>CAJHNH020000446.1:910000-942500 GCA_905116865.2 Candidula unifasciata | reverse complement strand
GGACAAGAAGATATGGTGACTTTGCAACAGGTGCTGTAAAATTAGGTGTTATATTGTCGCTGCGGTAGCAAATTAGATCAGTTGGCTACCTTCACGATCAGAGTGACAAGCTTACGCTTGGTTCATAAGACAAATGTTAGAATTCGGCCTCACACGCATGTCAGAACTTCAAATGACCAGACAGACAAGTGGATTTCTATCGCAGATACTTCAGCTGAGTGATTGTGGGTTTCCGTGTTCGCATTTGTAAAATTATCTCTTCATGTAATTTTACGATGAACTCTTTCTAGTCATAACGTTCACTTGTCGCTTCTGATTGTGATAATGTGAAGCTAACAAGAATTACTTTTCGTTCAGTTTGCTATCTTTTCATGATGTTAATGGGCTAAACTCCCTCTATAATCACATTGTCAAGAAAGGGAATTTTTTTTTCTTTAATACTAGGCCTATAATTCTTTGAGATTCTTCCTGCTCAAAACCACCGATGCAGTAGTAGTTGTCAGAAAGTCAATATCTCACACCTGCATCTGTATACACAAATCAGATTAAGGAATGCTATATTATGGCAACTTATATGTAACTCAGATGTGCTACGTTCTTAGGTATAACTCATAGCCCGTATGATGCCTACAGAGACCCAGTTGGTTTCTGAGTAATTACCTATTTCTTAAGAATAAATAATCGAGAAAATATAAACTCAAAAATAAATAGTTGCTGTTTTTTTTTTTTTGGGGGGGGGGGGGGGAGGGGTGGCTTCAGCCATAGTGGTGCAAATACAGTTGGTTAATTAATTGACTAACTGGTTGAATGGTCGATTAAATGAATGGTGTCGTTTGTGATTGGTTGGCTTGTTAGTTGACTGGAGGATTAAATGATTGGTTCACTGGTTGGCTGATTGGTCAGTGACTGATTTGGCCTCGACTGGCTCTAGATACGACTGTCGAAATCAAAGCAAGGCAGTCAGTCTCCTGCCTAATCGCCCACTGATGGAATCTAGCAGGATACCTGGGAATTATAAGCGCATTCCCAACGTCTGAAACACGGACGCTGACCGGAGAGAATAAAAGGGATGTAAAAAGCTAGAAACACATTATCCCCAGGAGGCGTACTAGGGTGTTAAGTAGCACTAAAGGTTTAGCCCAAACAAGGCCGAAGTGGTCAGTATCGTGCTGGTCGTCTTCAATTACCAGAAAACTACAGTAAATGCATAGGGTAACTTGCATTTCTAATGACTCTCTCTCTCTCTTTTTCTCTCTGTCTCTCTATCTCTCTTTTTCTCTGTCTCTCTCTTTCTCTCTGGCTCTCTCTCGCTTTCTCTCCATGTATGCATATATATATATATATATATATATATATATATATATATATATATATATATATATATATATATATATAATTATTTCTTTTGTACATATATATATATATATATATATATATATATATATATATATATATATATATATATATATATATATATATATATAACTTTATCTCTCTGCATACACACACACACACACACACACACAAACACACACACATATATATATAAAAACTCTCACCTGCAGGTTAAACGTGGTCGAGCTTTTTTCTATGAAATGGGATTCGGAAAAGTAAAATTATCTCTCCTCTCTCTCTCTCTCTCTCTCTCTCTCTCTCTCTCTCTCTCTCTCTCTCTGCTCTCTCTCTCTCTCTATCTCTCTTTCTCTCTCTCTCTCTCTCTCTCTCTCTCTCTCTCTCTCTCATTTTTTTTACTGGCTTTTGTATTTTTGTAAACTATGTGTGTGTTGTCGTGCTGCGGTTTTCCAGAAATACACCATACAAAACATGATCAACCACCCTTGGCTTCTTATTGCATAGTTGTTTTTAAGATGCCTTATATTAGTATATTATTTAACCAGGTGTTAAATTTGTTTTATTCTCGTACATGCTTTTAAAACACTGATATGCAAACTTTAAAAAATACTTTAAAAAAAAAAAAAAGACACTGCGTGAGTGAAACGATTGAAACAAAAGAGCAAGAGGTAGACGGCGATACAAGTGAGAGGGTAGTATAACATGGACTAGCAATAGTCTCAAATTATATTAGGATGAAAGACAGCGCGTTTCGGAAATCTATTTTAGCCAACAATCATTGTTTGGTGCAGTAGAGCCGTGAATATGATACCACACCATCCAGCTTCAGAATGGTTGTTGAGGCGGTCACTGCAGCTTTCCGCTGGCTAGAGAACACCACATAACACCACGCCACACACACACACACACACACGCGCGCGCGCGCGCACACACGAACGCGTACGCGTTTGTAAAATTATCTAATTATGTAATGTTAGGATTAAGGCCTTCTAGTCAAAACGTTTTTTTTTTTTCGCTTCTGACTGTGATAATGTGAAGCTGACATGTATTACTTTTCGTTTAGTTGCTTTCTTTTCATGAGGTTTATGGGCCAAACTCCCTTTAAAATTAAATTGTCAAGAAAGGTTGTACCCTTTTTTTTTCTAAGATAGGCCTATGAGTCTTTGAGATTCTCCCTGTGTTTATTAAGCTCAAAACAACAGATTATATTTTTGGTAGTTGTCAATAAGTCCATATGTCACTTCTTCTTCTGTACACACAAATCGGATTAAGGAATGCTATAGTTGGGGGAACTCAATACATTTATCTGTAACTCATATGTGCTAACTAATAGCCCGTATTATGTTTACATAGACCCAGTGGGTTTCTAAGTAATTACCAATTGCTTTTAACTTCGTAGTATAACTTGGCAATAAACAGTAACTGAAGTAAAGATATAGCTAAGTTTAGCAAATAAATAAAAAATAATATAGGCTGTCTTTAATCCTAGTTTTAGTTGAGACTAATTCTAGTCCATGTTATGCTACCCTCTTACTGGTTTCACCGTCTGCTTGTTACTTGTTTGTTTCAATCGTTTCACTCACGCACGCACGCACGCACGTAGGCACGAACGCACACACACCTATCGTGATTGTAACTGACTCAGAATGCTTGCTGATAAAGGTGAGAACAGGCAAGCTTCGTGCAGAGTGGCATTATTCGCGTCGGAAGTCACGGGTGGGTGAGGAGCATTGTCTGGATCTTTTCTGCGGAGTTTGCCTGTTTTGGAAAATGAGCAGGGGGTACATAATGTCTGGCTCTGTACAACTTGGTCCAATATTGGTGCATTTCAAGGCAGACGTGGTTGTTGTTGTTCGTACATCACAACTGATCATGACCAGTCCTTTCATCCAATGGTGACTGGGTTAGGTTTTGTGAGTGCGCAGATGGCTGATAATGTCAGTTCCAGCACTGAAAATTTATGACCAGTATGGACATGACATTGAAGCCGAATTTGTCCGGTGATTTCCTGCAGTGTCTTTTCCGACTTGTCTTTTTTTTTTTTTTTTAAATTGCTGCTGCAGTTCTAGAAGTTTCATGGGCCACAGCTCTTCGATGAAGAAAGGAGCGCCAGAATGAGAGGTCACATGCAGCGTCTTCCCAGGTTTTAGGATCAGTACAGAAGTCTTTTAGTGAAGTCTTGAGGTTGTCTTTGAAACGTTTCTTCTGTCCACCCTGAAAGCGTTTTCCTTTCAGCAGCTTACCATAGAAAATTCTTTTGGCAGACAGTGGTCAGGCATGCAGACTATACGACCTGCCCAGTGAAGTTGTGATTGTTTCAGCATCGAGTAAATACTGAGCAGTCCAACTATGTCAAGGATCTCAGTGTCAGGGATCCTGTCTTGCCATTGTATGTTCGGCAACTTTCTGAGCATACTGTGTGAAAATAGTTTAGCTTCTTAGCTTGGCACTAGTAAACGGTCAATATTTCACATGCAAAGAGAAGTACAAGAAGTAGGATGTGTACACTTTGAGCTTCGTTAGCAGGCTGATACCAGCTCTATTCCAGACTTTTGTACGAAGTCTACCAAATGCACTGCTGGCTTTGGATATCCTTGTATTGACTTCTAGATCTATGTAACTTTCTGAGCTAGTAAACTGCCTGGATACATAAACCTGTCTACTGGCTTTAGTGCTTTGCCCTCGACTGTGATGTTTGCTTCTGGTGGACTTGTTCCTGAGTCTGACTAGAACATTATTTCAGATTTGTCAGTGTTTATGACAAGCCTAAAGTTTGTACAGACTTCGGATAATTTCGAGGTTCGTTTCCAGAAAGCAGCCCAACAGTCGCATCAGGGCCAATGGGTCAGCCTTGAGAGCGCATTGCCAAGAATACTCACATGGGGTGAGATCTGGCAAATGTCCCCGCTGCGACTGAGCTTTATCGTTCGTTCGGCGTACGATGTATTACCGTCCGGTGTTAACATGGCTAAATGGTCTGCGACTAACGATCCGACTTGCCCGTTGTGCAAAGCGAAGCAGACTCTTGAGCACGTCCTGTCCGCGTGCAGGAAAGCCCTAGGCCAAGGCCGATATACCTGGCGACACAACAAGGTGCTAAAAGAGTTAGCAGCCGTTGTTGACCAGGCTAGAATGAGGGCTAACGCTAGAGCCAGTTCTACTATCGTCCTCATACGTTTCCTCAAGGCTGGGCAGATTCAAAAAGGTAAGGTCAACTGAAACGCATTCGCTCCATTTATGCTAGACTCTGCGAGGGACTGGTTACTGGCGGTTGACCTACCAGGCCATGAAAGGTACCCCAAGTTAATCCGGAAGACGGGCCTGCGACCTGACATAGTTCTCCACTCTGCGGAGAAACGGCAGCTCATCCTGATTGAGCTCACCGTCCCGTATAAGTCGCGTTTGGGCGAAAATCACACGTACAAGCTCGAGAAATACGGTGATTTAGCCGCCGGTCTGAGGAGAGATGAGGCGTACACGGTACGTGTCTTTGCCGTAGAAGTGGGAGCGAGAGGTCTCGTCTCCACTTCACTGTACAATGTGATTAAAGAACTAGGATTGCGCGGCAATGAACGGAAACGAACACTTAAAAAACTGGGCGAGGTAGCCGAAAGGGCCTCGAGCTGGCTTTGGACGCAACGAAACAACGTAGGGGACGGGCTTCGGTGAGCTGGTCCGGGTTTCTAGTGGAAAAGGGTTTCTCACCATTTAAAAGTCCATCGTGTCCGAATTTTCTGCCAGTGATCCTCTGCCACCTGCTAACAAAAGTCAAACATGTGTCCGGTAAACCGATCGTAAGCTTGTCGCTCGGTCGTCCAGGTATGCTGACTGTTCTAATTAGGCTACCGCGGCGGTTTCTTATCTCACAGTACCTTCTGCGAAACCACCAAGTCGTCTTGTCCCTATCCGAAAGAAAAACACCATCCGGTAATTTCGTGCAGCAGTGTACCAGCCCTGAGCTTCATGAACTCAGGTGGGCTCACCTCTGAAAACGTCTAGGAGTTCGTGGGCTGAAACGTTTGTCGACGAGGATAACTTCTACTGATGACTGGTAGATTCCTGCTGTACTTGCTCCCTGTGAGTTTATTCCTATTGTTACATCATGTTGTAGTTCAGGCTCTGAGCTGGCAAATATAGCACAATCATCAGCGAAAAGTAATTTCCTAATGGTGTCTGACTTTACCTTGGTTTTAGCACTTAGTCTCCTGAGATTAAATAGACCACTATCAGTGCGATATCTGATATCGATATCAGATTCCCCATCCCTGAAGGCATCAATCAGCATTGCGCGGAATAAGATGCTGCACAGTGTTGGTGCAAGCAAACAGCCTTGCTTTACTCTTTTTAAGACCATAAAAGGCTCTCATATCTGTCATTTTTTTTTTCTGAACTCATGCTTGCATTCCGTAATGAAATTGCTTCACTTTTGTTATAAATTTTGAAAGCAGCCGAATTTTGCAATGATTTTCCACACTTCATCTCTACTGTCTCGAAGGCCTTGGTCATGTCGCTGAAGACATAGAACAAATCAGAATTTTGCTCTTGGTTTTTTTTTTTTTCTTCAGCAGTATTGCAGCAACTATCATTTCAATGATGCCTCGATCTTTCCGGAAGCCACACGGACTCTCAGGCAGAAGACTTTGATCAAGGCGAGCTACGATGATACTCATCATCAGTTCTCGTTGTGCCTAGTGGCACATGAGGCTTCAGAGGGGACTTTCCATGCTTTCCTGTCCTGTGCAATCTTCAGTGCAGTTTTCCATGTCAAAGACGCACTCAGGTCACTTTCCATCGTTCTTCTCCATGTTGTTCTTGGACGCCCCTGTTTTCTCTTTCCCTCTGGTGTCCATGTGAGAGCTGTTGTCGCAGGTATATCAGGATTCATTCTTATAACGTGGCCAGGTCAGTTCCATCTTCTCTTGGTTATCATATTGTCTAAAGTTTCTTGGTTTGTGACATAAAGTAGTTTAGTGTTTGAGATTGTATCTGGCCAGAAAATTTTGATAATTCTACGAAGATGTGTGTGTGGGGGGGGGGGGGGGGGGAGGTAGACAGCTTGTGTGCATCGTTTTTGGTCATTCTCCAGCATTCCGCTCCATAAAGAAGAACTGGCAAAATGATGCTCTTGTAGAGTCGGAGTTTCGTTCCTGTGCAGTAATTGTTGGATTTCCAGATTTGCCCCATCCTTCCAAAGCAGCTCTAGCTCTAGATGATTCTGGTTAGCAATTTCTCTGCTACAGATAACAGGGACATGCTCAGATGGTTGTCGCAAGCCATGCGATTTCCTTTTCGTTTGTAGTGTTGAATAATTGAGGCATCTTTTAGGTACTTCAGGACTTGTGGGACAGTCTCACTTTGCTATATCAGCGAAAGATATCATGAAGCTTTTCCAACAGAGTTGTACCACTTTCCTTGTAAATCTCAGCTGATATTGAAGTCAGCACATAGAGCTTTATCGTAAGAGAGTTGACTAATGGCATTTGTTGTCTCAGCCAGTTTAGGTAAGTCGTAGAGAGAGTTGTTTATGGCAACTTGAGGCAAGCGTTCTATATCTTCATCACTTACAGGTGATGTCTGGTTCAGAATACTTTCAAAATGATCCACCCAGCATTTATGGATGTGGTTAGGGCCTTGTGGGTGCACGTATACCATTCGGAGGAGCAAATAGATCCCCACAGTCTGGTGAGAATGATGCAGCGGGGAGTGACGAGGGGATCTGGCCATTACTCGACCCTCAGAGGAAAGAAGAACGTATAATCAGAACGGCTACTGGCACCATTGGTATCGTAACTTAACTAAAGATGGGAACGGAGTGTTAATGGAAATTCCCTAAGTTCTATAATGTCGGTTGTTTAATAAACTCATCTAAACTGTTTGAGCAAAAAACTTAAAGACCATCAAGATAAGTTTTAACTCTCACTAAATGATTAAGCGGTGGCGACCTTAAACGCACAATCCTATTTTTGACCCAGACGGGACTCAATGTGTAGCATGACTGATGTCGAACGCAGAAGAAGAAGAAGAAATGATTAAGCAGAGTCTTTATATATCTACCATAAATGTATGGGACACATGTTAAATTATAACTCTAGAATCTATTTTCCGAATGGTTTTCCAGGTTATTGTCAAACACACAAACACACACACACACACACACACACACACACACACACTCACACACATGTTAATTTACAAAAGCACTACAACCACCGCACATACAGAAATGTACACATACAGAAATACACACCCACTCCGAATTCGGCCCAGAAGCAACCAACAGTAAACTGTCTGCAGCCTAGGTTTTTTAATCCTGTCATTCGCGAAGCATTCCCTCATTACGACTGATTCTGTTAGATAGTTAAAGCAACTCACGTGTGTCTCTGATGACCTCTCCTTGTGGATGTAATGATCGTACTCCTGTGGGGTTTGTGTCTTTATATTTCTTTCGAGAGAAGCAGTAATCACGTGGCTAACACACTTGCTTAATAAGATGTTGGTCTAGCAATTGCTGAAATTGTTTCCTTTTTTTTCTGAGATAACGCGGCGCTGGTGTTGGCTTCGTAAAAGATGTTGAATGTTTTACGAAACTGGCTAAGAATGATCTAGGGAAGGATAGTTAGCCATGAAGTGAACTGTCTTCTAGTACATTACGCCACGGCCTAGAACATGTTAAGACGGAATATTTCACATTCCAACGTAAGTGTTTATTTTGGAACTGATGTCGATGTCTAAACCACGATATTTTCCAGCATTAGTAACAACACAAAGCCCCTTGGATACAGTGGTAAAGTATTTCACATGAAATCTTCAACTCGTAGTGTCGCATCATGCACTGTCTACATATAGATTGGGGCGAGGGAGACGGGGTTAGGGGGGGGGGGGGGGTAAGCAAACTGTGGCCGTGAGACAATAACACTTCAACACTTTAATAAACGTCTGTCTGTTCGCCATACGTAAACCGCATGTCAAAATAGTGTTTGAAGAATATAATCCACCCCAATTTGGGAGCAGTTTTTTTAAGCGGGGGGGGGGGGGGGGGGGGGAAAAGGGGGTGTGAAGCTCCACTCGGCTGTCGCCCTAGGTTCCTAATATAAAATAACGGTTAAACGGGGTTTCTGGCTCTTGTACCCACCAGATTCTCACCCGAACTGGTGCACAATATGTCGTTGAGTGTTTGTCTCTTGGCGGAGTTAACTCAATAGTGTTTTATGCATTAAAGAAAAAAAAAAAAAAAACACACACACACTGTATTTAAGGTTACCTGGTAACTGGTTTACCTTGCCCCAGTATAGCTGCCATATGGCTAAACGATTTAGACTGCAAATTTAGGGGGGTAGAATTATTTTTGTTTGTTTATGAAATGTATTTGTTGTAAAAATTGTACTAACTTCCCTATTAGCTTATGTTCATTTCTTGCCCGACATACCACACCTGCTACTTCATCATTCAAACAGAAATTAAAATTAACATGTTTCTGAGTGAAGAAAGCAGAGTCAATTATAAATGTTACTTTATTCTGGATACTCCGACGTCCAATTAGCCAACGCTATTTAGTTAAGAACTACTAATCTAACCGATAAACAGGCTTTGTCACCATAATTCAGTTCAGAGACGCAAATAATTTCGCAGGAGATGCATTATACACGAAGTAAAACAAAGATAATATATTCTGTACGCGATGCATTTACAAGTCTATATGTGCCTGGGAGTCGCCGTGGCGGAGCGGCTAGACGCTCGCCGCGAATCGGAAGGTCGTGGGTTCTTTTTTTCAAAATTGATCTTGACTCCTAGTTCGACCCAGCCTTGAGTAGGTACCGGGTGTAGTCCCGGGAAGTAAAGGCGACTAGCATGATATTGACCACATCATCCATCTTGTGCCGACTGGTCTATAAAATTAAAGGTCTAGCTTTTTATACCCTTGAGCTAAAGGCGTGGAAAAGGGTCCTTTTCTTTACTTATATGTGCCTGGAAAGACAAAATTACTAAAGCTTCTTGACAAAACAAATATAATAAATATATAAGCAATTGGAAGGAAGGTGGAAGGCACAAATGCTAACAACTAATCCACCCACTGTTTTAGCCAGCAAACTTTACTTGTGTTGCATTTAGGACAGAGGTTAAGTGTACCGCCGTTATTTCTGCTTTGGATAATGAATGGGTTGTGGTGAATGTGTTCTGTTCAGCTGGACTTCACTGGTTGACAAAAACAGTCACCTTGAAACTAAATTCATTACATTATTTTTTGTTTGTTTTGTTTTGTTCGGGTTAAGGCTGTTGTTATTTATTTGTTTGGGTGTTAATGGCGTTACCGTACTCAGAATCTATAAAAGTAAAACATGTAAATTAATCACGCCTTGCTTTACATATTTAACGACAGCGCTAATCTTTGCAGCATAATGCCTTTCTATTTTCCTTATAACTTATCTCAACAATATACTAAAGGTTTCTATTAATTTCTGAAAAGAGTGTGCCCAGCTCATGTACTGTGTATACAACTCGAAATGAAATTATAGTACCATATTTTCATGCTAAGAGAATACTTGTTTTTAAACCATATGCATCTTTATGTAGCGAAGAGCTAAATTGCTTTGTAACTTGTCTTCATGTAACCGCTACATCTTTTAGTTCTTTCCTCTTGGCAAACACCAGGAATCCGTCTTCACCTAGATCGAAATGCCAGCAGCAGAGACATAATCTGTACCCAGTTCTCCAATGTTTCAACCGATTAACCCATCATTTGAAACGAAGACAACTTTATGGACTCAACAATTTCTCAGGTTAATGCATCTCTCCAACTGCAGCCTAATCTACCAGGGAGCTGTTAAACAATCTCTACAAGGATGAAGTGATTTGACATTTACTTTTCATGTTTTCTATTTTCCTGTAGAGATAACATTAATCTTAGAATAAGTGAGTGTCAATTCTGAAAGTCTGCGGTGTCAGTAAATGTGGTGTCTTAACTTTGCTGAGGAAAGGAGGTAGACATGTATCCTCTCGATGACTCCAACAAACGGGTGACGGAGGATGGCATGGTATCCTTACAGAGAAGTTGCACATGTAAAAAAAAAAGAGACACTTTGCACTCTAGCTCTATGTAGGGGTCATTATTAGCCTTGTTATATTATTCTGTTTTACTTGCTACTCTGTCGTTTTCTTTTCAGTTTGTGTTTCCCTGTTATTCAACACTTGAGACTTTCACTTGAAAATGGTGTAATTTTTAACATATGCCAGCTGTCATTCTCGGTTGCTGTCAAGAAACATAAATCCACATGATTGATTCATCCATTTAAAAAAAAAATTAAACACCGAACTGTTTAGGTCTTATCATCTTTTGTTTTCAGCCTATTTATATTCTGCTAATTCTTTCTCTCTCCCTTATTTGTGTCAATGTCATGTTTCTACTTTTGTTCTTTTTTTTTTTTATTTTTCTTAAACGTCTGTTAATCGTTAATAGTTAATCGTTAATAGTTAATCGTTAATAGTTAATCGGTAATAGTTAATCGTTAATAGTTAATCGTTAATAGTTAATCGTTAATAGTTAATCGTTAATAGTTAATCGGTTATAGTTAATCGAAAAAATTATCCCTATTGCACATGGGACAAGTTCATAAGCGCTCGGATTCAATCTTCAGTATTCCCCCCCCCCCCCCCCCCCCCCCCCCCCCCAGGGTGTGGCGACGGATAACACCAGTTCTATGTTGGTTTACTATTCTTGTTAAGCTACCTGTATAGTGTTCATGTTTGGCGACACCTCTTTTGACCTGACGCTCTTGTAGTCTTTTGACTGTTGCCGATTCAAGGTCGTCTCCTAAATCATCTTCTCGTTCTGTTCCTCCAGTTACCCCTGCAAAGGGTTGAAGTGAGATTTATATTGCTGTATCAGATACTCTGTGTAAGTTGTCTATAGTTTTCAATAGTTGTTTTTGATGTCGTAGTTCTATCTTTCTCCTGGTTGTATCCATGTTCACTGACTCTTCATTTGTTTCTGCCTATGGGACTCTCTGGGGTAGATAATACCAGGGCATTCTTGTCAAATTAGCAAATCATTTAATTTTTAAAAACAAGTAAAGATCCCTTTCCACGCCTTTAGGCGTATCGGGCATATTGGAAAAGCGCCCATATTTTTACAGACCATCAGCACTCGGTGGGTAATGTGGTCAGCGTCGTCGTAATACCCGTGATAACTAGTTGTCATCACTATTCACATCACAATTTAAAAATATTTTGTTTACATTTTGTAGCTAATAAATTTTCATATTTAATTCTAAACTATTTCGTCTCGTCCCCTATGTCTTTGTCCAGTATTCGTCACAATGCCATGATATACAAAATTTATACATATACATTATACATAGAATATACATATAAATAATATGTGTCGATCAACATTTACCAACCAATTATTCAAACATACATACTACAATAGAATTATCATTCTGTACTCTCGACATTACATCATTTTAAAATATTGTTTCAAAATGTTCACATGATTTATTTTACAACTTCATGAAATTTTACTCAATTCTGAAATTCATCTGTAATACTTTTGTACTAGGTATATGCTGCAAAGTGATATTCACATTTGAACCAATAATACAAAACAAAGTTCATTTGATTAAAATTCATGACAAATTAAAATTGCTCTGAAAAATTCAAAGTCACACAATGTGGAAAGTGTTTGAAATAGATCTGATCTAAAAGTGATAGTTTCAGTAACAGTAATGCTATAAGTGTAAACATTTCAGAATTTGACAAACTTCTTTAGATAGATATAGTTTCGAGATGTAAGAGCCTCTGTGACCAGGAAAGATAATTCCTAAAAGTTGTAGATCATGAATTATGTTGAAAGTATAGAATAGTTGTAAATTCCTTCCACCTGTTATAAATAGAATTTGGCATGTGATGAACAATATGTGTGCAGTAACCACATGTACTGGAATGAACGCTGTGAACAGTTGTCTTGCTGTGCTCGGGTCTCTTGGGTCGTGATTACCTTTGGTTGCCCAACAACCTGTTTTAGCTCTTTTTGTTTCCCTTTTCGGCTCCAAAAACCTGTAAGACTTTTGACTGCAAGTACATTGAAAAAAAAAATGTTAATTTTACAGCCATGTATTTCTTGAATTTGATTTTGCTATTTGATGTTCAGCATTTTCTTTTTAAGACACTTTTCCGCTGTTTTTTCTGTATTAGCTCTTGCATACTGGGTTTGGGATTTGGATGCCTATCTTTCATACTATTATCCTTCTTCCTCTCAATCCTCTTATTGCTTTTTTTCAACATTTGTTCTTCTGCAGTCATACTTGTCATTCCTGACGCTGTCTCATGTATACCTTCTACTTTCTCACTTTCTCCTATGTTCTAGACACTTCCAGTCTCTATACTGTCATTCATACCATTACTCTCATTCCAACATCCATCTTTCATTACTTCCACAGTGGATGTGGGGTTTGGAGTCACATCATTCACACTATTCTCTTTGCTGACTGGAATGTTTTCTGCCTCCCATTTAATGATGTCCTCCTGTGATACCTTTTCTAGGTCTTCCCTGTTACCTATGATCAAATCTGCACACGTTGATGGTAACATGGCATCATAAATACTCTTTCTTAAAAATGGTGTTGACACACAAATGTAACCTAATCTATATGTTTCAACGTTGCCACTAAAAGTTGTACAGGTTATAAACTGTTGTGTTACCTCTTCAGGTCTTACCAGTGCCTGACGAATTCATGATATCATGGCGCCAGTATCACGAAGGACTGATATGGTTCGTCCATGTACCATACCTTTGTGTAGTGTTAAACTACCTTGGCCCTGTGCTATGTTAGCATTGTAGACGGGTACTTGGTGACCGCAAGGTAGGCTACCTTCAGCTTGGTACAGACAAAACAACTATCATTATTGCAACAAATTTCAACAGCATTACCCTCATATGTATCTGAACCTGAATCATCACATGACAATCGACATGCTACCTGTGCTTCTTTAATCCATTTATTAAAAGCACACTAGGCACGTACGGGGCCGAAACAGGAACAAGAAAAACATTTGATTGCCTCGTTGTATCCCCTTAGCCTTTTCTTCCTCTTGGCAATCAGTTCCTGAATCTTCCTTTGGTATAATGGGTTTCTATTGCATATGGGTTGTGTACTATGCAAGTGATTGCAGTAGCTGCATTTGACCATGGGTGGTTTCTTCCTGTTGTACTTGCTGTTTTTCCTTTGGTATCTTCCTCGCGAAGGTTTCTGATATGCTGCAGCTCCTGATTCAATGACATCGTTAACCGATGAACTAAAGATGCCTGGATGGGCATTATAATAACCCTCTCCTAATTGTTTCATATGTTTCAGATTCACTGCTCCGTTTTCAATAAGGAAAGTAACCATCGGCTCTGGCAGTGATTCTAAAAGCTTGCTTCTTATCATTAGGTCAACTAACAATCCGTAGTCATTCTGTACCTTGGCTGTCTCTACCCATTTCCAAAAAATAAATTGTACTTCGAAAAAGTAACTTGTGAAATTTTGATTACTTTTAGGCTTCAATTCAATGAACTGCTTTCTATATTATCTTTCATTAAGGTTGTAATGATTCATGATATATTCCTTGATGTAATCATAGTCCATTCTGTCTTGCTCCGGGATATTTTCCAAAGTTTTGAGTGGCTTAAAGGCCAAGTGATTTTGGAGAATCAGCGCATAGTCTTCCTTTGGGACCTTATAACTACTCAATAGGAACTCAAAGTGATAAAGATGCTGATATATCTTCATTCATGCAGAAGTGTCGTACTATGCCTGAGTAATTATCATACTTGTTCTCTTCTTCCTCATCACTCAACATTTTTGAATAGGATGATCAAGATTTCAAGCTACTCCTCCTTTTGATCAACAATTATTCCTGTCACACTCAACAATAACGACACAATAACAATTGAATTTAAAAAATTCAACTGAACAAATAATAAACTAACTAGTTAACTACCGTCTCAGGATTAACTAATTAACTCTATTAATTATATAACTGTGTCTAATTAAATGTCTACGCTACTTCTAAATGTGCTTGCACTATCCCTAATTAAATATAGCTGTAACTGTAGCTTGGAATCCGTGTCACTATTAAATATGCACACTAAAACTACTGTAATAATAGCCTTATCAATAAACAACCATAGAATTATTTAAGTAAATAATTAACAAAAATTCATAAACAATAATTGAATTTAATTTAATTAACTATACCTAATATTTTATTAAAGTTAATAATGTAATAAATCTATATTTAATTATTTCACCTATAAATTAATTAAATAAATGTACTAAATAATTATTAATTGAATAATTACCTATGAATTAATTAAATATCTGTACTGAATAATTATTAATTAAATAATAATCTATAAAATAATTTTAAAAATGTACTTAATAATTTTAAGAACTTATATACTAAGATTTGTTCAAAAATCTATATATACTGAAGGCAAATGACACAGGTCCTATATAAACTGTCAAAAATTGTGAATATTAATATCAATAATCATACACAATTTGTCAACAAATTACAGAAATAAATAAATAATGATGATGATGAAAAACTCCGACTATAAATTGTATATTAACCCCCCAAAAAATACAAAGTGAAATAAATAATGACTTAATAATTTTATGGTTGATGACTGATGATTATGCCATTATGCTCCAGCTACGTATATTAACTGCCAAAAACACACCCAGAAATAAATAAAGAAGAATTATATCGTTTACAATATTATAATCACCACATAATAATCATTGCCATAAAATATAAAAAATTCAGAAAACAATATCAAAAAAGATTATATACTGTAAAGTAATATAATCACAACAAAATAGTTATTGCCATAAACAAAACTAACTGAAAAATCAATATCAAACAAATAAATACTTTCAATATAATCAAGTAATTTCAGTCAAGCATGCGAAGAATAGCTAATGTGGGTGAAAATATCCCCCATTACAGATTTGTAGGCTCATACATACTGAGGTCACCTTGAAGCTTCTTCCTCTTCCCGTGGCAAGTCTTTGCGTCTGACCAAAGGGTATTTACCATTTACTGCAGTCAAAAGAGTTTTATAAAAAGTTTATGGACTAAAGAATCATTACTGATTTGTACGCTTAGATACATCGAGGCCCCCTTGAATCTTCTTCCCATTTCCCCATTTCCTAATCCCTTTAAAAACAGAAAGAAAAAAAATCATGGAAGAAAATGTGCGAGGGTTCTAAGTGATGGTGTCCTTTTTAAAATCCGTGTCCATAAATTGTAATACTACTTAAAATATGGTATAATATTAATTGACACTAATCACAGGCTATTACTATTCTCATTATTATAATTATTGTGCAGTCACACATGACATAAACCAAACTAACACCCCCCCCCCCCCCAACCTCGAAAATTGTATGTGATCATTTGCAGTATTGTTTTTAAATATATAATTGTTTTCCCCTTGCAGTGAACAATATTCTTTCGCTTTAAAAAATATCCCCTGGCAGTGAACAGATACTGGCCATCCCGTCTTCACTTTCTCTTGTTTGTGTTTGTGTGTGTGTGTGTGTGTGTGTGTGTGTTTTCTTTTTTTCATAAAGTTGGTTTTATCACTTGCTCTCCATCTATTAAGATTGCTTTTTACATGTATCTCTCTTTTCCTTTACTTCACATTCCTGTGTTATCCCAGAACAAAATATATTTCTTTCTTCTGCTTCTTCTTCGTTTTCTTCTTCTTCTTCTTCTTCTTCTTCTTCTTCTTCTTCTTCTTCTTCTTCTTCTTCTTCTTCTTCTTCTTCTTCTTCTTCTTCTTCTTCTTCTTCTTCTTCTTCTTCTTCTTCTTCTTCTTCTTCTTCTTCTTCTTCTTCTTCTTCCTCTTCTTTTTCTTTTTCTTTTTCCTCTTCTTCTTCTTCTTCTTTCTTCTTCTTTCTTCTTCTTTCTTCTTCTTCTTCTTCTTCTTCTTCTTCTTCTTCTTCTTCTTCTTCTTCTTCTTCTTCTTCTTCTTCTTCCTATTTTTCTTCTGCTTATTGTTTTCTCATTCTTTTTCCTTTTCCCCCACCTTCTCTTCTTCTTCCTCCTCCTTCCCTGCTTCTTCTTCCTCCTCTTTTTCCCATTTTTTTTTCTTCTTCTTTTTTAGTTATTTATCATCATCAATATCCTTTTCTTCTTTACCTTGACCCCACTTCTGCTTCTTCCATAACTCCCATTGTTCATCTACCAGTGAAGTTTAGGCCCTTGACCACCTCAAAACAATACAAGTGTAGGCCTAATTTAATTTTGTTTTAGAAAGGGATACAATTCACACATCAAACCCTCCAATGCAGCTCCTTATAAAATACATCGTTTGATTCTGGCATTACGTTTCATTTTTTTCCTCACCAGCACAGTTAACACGAGCATGACTATAGTGATTACACATATTTAAATCACTAGGCTTCCTTTATGTTCGGCTTCATTCAAGATTTTTTTTTTCCACTAGAACTTCACGATGAGAAATGATAAATCGATTACATAATGGGGACAATGTCGCATTTTAATTTCTTGGTAAATCAATATCGCCGAAAACGATCAATGCAAAGTGTGGTAGCGAATTCCTAATGATGGGACTGTCAATCCAATTCTGGGAATGTGTTGATTTTATTGTCAGATTTAACATTTTAACCCCTATCAACAGCGGGCTCAGATACACATAAGTAATGGCATCGTTATTGTGAATGTGACTGCAGGGGCTTCCAATGTGGTGCTGTTCATTTGCAACGTGTCTGTAAAAACTGTAGCTATACGTCCTCACGAGGATCGTTGTTTAATAATAGGAATGATTGAGAAATTTCGTGTATACTGTCAATTTCTCTACTTCTGTCCTGTATCCTATAATAGAATATTGGCTCTTAGCATGTTCCAGTCAAGCCTTCATATCTTTTCCAATTTAGCGCACTCACTTATTCAATATTTTCTTTATTTTCATTTCTGAATCTAAATCTCTTTCTTTTATGCTTGTGCTCCCTTCTGTTCGTTGACCACGTGGGCCTTTGGGCAAAGAAGTGCTAGTTATACTATTTTATTTCTGTATATGTGCTCTCCCAAAGGCAGCCTTGAATATTAATGACAATCTTGGCCCTCCCAGTGTTGTTTCATATCTCATAACAGTAATTCATGTCCTTGTTTTTTTTATCTCCTATACAATACAGAGACGTTGTTAGTTTAGTTTTAGGTTTAGACGACGGATCAACATCATGGCACAAGGGTAGTAACCCATAAGTGTTCCGTTCTGCTTCTAACTAAAACCTGAGTCTGGTTAATCTCAGTGCAGTGCACGAACACTGTATTACCGGCGAGAAGCTGAAATACTTTAGATAGATATTTAGCGCCAAATGTTGCCCGTGCACAGTTACGCTACTCTTTTCGATTTCAAACTGCCAATGGATTTTTTACTTGCCCAGCAATACACACGGGCGTCTAATTTTACTACCCAGAGACCAGGGAAAATTACTAGAAGTTCAAATGAAAAATCCTAGCCTTCACCTGGGCTTGAACCTATGACGTTCTTAGTATGCATCCTATTGAGTCGTATGTTAATAAACTTGCTTTCCAAAAAAGGATACTGCTTCAGCTTCCAGAATCTGGCAGATATACACTTTCTTCTGGAGCAGTTCAGCCTAAAATGAACAAGAAATAATCTCGATGATCCCCTTGTAGGTTCTGTGGCTCCATTGTGGGGAAAACAATACGTGACCCAAAGCCTTCCCGACAAGCATGTCGTAATAGTCGACCTAATCGGGCTTTTTATGAGGTCGGAGTGCATCTGCCTGAGAGGCAAGGAGCGAACAGTCTGCATACAGTTAAGTCAGATCTGTTAAACGAATGTGCAAGCAACATGCAGGTTCTGGAGCAAGACCAGAGGTGGGCGAACTACCAGAACTTTCCGTCGGAGTTTACAGCAAGTGATTTGCAAAAAAGAAGATGAATTTTGATGAAAATGAAAGGCAGAGAGGAAGCAAACTCCAAATTGATCCCCTGATCTCTATCTAATATGCGCAGCAGTAAGGGTTCCCACCCAAGCTACAGCAAGTTATGTGCGACACTGATTTATGATTCACATTTTCTTCTTAAGACGATGCTTGGGTCAAGCTGTTAAGGATTACCGCACAACTCTGACCGGCTCGCTGTATACGAGACAGATTGATTAATTATACATATGCTTCTGCTTCTTCCAAAAATTGTCTCTAGGGAATAAAACATTACATTAGCGATGTTTAATTAATTTGCGACTGCAGCTGCATTAGCTGTAGCGCAGTAAGAAGGAGCACTGAGGTTTCAGGCAATGTAGCAAGAACACTTAACTCTACAGGTAAATAAAAACAAAATTTAATATTTTGACATATCAAAAAACTGCATATGAGACTTTCTTCAGCAGATTATCTAGAAAGAAGGTGAGAGGAAGACCAGGAACAGTTATACATTTTTTTATTTCAAGGGGCCGCGTTAGCGCAGTCGATACGGGGCTCGCTTTCAAATCCAACTGCGACTCGCTGCTGCCACGGAAACGGGGCGGCACCCGGGGTTCACCCAGCCTCTAGGAAATGGACACCAGAGTGACACTTTGGGGTAAATGGAGGAATGTCGCTGTAGCTACAGAGTTACGTGCGGACGGCGACACAGACGGACAGTTTATTATCAGCTGTCCGTACTGATGGCAGAGAGCACTTATGATTTATAACCGTGTGCAATGACGCTGGTTCACATCCCCCCCCCCCCCCCCGACTTTTTAAAGTTATTTTTTGCAAGAAAAAAGACGCCACCAGTGTTAATTGTGATGGGCGACCAGTTGTCTAGAGCTCTGAGTTCATATGGAGGAGACCCTGGTACGAGCTTGGTAAATGTAGATAGTTTCGGACAGGGAAGAAGCGAGGGTACTGGCCATGTGGCCTCAAATCCTTAGGCTTCCGACCCCAGTACCCTCGCAATCTTGGAAGTGCTCAGTTCAGGCAGTAAGCAACAGTAAAGGACCCTTCTCCACGCCTTCAAGCTTATTGGGCATATGGGGCTATATCTATATTCTATAGACAAAAAGGGGCTCCGTGGATGATGTGGTCAAATCATGCCGGTCGCCTTTATTTCCCACTGAGTTTATCTGGTACCCATATATGGCTGTGTCAAACATGGGAAGCCAAGAATTCAGATAGAAAAGACGGTTAATTCTGATAAATATTACATCTAGGTGCTTTAGCAACTGACTAGGTACAAATAGACCATCAGGTGGGCTGTGTGGTCTCGAGGTATGGTGTCCGCCGCGAGTGCTAGAGGTTCCGGGTTCAATCCAAGGTAGGGCTGGGATTGTTTTTGACATGGACTTGGAATTCTAGCAATTTGCCCTGGTCTCTGTGTAATAAGATTAGACGCTCGTGTGCATTGTTGCGCACGTAAAAAAATCCCTTGGCAGTTGGAAATCGAAAATAGCAGTCTAACGGCGCTACCCGGGCCAAAATGTATAGTTAAAAATAGACCCACAAGTATTTCAGGATCCTCGCCGGTGCTACAAAGCATGTGCACTGTGCTGAGCTTCTTCGGACTCAGGCTTGAGTTAGAAGATGAACGGAGCATTATGGGTTACTACCCGTGTGCCATAATGCTGATCCGTTATTCAAATCACAGACCTCAAATATAGACCATCACATCCATGTGATACTAGATAAGAAAAGTATTTATCAAAGCCTCCTTCCCCCCCCCCCCCCCCCACCCCAACCCCGTTTTTTTATGCATGTTTATTATCTACATAACATATATTTGCTGCTTCTGCTGCAATGCAGAGAATCAAAATTATCATTAACATTTTTTTAACATCTGGCTCAAGCGATTTTATTGCTAATATAATCTACGGGAACTCGAACAAAGCAAACTGATAAACCTAGATGGAGTTTGTAATGGAAGTCCCCGCAGGACGTTCACATCTGGCGGAAATATCAGCCACAGGCAAAACTAATAACAAAAAACGCGCAGTGCCTAAGTGTGTTTGTAGTTTTCTGTGTAAAAGAGAGAGAGAGAGAGAGAGAGAGAGAGAGAGAGAGAGAGAGAGAGAGAGAGAGAGAGAGAGAGAAACGGGGAGGGCGAGACGGAGCAAGAGAGAGAGTGTGCGTAGTCAGACTGGGAAAACATTATAAAAAAGAAAGCGTATAACAATAACATAATTTGTTCAAAGTTAAGATTGTATTAATAAAAGTTTAAAATAAAGATAAGGAATGTATCTTATCAGCACTCAGTATAAACAACGTAATATGTTAAGAGAGTGAGTAATATTGTTTTGTATAAGTGCTCGCAAATAACGCATGGAAGGTGAATTATGATTTGAAACAAGCTTTTACAAAACTGATATTAGACTCTGTATGTGAAACAATTAGAAAAAAGTAAAATGGGTTTATGATGCTACTCTAAGCAAGGGTGACTGTCAACAAGACCCGTACCTTACAGACGATTCTTTGCTCTTGTTCTTTTTATAATCGTCCTCCTCGTGTTCACTTTTTCATTGTCCTTGTCCTTCTACTAATCCTCATTCACCTTCATCATCATTTTGGTTATTCCCTTCATTTTTCTTCCCCCCTTTTTCAGTGCTCTCAAAACCCCACCCCCGCCCGCCCCGCCCTATTCTAATTGACTTCATCCGTCATCTAGTTCAAAATGTATGATGTTGAGCGTCGAATTTTACTACAAACCCCTAACACGTGTCCTAGCTTTGCATTCTGGTTTGAAAACCAGGTTTGAGGTTTAAACAAATTTAAAGCTTTGCATTCTATTGTTTGAACATATTATGGCACCAGATATCTGACACTCCGGCCGCTCGTAACTGTCTTGCTATTCTGGTACTGAAATTGGTTTTCTGGATTCTTCTGTGCTGCTACTTTTATAAGATAGTTTTGCAACCTGTTAATATTACACTCTATAGTTCTGTCCTTCGGCAACTTAGATGAGTGCATGGCGCGATACTGTGACCTGTGAATTTTCATCTGGAATACTTCGACTGCACCTAAGGTGTTTTATATTGTGAACTTCAGATTCAGTACACGGCGAGTGGGATTGGCTACATTATTTATGATTTATGTAACAACTGCGTGTGCAAGTGATCTTGTGTGCGTGTGTGTGTGTGTGTCTGTGTGTGTGTCTGTGTGTGTGTGTCTGTGTGTGTGTGTCTCTGTGTCTCTGTGTCTGTCTGTCTGTCTGTCTGTCTGTCTGTCTGTCTGTCTGTCTCTCTGTCTCTCTGTCTCTCTGTCTGTGTGTGTGCGTGCGTGCGTGCGTGTGTGTGTGGGGTGGGGGAGGGGGGTAACTATTGCTTCGATCGCCAATGAACTGCAATAATTGTGGTAGCATTTTTGTGTCGGCACTTTTGACGACTGCCTTGTACAACTTGGATGCTATTGGTTTTGCTGGACTGTAGTCTGTTTTAATCTTTCCCCAAGTGGCAACAAAAGACAAACTGTGGTTTTCGCTTACGTTGAAACGGAACAATTAGGAGGTTAGGGAGACGACCTGGTTGCGTGATGTTGAACTACAAAAAACTATATTACATTGTATATTTTTTTTCTAGTTTCAACACATTGGCCACTGAAGTTTCAAAACTATAGCACTTCGTACAATGTTGAATACCTTATATATTTTAGAAGCATGACGATTTGAACTCTTTCAGTACCAGACAACTCGGCATACGTTTATAGTTACGATCTGCCATTTCTAAACTTCTTCTTATAATTCTTCTTTTATAGTGAATCCATTCTATTAAAGATGATATTTATACTCTGACTGGTCCGTTAGCTTATTATGGAAACCAGCTAGACTCGGCTCCGTGTTTTATGTGTAGAAATGTTGGATTAGATGGTGTTGAAGTAATAACTTATTAGGACTTCACATATTGAATGTTAAAAATACACTTAAAACACTTTAACCAGTAACTGTACCCACAGCTGTCCAAATAAAGTTGTCTTTGACACATTATTTTGTGGGAACAAATCAGCAAAATATATGAGATCAAGGTCTGCAATAGTCAGACAGCAGTTTTGAGATATATACATTATTATAATAAAATATGTACCCTTTTTGTGTGAACTATATATATATATATATATATATATATATATATATATATATATATATATATATATGTGTGTGTGTGTGTGTGTGTGTGTGTGTGTGTGTGTGTGTAGAATTACAAGTAATTTAATTGAAAATACATTTATTAAAGATACCAAAATAGATCATGTAAATGTCAAGCAAGAGAACAAATCAATAAAAGTAACTGACATTTTCACCAATTTAGGCAGCAATTTTAACTCTCAAGGAATAAAATTATGATACGCACTGGCAAAGCAACAACAGTCTTTAAAAAGCCTTAAAAAAGATAGAGCTCCAAATTCTGCTGCTTTATAATCAAACTACAAATCTTCAATTCCTACGTTATTTCAATTCTAACAGGCATGCTTCGTGCAGAGTGGTATGTTTCGCTGCGGAGGAAACGGGTGACGAGTATTGACTGAATTTTTCACTGGGCTACACTGGTATGATGGGAAATGAACAGGCGGACAGACTGGCTGGCTCTGCACAACTTAATGAAATACTGATACATGATAAGGCAAACGTGGTTAGTGCCTTGTGGGAGAGCGTGTACAGTTCGGAGGAACAGATGTATCACCACAGTCTGGTGAGATTAATGCAGTGGGGAGTGACGAGAGGTTCTGGCAGATGCTCAAGGCTCAGAGAAAAGGCAAGACGGACGTTTAATTAGAATGCTACTGGTACCATTAGTATCGGAACTCTTCGCTGGCTGCTGAAGATGGGGACGGAGCGCTTATGGAAATGCCCCGAGTGATGTGATGTCGGTTCTTGAATCAAATCAAATTCAATTCTAACATATGCCTGCGAAAAGTTAGAGAACCGCCCACGATATGGAACGAAAGTTAAATGCATTTAGATATAAATGTCTGAAAAAAAATCATGAACATACAGAGGGGTGAATTCTAAAAAGAGTGGGGAGATCAACGAAATGTCTGGACGAATAACTGTATTGACTGCAATAAAACAAAGAAGGTGGAGAATTATTCGGTACACTCTGAGATACTTCTTTCGTCTCTAGTATGAACTTCCCTGTCTGTTGTAATTCAATCGGTGACCCGTAAAGTTTGGCTTGCACCGGTGTTTCTCTTGGCCAAAGGTTCTGCCATGATATATTGTATTTAGGACAGTGCGGAGAACTTGATCTGTTGTCTCAAGTGCTAATTTATATGTAAACATGACTGATTCGCCAATATTAAATTTTGTGTGCATGTGGCTGCCAATTCCATTGTGTCCTGTTCTAAGGCGTAGAATAATGACTTGCTCTGGTCTGTCCAGTATTATTTTTTTTTCCCTGCTGCATTGATTATACTCGTTTTCTGTTGATAAGAGACTGGTACGTTTTTCATTTGCATCTTCCTTGGCTAGCTTTTTTTTTTTCATTTCTGGAAACTCCACAGTGTGATAATATTCATTGCCTAGCTACCTTACACCGATGGCCCAGTTCAACGAGTAGTTTCCGTATACGAGGTAATTTTCCTCACTCAAGTACCGATTTGGCATCTGTCGGGAATACCTCAGGTTGTGAAATATGTCATATATTTAGCAGTTTCTTTGCTGCTATTTTCATGGCTTAAACTTCTGCATCATAGATGTGGCAGTACTTTCCTGTTGGTGTTTTTGGCTGCATATCTGGAATTTTTTGGATGCTCAGTATATATTCCTGCTTCTCCTATAGCTTACTTTTTTTTCCTGACCCATCCGTGTAGACACGAACGCAAAGACCTTGTGTGTATTCATCTTCACGTAGACTGAGGTTATCTGTTTTACTATGCACACAGCACATTTTGAGATGAAATGAGCAAAGTATCACAAAACACGCACTGAAATGAGAAAACAACGGTAAGAGAGAGAGAGAGAGAGAGAGAGAGAGAGAGAGAGAGAGAGAGAGAGAGAGAGAGAGAGACAGAGAGGAGAGAAAGAAAACGTCCAAGGGAAGTATTAGGCAGAATACTTTACGAGAGGCTTAAATGCTGGGTTAAACACCATGTCAGAAATAAAGAGAGTTGCATGCGAGCGGAGTGGGGGAATCGAATGTGAGTCTTATATGACTTCAAACAGCGCACAAGGGATTTTATATATATATATATAAGGTCATTTGACGAAAGTAGCTCTCATCACCGCATACCGGAGAGTCATTACCACTACAGCCTTTCTAAACGTTCATGCCTAGTGTGTCCTTACTATTCTATTTCCAAGTTCTTATAGGTCTCCCTCTACCTCTTTAGTTTTTCCATGTTCATCGTGTACGCTCTCGTTGTAGGCAGCGAACTATTCATTCTCACCAGTGGTTTTGATTCACAATTGATTTAACGTGTGTTTTTTTTTTTTCCCCCACTCATTTCAATTGTTCTTCTAATCCCTTGATTTCTCACTCGACATGTTCTGATTTTGATCACAGTCTTTCTCAAAACTATAATTTCACAGGTGCTTAGTTTTCTGTCGTGTTCATTATGCATTTAAAACGTTTCCCTTTAATTGTACTTGACCATATAAATAACGTCATTCACCTGTGTGTTGCTTCTGAAAAATGCCCCCACTTAAACTGAAATAAACGATTTACGCCTCGTTAAGTGAACACAAAAAATTATTTTCTGAACACTTCTAATACTTGGAACCAGCAAATGGATGCCGTCTGCAAGATTTGTAAGCAGAACAATAGCGTCACTCTTGGCTGTAGTTGAAGAACATTAGCTATCACTCAACTTGTGACCAGGACTCGTTCAATTAGAACCGTCAAAGCTGTTTAATAACAATTACGGAGGCGTGGTAGTGTAGCGACTGGACACTTCCCTGTAGGCCTGAAAGTCCAGGGTTAAAATCCAGCTCGATCTAGCTTACAATGTTTTCTATGTAAATTTCTAGGAAGTACAGGCGGCCGGTGTGATCCTGTTCGCATCACTTATAGAGCGTCGATTACTCTATAAAAATAATAGTTTATCATAATATGACCAATGTCTCACTGTCGTAAAGAGAGTCCTTTACTTTTACTCTTACTTCACGACATAGACGATGGAATTAAAGGTCTCCTACCTCGGAACTTCTAGATCTTCTAGATCAGCGGTTCTCACACTGCATGCCGCGAGCGTATGCCAAGGGTACCGCGGCCATAATCAAGAATGTTTTAACATCTGCTTGAGATAAGAGAAGACAGCAGTTTAAAATAGAAATACAGTGAAGAAAGCCAAGTGTATTCAGAAGACAATTCTATCAGCGAAGTAGAAGTGCATTCTCAACGTAAGCTTACGATTAAAAACAGACACAGGAGCAAACTTTCCGATCAAGCGATTTGAGGGTGACATTACCTAACCTTTTCTTAAGCACAAAGGAAATAATAAAAAAATGCATATAAATAGTTTCATTCATCATATTAAAAAAGACAAAACATTAAATGTGCATAAAGAAGTTTGAGAACCGTTGTTGTAGACCAGCAGCTCCCGTTTGGTGGTACGTGAATCCCCATGGATCAGCAGGGAATCAGCGGGGAGATAAACAAATTAAAGCGGTCATTGATGTCAAGTGCACACCTTACAAGAAATCTTAACTTTTTGATTTATTTTAAATTTGCAATTCTAATAAAGATTTACTTTTTTTTTTTTTTTAATACGACTATTTAAAAGTATGGCGTCTATATCAGACTTTCAAAATAACTATAATACTTGAACCCCACAAAAGAAATTACAGATTAACGATTTTGCCCACATGATTAGGTCATCTTGTTCGCAGAATGATAGCGGCAATCTTGGCTTCAGCAGCAGGATATCATTAACCACTTAACCTTGAGATTAGGGCTCGTCAATAAAAGCTAAAATACAGTTTCCTTAGAGTTGGTATGTATATAAAGTATTTGGCGTCCATATATTCGAAGGCAGCATATATTGGATTAGGTGAGTTGTTTTATTTTTCCCCTGAAAGTCTTTATCATCATTAGCATGTGCCCTGCCAACCGGCGTAGGCGCTTATGCGTCCTCACAGATACGATCCCTGGGTGCCTGGAACAGTGCTCTTGATAATATCCCTCCATGCTATCGTTTCAGCCCATCCAGCATCATCTCTCTTAGTCTGCCTCTACCCCTCTTTCCACTGATCTTTCCAGATGTATGGATGTTGACCAATGTCTCTCTTCTCATTATGTGGCCAAAGAACAGTGTTTGTCTCTTTCTTATTGTTGTATAAAGAGATCTATTGTCGTTAGTCTCTTTCAAGCAATCGTTAGTTGCATTGACCGTCCAAGTAATCGTAACATTCGTCTCAAAAAACCACATCTTTGTTGCTTCCAAATTCTCTTTAACTAGTTCAGGGACATTCCAAGATTCTCTCCCATACAGCAGAACAGGTGTAACATTTTAGCACCCTCTTTCTGACAATGAAAGTCTTACCTCCCAGATAATATTAAAACATTCTGAACAATAATTTTAATATGATTTTTAACTATGGCAAATTTAGCTCTTTTTATGGGCGGCTAGACGCCCGCCTGCAGATCAGAATGTTCTGGATTCGGGTCCTAACGGAGTAAATAGTTTATCATCATATGACCAATGTCTTAAGTGGGTACCAGGTGCAGTCCTATGTAGTAAAGGTGGTCGGCGGGATGCTGGCCACATCACCCACCGAATGCCGACTTGTGTATACAATACAGGTCAGTGCTATATGCCCCATAAACCTGAATGAGTGGGGAAAGAGCTTTGTGTGTTTTATTTTGGTTTTAACTCAAGAGGCAATATAAAAATGACGGATAAATATGACAGTAAGACATTATCGCCATGTACACTTGCGGCTATCGGTCCCTACATTGACCATAAGCTCCACTTGCCATACACACCAGGAGATGAGGAAACAGCATTTACTGGCAACATCTTTTGCCCATCATGCCGCAATCTGGCGCTGGCAGTCAAGTCAAAATCCCAGGAGACTTTCCTACTTGCCTCTGCGGTCTAGGAATAAAATCCATTGCACTACGCAGAAATAAATGAATAATAAAACGATTACGCTGAAATGATTTTGATTTAAATAAAGGAGAGAATTCATGCTGTACAATTGTCACAACTCATTCGCTAGGATAATATGTTTGAATAATAAACTAGACAATTTTGTCCTTAGATTTGTTTTGCCTCTCATCTTGGTGCACTTTTTACTTGCGGGTCGATGTGAAGAATAACATCAGACAGTGCTCGTTTGTGCTGGTAATGGTTGTTCCAGGCAATGACGTGAATATGCGTGAGGAAGTCGGGCTGATATTAAGACGAACTATATACAGTAAAACATCGCAACACGAACTCGCTTAGGACGAATACTGCGTTAGTTAGTTTTTCACTTGAGCCTAGGGCGGCACATAGGGCAGAAGACATAGCTCTCCATGTCTGGCGGTTCCTTGGCCCCTGTTTTAGGTCTCAGATGTTCATTAGGCTCATGGTTAAGCCCTCCCTGATGTAGGATCTCGTTTTCTTTTCTCTTTTTGTGTCCGTACAAGAGCTTGATGGTTTGGGGGGAGGGGGTGTCTGGTCTTATCCATTCTGAGTGCATGGCCCCTGAAGTTCCATCGGCGCTTGCTTATAAATTTGTGGGATGCATTACTTGCTTCGTCTCTTGTCTTATTTGAGTATTGGATATGAAATCTGTCTAGTGGAGATTTACTGTTCTTCTAAGACATCTGTAATCATTTTTTTTTTTTTTTAGCTAATGTTGCAAAATGTTGGTCTCCTGTTAGCACGCACTTTTATTTCACATAAACAATTTTGTTTTTTGTTTTTTTGAACTCGTGTCAACGAGATTTCACTGCACAAGCTATGACTATAAACTCAGTAGAGGGATGGCAAAGCGAGCACAAATGCAATCGAACGTTCAGACCTGTCTTTATCAGTAACAATTAAAGTGAAAGACTTTTTTTTCCCCACAGCTTTAGGCACACTGGGCATAAACAGCTGGATTTATTTTTGATAGACCGATTGGCACTTAAGGAGTGATGTGCTCAGCATAATGCCAGCTGAATTTATTTTCCATGACTTGTACCTGGTACCCAAGGCTGGGTCGAATTGACAATTAAGGTCATTTCTGAAAAAGCCTAGCTTAGGACCCGAAACCATTAACTTCCGATCGGCAGTAAATCGTCTAGCCGCTACACGATAGCGGCTCCGTCTTTATCAGTAAAGTAGTACATTATTGTTCCAAGAGACTTCGTTATTTCTCTGATATCGACATGTCCAACCTCTAGATTCCCAATTGGTTTGTATATCAGTTCTCGTTGTTAGATAAAGCACATTGACGGCCGAGTTGAAAATCAAACTATTTCTTTTACTGTTTTGGTAAAAACCTTTAGAAACGCTACCGCCCACACTTTTTTTCTTTTCCTTTTTCGGATTTCCTCTTTTCAGATCTTTTCTCTTGTCAATACGGTAAGATCTATTTTTTTTTTAAAATATACTTTCTGTTGTTGTAATCTTATATATACCCCTCCCCCACCCCCCCCCCCCCCTCAACCCCCACCCAAAAAAAAAAAAAACTACCATATTGCCAAGTGTATGACATTGGTAGCATAGTTTATAAAAATCCCAATGTTTTCCACGCTGTGTAAAAAAAGGAACTAGTGAAATTGCTAGAGTGAGCGGGTGTAACAAATGAAGAATATAAAGCAGCAAGAGGAAATACCCTCGTGTTTAAGTGATTTGTGTTTTTCTTCTGCTGCTGGCTGCGTCAGATATTGCACGAGACGAGTGGCAGTATTAGGAGGGATGCATCGGTCAACGTATGGGGGCGGGGGGGGGGGGGGCTAAATTAATAAATACAAGGATCGATAGCCAGAGGGGCGAAATGAAAATTAGGCACTCAGGCAGGCAGACACTTGTGAATGAGGGTAGGTGATCTGGCGGGAAGAGGTATAGATAGTTTTCGCATACCTATTTAAAGGTAGGATGATGGCCTTTCTCACCAGGTTTTACCCTATAGGCTGAGTGTTTCTTCCCAGTCCGAAAGAAAGGATCCAAAAGTCCACGATCTTCACAGCCTGGGAGCAATGGCTCGACAATTTCGACACGAAGATTTCTCTCCCTCTCACAAGTAGATGGAAAGAAGCACCCCTTCGCCCCTCCCCCCTTTCCTTCTTTTAACACCCCTCCCCCAGAAAGGCAGACTGATAGATAAGATAAACAAGACTGACGACAGACAAATAGCTAAGGTAGAATATACACATGGACAAACGAATAGTTAATATATAACAGATACATTTAGCAGGCTATAGGATAAACAAGACATATACTAAAATAGGGAAGGGTCGTAGATCCAGAGGTAGACAGAACAACATGGGAAGATAACATTAGAGAAACTCTACATCACCGCTATTTGGCTATCGTCAAAGCAGCAATAGAGTACGAAGCAGGATTTTATATCTCCCTCCACAACCGAAGCGGTAAAAGAGGACGCGAAGAAGAAGAAGTAGAAGAAGAAGAATAAGAAGAAGAAGAAGAAAATGGGATAAACCACATGTATGCATGTAAGTTTTACCCCACCAGTACGTCACACAAGCGATAAACACCCGGTGACTCAAAGTGTCGCCACGCAGATGAGGATCACCCATGGATAGGTTTCGGAAACCCCGTTCAGCCGTTAGGCCATACTTTAGGCCCTGCTATATTTAGTGCCCCAGGTAAAAGCCGGGCAGGGGCATCAAAATAACTAAAAATTGCCACAGTGGAATACGAGAATATTTTTAAAGTAACAACATAAAACACTTCTGGTATTGAATAGAATCGTCCTTTTAAATATTACAGTTACGTTCATTGAAATTCAGTGAATTTCTACAAATTCATTTTTAATGTTACTAAGGTTCATTATTTTTATTCTTTTAGACTCATTCCCTGAAACATGTCGATTTTTATGTTGTTTAGACTGTTTTAATGTGGCGTGAATTATGTGTCGTCGTCTCTGCTTTCTATTCTCACTGACTTTATGAATAATGTTATTATCCCCCTTGTTCTTAGGGTCACATTTCATCCTATTATTTTAGGTTACGCTCCTTAGAGCGAGACTGCTGTTTGAATTAACATCTATAAGCTTTTAACAACGGGATGCGACATTGTCAACGCTTCGTAAGTCACAGAACTAATGCATCATTGTAAGTGTAGATCTTGAAATATTGATACAGTCGTGCACACATGAGAAGCACAGTAGATCAGTTTCTGTCAAGTTAGCAAGTCTGACCCATGTCGTCGTAAGTCACAGGTTCTACTGAAATTAAATCCCTTTTATTCATAATAGATTCCCCTCAGAAATGAGCCGGGGATGTTAAAAACGGCGGACGTTTGGCCTATGCCCCTGGCTCACATAATGAGGACGGTCGGTTTTGAGACATTGAGATGGCTCCTGCATCATATTATTGAGCACGAATGGCTCGGACCAGTGTGCTATCAAGTCTATACGGACAAAACGTAACAAGTAGATAAAAAGCGTAAGCGAGTTTCAATATGTGCCTGAGCTTCCAGGTTCTCGCCCCTATGTCTAGCAACAAATGCATGATGGTCAATGGCATAACAGGGAACATTATAGGCCAAAATAAAACAACGTGTGAGGCATATTGAGATAAATTATTGTTCAGTGTTTTTGCGACCATCATAGAGTCTGGTTCTAACTAGGAGCCTGGCCAACGTACACAGATCAACGTTTTCCTTGAAGTAGAAGTCTATCTGCATGAAAGGCAAGGAACCAACAGCTGTACACCGACAACGACACCAAGGTCCAGAAGTTGACCAAAAGGGGCTTCCTGGCCGAGTCTACAGTCGATAAAGAAAAAAAAAGACGACGTCGACGAAGAAGAAGAAAAAGGAAGAAGAAGAAGAAGAAGAAGAAGAAAAAGAAGAAGAAGAAGAAGAAGAAGAAGAAGAAGAAGAAGAAGAAGAAGAAGAAGAAGAAGAAGAAGAAGAAGAAGAAGAAGAAGAAGAAGAAGAAGAAGAAGAAGAAGAAGAAGAAGAAGAAGAAGAAGAAGAAGAAGAAGAAGAAGAAGAAGAAGAAGAAGAAGAAGAGGGAGGAGCAGGAGATAAAGAAAATGGTGAAGGAAGAAGAAGAGTAAGAACAGAAAAAAAAACATGAAAATTTGATGAGACAGCATGTTTCCATTGAATATTAATGCATCCAACGACACACAAAACAGAGTGTGCATTGTTTTGTTTTTTCTACACCCCATTATCCCTATATAACTCTCACTGTACGTTGTCAGCCCTGCCTTGAAAGCATAAAAACGAGATAACGACCTATTGGGCGTTGTGTGGGTCGTTTTATTTTAACCTCGCCAGCCTGGAAAGCTCTTCTCTAGAAGAGCAATCATTGCGTTTTTCTTTAATTCAGCTTGAGCTATGAGGATCAGCAGTGGTTGTAATTGGGGAGAATAAAGTAGATGCATAGCGAAGATAGGCTCTAAATTGAGGAGTTTAAAAACTAAGTTACGTATTTTCAATTTTATTGTTATTTAAATTTAAATGTATGCAAGTGAAAGACACGAAAGGAAAGTTAAATGAGTACAAAAATAAACGTCTGCAAAAATGATAAAAATAACGTAAACCTGCGGTGAGCGACAGATACTCGACAAGGCGCAAATTATGTATAGTATTTGTAATAAATGAGCGGCGTCCGTGGCTAAGGCGTTGCGAGTCCGACTCGTAAGCCAGCATACCGCGATCGAAACCTGCGTGGGCTGCGTGGATTTTTATCGTGGTATGGGACGTCGCAGGTCGACCCATCCTAAAATGGGTACCAGGATGGGACTGTCCTGGGAAAGTAAAGACAGCCGGCGTAGTGCTGATCACATTACCCACAGAGTGCTGATGGTCTGTAAAAATATGGGACGCTCTGCCCATATGCCCAATGCGCCGAAAGGCGTGAAAAGGGAACTTTACTTTTTTTTACTTATTTGTATAACAAACAATAACAATGAATAGCAAATAAATTCATTTTAGTTTTGCAATCAAAAGTAAAAGCGACGATTACAGCCGTTACATGCACGTCTCGCCACCACTGCTAATTTAAGAATCAGAAAGTGTTCAGGAAAATA
>CAJHNH020000446.1:867500-905000 GCA_905116865.2 Candidula unifasciata | reverse complement strand
ATCGCTGAAAGTGAAACAAGCTGCAAGAAATGACGGATATTGTAACTTAAAGTAAAAACAGCTGAAAAACAGAAGAAATGGTAATTATGGTAAATACAAAGAAAACCGGCCCTTCAAAATACAGCATGAAAGTAAATAGGTCAAACCTCAAGTAAGTTGGTATGTTTAAGTACTTGGGTACCCTGATAACATTAGGTGAAAGATGTATTAAAGAAGTTAAATCTCAAATAGCTCAAGCCAAGGCAGCATTTTACAAAATGAATATTTTATGCATTTTTTTCTTTTTCAAATTGAGACGAGAAAGAGAATTCTTAAAAGCTATATCAATCTTATAGTGATACATGGGTGTAAATTATGGACAGGTAATAAATTAGTGAAAACTTATTTGGAAGCCGCAAAGATATTGTTTTTTAGACAAATTAGGAGAATACCCTGGTCAGATGAAAAGAGTAATGAAGATGTCTTGTAAGAAACTAGCCCACGAAGAGAACTGACAGTACACATCAGAAAGAGACAATCTACATTCTTTGTTCAAGTGATAAGAAGGAGAAAACTTGAGGGCATAGTGACGGTAGGAAAGTTGGAGGGGAAGAGAGGCAGAGGGAGAGCGAGAGAACAGATGCTGGACATCATTGCATGGAATATCATCTGTGTTAAAGTTGATTGAAAGTACGCGAGACATAAGGTTGTGGGTAGACATGACTACCAACGCAACACGCTATGGACTCTAAAAAGAAGAATATATATATATATATATATATATATATATATATATATATATATATATATATATATATATATATATATATCAATGTTTGTGTGTTTGTTTGCTCCCTATAGACTCGGAAACTACTGAACCGATTTAGCTGAAATTTTCAGGATATGTTTGTTGTGATACCGGATTTTGAACTGTCGAGGTTTGAAATTCAACCTGCACTGTTAGAGATAGGTGACCACAATCTATGCCAAAATATACGCAACTAATATATATAACTTTCGTGATTTCTAATTATAGCCACGTTACGTGGGATCGATTTACCGTGCATGCGCAGTAGTGACGCTCTTTCGTCAACATCCGCCCGCAAGGAAAATGGCTATCGGTTATCAAGAAATATATAAAAAGGTAAGAGCATTTATTTAAGTAACATTAGTCAGTATGTACATGTTTTTTGTTTAATTTTAAACAAATGTGGACCACTTCTTAAATCCCGCAATGATAAATGTATACACATTACCATTTTTTTTTTAATTTTAAACAAATGTGGACCACTTCTTAAATCCCGCAATGATAAATGTATACACATTATCATTAACTATTATCGTGCATGTCGTAAGAAACAGACGAGCAACGTGAGGTGAGACTGACTGCAAATCAGTATGTACATGTTTTTTTGTTTACTTCAAACAAGTGTGCACCACTTCTTAAATCCCGCATTGATAAATATATAAACATTATCATTATTCCTTAAATCCCACAATGATAAATGTATGCACATTATCTGTTGGCTTTTTCATATTGTCTTATATACGGCCTTTTCTTACTATTTGCTGCCCAGTTTCTATGCATTTCCTCTTGAGTCAAAATAGATTGTTATCTCATGCTCATATTTTCATTTATTTCAGCGATACTTCAAGTCAACTTTCATCATGAGGATGAACAAGCTACTGATGATCAGCGCTCATCTACTCCTAAAACACGCAAGAGGAGGGCATTAATTGCTTCAAAAACAGACGAGCAACGTGAGGTAAGACTGGGAACCATTCGAGTGCGAACTGCTGAAGCCCGTTCATCTCAATCAGACCAGCAACGGAAAGCAAGACTCGAAAACGTTCAAATGCGCACTACTTTATCCAGGCGAACACTGCATGTTGATTTGAATCTTGGTGCATTCCATTACACTAGCAATTATGATTGGTCTTCATCCACTCTCGCTTAATGGCAAAATGGATAAATTGTGCGTACATTGCAGTGCCTTCAAATTTAAGAATGACATGTTAAGTCAAAAGTTAAATGGCCAGTATTACATTCACCACCCGAACCATTATCATCATTGGTAGTAGGTGACACAGGCCAGTCGACACATTTTTTGGCAAACATAAGTACATTTGCAAATATGTCAACAAAGGAGGCGATATGGCAGTCTTTGAAGTGGGACATGCAGCTGCATCTTTCGATGAAATCAAGCAATATCAGCTGGGGCGCTACATTAGTAGCAATGAAGCGGTATGGCACATTTTCTCATTTCCAATTCATGAATGACATCCAGCAGTTGTTTATTTGGCAGTGCACCTTGACAATGGACAGCGCGTGTACTTCACTACAGAGAATGCACATGCACGAGCATTGTTACCACCGCCAACCAAGTTAACTGATTTTTCTCATTGTGTAGAGATATGTTTGCAAAGACACTGCTTTACTCTCACCTGCCAATATACTACACATGGAATGCATCAGCTAAAAAGTTTCAACGTTGCAAGCAAGGTCAAGCGGTTGACGGACATCTTAATTTATATTCTACTGATATTTTTAGGCCGTGTGTACACTGTTCATCCCAAAAATGCAGATTGCTTTTACTTGCGATTACTTTTAATCAACAAACGGGGACCGGCATCCTTCCAGGACTTGAGAACAGTTTATGGTAAAGTATGCGCTACTTACCGTGAAGGTTGCCAAGAATTAAATCTTTTTGAAAATGATGCACATTGGGACACTTCACTCGCTGATGCTTCGAATACTGCTCGACCACAGCAAATACGCACATTATTTGCAATAATATTAACAACTTGCTTCCCATTCATTCCAAAAGAGCTTTGAGAAAAATACAGAGACTACATGAGTGAAGACATCCTGGCGTAAAACGAAGCATGATCAGGACCTTCAATTCATACCAAATGTATATCATGAGGCATTTGTTTGCATTGAGGACATATGTTTGACAATAACTAACAAAGCACTGGTTCAGGTGGGACTGGCTCCACCAGAACAATCTGCAAACAACCTTTTTCGATCGTGAGTTGCCATGAATCCGAACATCTAACACAAATTACCAGGCGGTGTGACAACGTATAAGTCTATTGATACTGTAATGAATCAGGACGAAATTGTTAATTATCCAACTGAGTTCTTAAATTCACTTGATTTGCCAGGCATGCCACCCCACATTTTAACCGTGAGCCCATCATTCTTCTCAGAAACATCAATCAGCCACGTCTTTGCAATGGTACCAGGCTTTCAGTGAAAAGGCTGATGCTCAATATCATCGAAGGTACAATTTTAAATGGGAAATTTAAGGGCGAGAATATACTTTTGCCACGCATCCCAATGATTCCAACAGACATGCCATTTGACTTCAGACGCTAGCAGTTTCCGGTGCGACTCGCCTTTGCAATGACCATAAACAAATCACAGGGACAATCCCTACAAGTGTGTGGACTACGTTTGGAACATCCATGCTTTTTACATGGGCAGCTATATGTGACCTGTTCACGCGTCGGAAAACCTTCTAATTTATTTGTGTACGCACCAGACGGAAGAACAAAGAACATTGTTTACCCAAAAGCACTTCAGTAAACACATTTTTAATGTTAAATTACCGGCACAATGATCCAATATCATTACATTTTGTTAAAGCGATTTTCCTTTCAATTCACTTTCTATTGTAGCAACACGTGCAGGGTTGTTTACAGCAATTAGCAAATGTGCTCATTTCGTAATTATGTCGTATTTTTCCTCTTTTCATTGCTTTTCACTAGGGTAATTTTTCCAACTGCTTCGATGAAGGAGAAAGTAGTATGTGAACTGGGAAATGGGTGGTTACAATAAACTGTTTACTGAGATAGATTTAAGTTACAGTAACTGCCTTACCCACTCAAAGTTTTATTAGCTGTGGTTTAGCTGTTGCACTGTACATCGCTAGCGTGAAGCGAAGACACATTTCTATGTTCTCTATTTTCCATGTAGCCAAATTACGCCACAGCAACGCGTGGCCGGGTACAGCTAGGAAAAAGCGTTAATGTTGGTAGCAGAAGTTGGTAGCTACGAGGTTGTCAATTATCCAACTGAGTTCTTTAATTCGCTTTATTTGCCAGGCATGCCACCCCATGTTTTAACCTTGAAAGTTGGCGTGCCTGTTATTCTTCTCAGAAACATCAATCCGCCACATCTTTGCAGTGGTACCAGGCTTTCAGTGAAAAAGATGGTGCCCAATATCATCGTAAGTACAATTTTACATGAACATTTAAGGGCCAGGATATACTATTGCAACGCAATTCCAACAGACATGACATTCAACTTCAGATGCTTGCAGTTTATGGTGCGACTCACCTTAGCAATGACCATCAACAAATCACAGGGACAGTCAGAACAATTGTGTAGACTACATTTTGAACATCCATGCTTTTCACATGGACTGCCATATGTGGCCTGTTCAAGCGCCGGAAAACCTACTGATTTATTCGTGTACGCACCAGGCGGAAAAACTAAGAACAATTACATTTTAATTGCCTGTTTTTTCCTAAGGATTTGTAAACAGCACAATGATCCAAAATAAATACTACATATTGTTATATCGACTTTCCTTTCAATTGAATTTCTATTTTATGGCGTAGCAACGCGCTTGGTACAGTTTACCATAGCAATCATTTTGTAATTATTGAGTATTTTTCCTGTTTTCATAGCTTTTCACTTGGGTAATTTTTCTGACTACTTCGATATACGAAGCAAGATTTCTATTTTCTTTCTTTTCAATTCATCCAAACTATGCCACAGCAACGCGTGGCCGGGTACAGCTAGTAAATATATATATAAAACATTCTTTCAAAATGTCACCAAATTTGTATTGCTCTTTAATCTTCGTGCCACACGTGCTGCCCCCTGACGTCTGACAAGTGTGGATGGCTGCGCTGTTTTTCCTAATATTACGACTATATTTACACAGCTGATGTTTGTTTTTGTACCTGATCCGGCAGTGTCTACGACGCGGATTTATAATTGATTCGTACCTAGCTTAGCCGAAATCAACTCTTTATCTGTCTTGCATATTTCATATTTGCCTAAATTCCCGACGAATTTGCATTTCTATTGCTACACCTGGTAAGAAACCAGTTCAAGCACTCGCTTCACAGTTTCACAGTTTCACACTAAGTTCATTATCATCATAGAGTGCCGTGGCGATTAGTGTTAGCAATGATGGTTCTCCATTTAGTGTGATCCCAGCGGCAGGCTTCATTGCTTGTGCTGACACCTTTCAATACCGTTAAAATTGGTTGTCACCACCATGTCCTAATTGTCATGTATATATATATATATATATATATATATATATATATATATATATATATATATAATCTATTTAGTTGTATGAAGCAACATGATCCAGTTATTCTCTTCTGATAATGTAACTATATGAATATAACTCCTGGTTTTCGATGTATGGGATAAGTTTCCTTCCCTTCTCTTACTCTCAAAACATTTACGGTACTCTGCTGTCCACTGAATTTTAGCATTGCTCACAGATACCCTATTCTAAAGACATAATACTCTATTTCTACGGAGCATTCTAGAATATTTTTTTAAGCTCTGGCCATAAATATAAAATGGGTGTTCTTCATTTGATAAAATGAAACTCAAATTCCAATACAGCTTTCATCTGATGTATTCGTGTTTCGTTTAAGGTTGCAAAGAAATATACAGCCCATTTGAACAAATCGATGGTTTAGTACCCACTTTCACGTGCGGTCCTACTGGAGTATCAGTTTTTCAATTGAATTGTACCCGTTACCTACACACTGAATCAAACATTTCAACAGGAAAGCAAATATCAAGAATCACTTCTTGATATTTACCCAAAAACTGAGCCCGTGTTGCCCTCGGGACACCGCCGAACCCAGTGTTACTCCTTGGCTAACTCTTGAGAACGTCACAGGCAGTTCTTTGAACTTTTCCCAACAACTTCCACGCCACAGTGGACTCTTCTGTTGTTGCGTGACTCCATCGTGCATCGATCATCACCGGCCCTGTAGCAATCGTGGATACAGCCAGCAAGTCATGATTGCATCTTGCCACCAGACAAAAGACTCGGACTGTTCAAATATTTAGAAAGCTCTTCGAGACACGTTGTCAGAACTATGACAAACAGAAGTAACTCTAACGAGCTTTTCGCATCAACTCCGCCCTCACCAATCTAGCATGGCAAGCTCAATAAACTGTTTCCGACCATTTTCGTCTGGTATATTTGATCTTCGTATTTATATCTGATATAAAATAAATATATAGATCGCTGTGAATTTCTCTACCTACAGTTCTCTCTGAATCGTTCCTTCTCGCTTGTACATAAACGATTATATTTGACAATAATATATTAGTCTCTCCTAAGCAGAAAATAATCGCTTATACATGCACGCCAGTGTGTTTATTGTGTGTTTGTCCTTTCTTATCACCTCGTTAGTGTCAACATTAGGATCTTTTCCCTGAGACTGGAATCGAAAGATTTACGGGGATTATTACAGGTTAATAACTCAGTTGCTCTGTTATGAGAATATCCAGGTTGACTGGCCGCACTATGTTGTTTAACAAATATGAAACAGTTCATAATTTTAGTCCTTACTGGGTTGCCTTCAAGTTCTTGTTGGCACCTTCTGTGTTTGAATGTAATATTATAATATTAAATTTTGGGTGACATGAAAATGACGGTCTTCTCTCGCCGTAGCAGAAAGCCGGGTCAGTATTGTAGAGACTACGTGTTGCTCATCCAGTATGAACCGTCTCTTGGCTTGACTTGTCTACTCCAACAGATAAGAAATACCAACATATTTAGCATAAGGTTGTAGACCAGATCGAAAACGCCGTGCTCTGTCTGCCTGTCAGGGCTTCGCCCTAGACCAGCTGCCAACCAAACCTTCAACTTCCTGTAGTAAAGAAACTGCAGCCTGCTGCAAGAATTTTGCAAAGAAAGGTCATGCCTGTACAAACATTGTTGAACGTCAACGACGTTAGGAGGAGTTTGAGTACTCTTCCCCAATACAGCATGTGCGACAGAAGAAAATATACATTTTTGGTCACGTCATGGGAAGAAAAAAAATTGTACAGTGTCGATGGGGAAAATGGAAATAAGATGCAGGATACCGAGAGAGAAGATGCCGGACAGTTTGACACCATGGCATACAAGACTGTCTGTGAAAAAAAAAACTGGTTAAAACTACATAAGACAGAAGGTTGTGGATGTACATAACTACCAACGCCGCACAACATGGACTATAAGAAGAAGGATATTGCTAGTATCCTCCAGTGCACTCCTAAGTCAGAAGCAATTTGCTATCGGCCCGCCGTGTTCCTGATAAGCTCTGTTTACAAAATATCCATCATGCCGTAATCCTTGAACAGCATTATCTTTTGGATGCTTCTTCTACCGCTGATATTTGCAGTCGTCGCGATTTATTCCCGGCTCATTTTCTCATCACACCAAAAAAAAAAAAAAAATGTGTCGATTTGATAGACGGGCATATACTTTGTCAACTGCAGTTGTCAAGGCGCTTCTTGGCTCCTCCTAGGTCTAGTCAGCCTAAAGTGGAGATCAGGTAAAGTCCCAGAAAGTCCCCGCCCCCCCCTTCCCCCCCCCCCCCCCAATTGAAGCGTTGCGAAATTAATGTGTTCACACTCCAAGATTCGTTGCCAAACGTAAGAGAATTTAACATTTCAGGATTATCTTTCTGAAATTCAGTGTTGATGACTGCGCCAGCAATTTGACGAAAGGAAATTCTTCATGAAGTTAAGTCGTGTGCGCAAGCAGAAGTCAAACCGTATTAATGAAAATATACTAGTAATTTTTAGGGCGGGGACACTTACGGATATTTGTAGATAGACAAGGGAAAAGAGAAGAATCTTAGCCACAAGTACATCCTAGACACGACATCACACTGGTTAGCCCACTTGCCTAACGGCCCGATGGCCACATATTTAAATTATCTTCGAGGTGGATATTTTACTGAACTAATATGATCCAATGTAAACAGCAGTATTAGGAAATTTACAGCATTAAGAAATTAAAGGGGAAGTAAAGGCGATAGGAGAGTTAAAGACCAACTCACATATTATGTGTCGATAGGTCTATACCAGTATAGGACTGGCATCTTATGCCCTTGTCTCATCAGATTCAGAAAAACTGTAATCACATCTTAAATTATAGATGGTTTTAAAATCAAGTTGTAGGAAATGTTTGAGAGAGATTGAGAGAGACAGAAGGGGAGAATAATGTATGGCTAGAGGGTCGCTCAGTAACACACAACCCCCCCCCCCCCCCCCACGCACCAACCCCATTATTCTGGGGTGGTGGTGCGCTGAGGGATCTGTGTCCCTGAGTTCCATCGCCTTTACCTTGGAATGAAATAGTAATAGGGCGCACATGTAATTACTGCAACATCTATGTGGATTCATAATGTGTGATATGTACCAATTTGTTAGAGCAGTGCGATCGACCGTGATGGATTGCAGAATCGATGAGTGTGTTCGATCTCCTGTGTCTACAGGCCAGATCTGTCGCGCCGCACGCAGAGATTATAATTTGTACTCGAAGCTAAAGAGATTTGTTTGGACGAGGGCAAAGTGAGAGCTGAAACCAAGTCTCGTGTCGCTTTGGGAGCTTCAGGTCGTGTACGATGATACATGCAGTTAAGCCACAATCTGCTTCAGTGGCATCGGAGTGTATTGTCTTAATTGTTTTTCGCGTTGAGGACAGTTCATCTCGTAGTTTCTCCAGTCTCTTTCAGGTTGTAGGCGAAAGCGTAAGAATAATTCATTAACTCATTTTTTTAACAACAGTATCATTCTCTTCAGACAATCTGAATAATAAAGGCATACATACAGAACAAAACACAGACACGCAAACACATACACACACATACTTACATACACACATCTTTAAACACCCTGTATAAAAATATGCGCAACCTAAACGTGCCTTACATTATATTTTGATGTCCACAATTTCTTTGCTTTAAACCGTACTTTTAATTCGTTTATCTAGGTTAGTGTTTACCAAACTTGTTTTTCCTTGTCAGGTAAAATTTGTGGACACCTACCCTTAAAGGGGTTTGGATACTTAGGAGAAGAAGAGAAACTCACATTTTACTATGACTTCTGGTCAAAATAGCCGATAGCCCGCTGATCGCTGACGGTTTGAAAAGTTACTTGGTTATCCGTTCAGTTTTGCTGACGAGTGTTCCCCTTATCCGGAACGGTAGTCCAAAACTTCTGTCGCCAAGCTACTGAGTTGTGTGCTTGGTACGATACAATAAGCTGTGGATTTCGTGTGGAATTTTCTATCCTGCTGTGCACGCATAGTTTTGTTTACTGTAGTTAAATAGCGTGTAGCGGTTCCATTCAGAATAAAGTGTACTTTTGCGTGCGCAAATGCTGGCTTTCATAACTGACCGTTTGTTGCAGTTCTGGCGTGGGGTTGTTAGTGCTGGCACATCTGACAGCTGCGTTATTTATAATTTTTTATGTGTGCAAGCCTTACGATTTTGAAGGTACTGACATTTGTTTCACTATTTTTAAATACGACACTGAATGGCGTAATTTTGTTGGATTTTTTTTTTTTTTTTTTGTATCGGTTCCACTGGAGCAGGAACGGAGCAGATTTGGGGCGACCCGTCTGCAGCACTATTGCAACCTCGACTAACGACTAATGGCTTATGATTGTATCGTCGACTAAATTAGCTCTTATTTTTTCGATCATTCATGCCCAAGATGTTATTATAAAGTTTCGTTCTTATAGGTGAGTCTTCTTATTCACTTATTATACACATGCTGTTGCCAACTATAAGTTGTGGTGTGTGGAGGTTGTCAGCTTACGCGATGGTAGTCGGGTCATGTGGGCTTCTCATGAAGGGATCCCACAAACGTTGCATGATACGTTTGATAATTTAAATAAAATGTCTAGATGTTATCACTGTATTTACACTGTATTCTTATTCTTCTTCGGCGTTTTGATCTCTTGAGGTTCATTGCTACAGATATCACACACCTTCACTTATCTCTCTAGTTGGCCTTCTCTTTCCAGTTAGCAACACCAAGGGTTTGCAGGTCTCTCTGAACATTATTTCTCCATCGTCTTCTTAGTCTGCTTCGTGTTCTACGACCATTCGTCTCCCTTGTGTATAGAGTTTTTACCCCAATTTCATCTGACATTCCCTCAATATGTCCCAGCCATTTCCACCTTTTTGCTCTCATGATCCCAGTGATCAATGGTGATTTAAACAGATGATAAATTTCGTTGTTGCTTCTCATTCTCAAGTCCTCGATGTTTATACTGTATTACTCTGTTTGGTTCTTAATTTATAACGTACCCCAAACACGAAATCCCCGTGGAAAATCCACAGCTGACCTGACAGTCCATTATTTCAAGGGGTGCAAGTGTGCTGTTGTGTGGGTTTTTTTTTTTTTAGTGTTCATCTAGTGTCTTCTAATCCTAACCCTAACCCTAACCCTAAACCTAAACTTGGTTGTAGAAAAATCGCGAGAAACTACAACCTGAACACCCTAGAATTTATTGGGAATGTCTCCCGTGACGTTGTCGTGACGTCAGGGGTAAGTTATAAATTGAGTACCCTCTGTTTAACAATCAATTGTCGAATTATGTTTAATTATGCTCATCATCGTAGTCCCATATTACGACGTACCGTTGGGTCACCAGTTGCTTGTGATTGTCTGATCAATTTTATTTAACCTCTGTCTATCAGATTTCATGTAACTGATGTCGTCATTTTTAGCCAAATTCGGTACACTGTCTTTCCGCACCTGACTCTTCTTCTCTACAGTGCCACGTAGAGTCGTTCCAGAAAAACCGGTTGATCATCTCACAAATACATACCATTGCATTTTCCGCTTTCCATTATTCGTAAAAGAGATTCATAATCACCAGTTTGCAAAATGATGATATTGAGATACTTTCAAACTTTCTGATCTTTATCTAAGAATAACGTAAATATATTTAGGTCTATGACGGGTAATTTGGGGGGCAGGAGGAAAGATTCGGGTTAGGTAAAGTGGTGCATACGTTCTACATTCTTTGTCTTTTCTAATTTTCAAATGATTTCCATACTGTGTGCCTTTAGCTCTGTTTTGATGTTAAAACATTTAGTATGGGATTGCTTGTCAGCATTCTAATAGTCTCATTCGTTGTCGTTTTGTCTGAACGTGTGATTTGTTCATGTAAATTCAAGTTTAGTCTCAATGCTACTGTTAAAAGCTGTTTATTATAGCATTCCGTAGTAAGTAGCAGTAATCGTTGTTATCATCATCGTAATCAGGTGCTGTGCCGGCTGGCGTGGGCGAGCATGCCTCTCCACAATCCGCAATATTCTGCAGCATGTATTAGTCAGTGTGCTGACACACTTTCATGCCATGTAACAAGGCTGTCAATAATCTTCTCTTGTTGTCTTCCTCTATCCTTCCCTCCAAAGATCTTTCTATTGGTCACAACATGTTCCATTTTCCCTCTACTCATAATATGGCCGAAAAATAATTACTCTCTTTCTGATGTCTGTGATAAGTTGTCTTCGGGTTCCCACCTCTTTAACAACCTCTTGGTTGCTCCTTTTGGCTGTTCGAAAAAAAAAACTTTATGCATTCTTCTGTAAACCACATCTCTGAGGCCTAAAGAAAATTGTCGGGCCTGCCTACCGATTGTTCAGGACTTATATGTTAAAACCGAATGTATATAGAAAACAAGAATTATTGTTGTAACCTTTAGTGACAGATATATATATATATATATATATATATATATATATATATATATATATATATATATATATATAAAAGATATATATATATATATATATATATATATATATATATATATATATATATAATTCTTCTTCTGCGTTCATCTGAAGATGTAATTGCGTTGTGTCCGTTTACAGCATGGCTGCGATATTTGCACCTTTCGGCCAACACATCCGACTTTTGCGGGCATTTGTTGACCGGGTTAGCTTTCCCAGTTATATATATAAATACATATATAAATATATATATATAGAGAGAGAGAGAGACAAGGAGAGAGAGACAAAGAGAGAGAGACAAGGAGAGAGAGAGAGACAAAGAGAGAGAGAGAGACAAAGAGAGAGAGAGAGAGAGACAGAGAGAGAGAGAGAGATCGTTGTAGCGAAGATTTAATTTATTAAAAGGGTTTACTGTAAAATTCTGTATTGGTAGCAGCGATCGATAATCTATTTTTTTTTAAGGGTAGCAGGTATAGTTGCAGCAGGTATGGTTGCAGCAGGTATAGTTGAAGCAGGTATAGTTGTAGCAGGTATAGTTGCAGCAGGTATAGTTGCAGCAGGTATATTTATAGCAGGTATAGTTGCAGCAGGTATAGTTGTAGCAGGTATAGTTGAAGCAGGTATAGTTGTAGCAAATAGACTGCTTGCAAATACAAGTTATGTTTATTGTATTACGAACTGGGTCTGTGGTGCTAGCCGCATATCTTACAACTGCTGTGCGAAAGATGGTTGACTGGAAAGGCCGAATGTAAGACGGGCCTGCGTGCCCAATTTGTGACCCTTTGAAAATAAAGTTCGTTCGTTCGTTCGTTCGTTCTTAAAGACCCGTTGGTATCCGATGGGTTGTTCGTTTAAGAATCGATGAATATAATTACTGCCTAAAAATACATGTAACGTATTTATGCAATACATGGAGCGTATTTATGTAGTGTCAGAACCAACTGACCCTGTTCATGTTGCCTTTCCTACAAACATTAGCACCCTTTCAAAGATTTGCGTGTGTGGAAGATGTCTCTTTAAGCATCAAGCTAAAGTAATTTACCACCGAGTTCATGAGTTTGCCACACGAGTTCACGTTTTTACACAGTTATTCGGGAGTTTTTGTTTCCCATTCGTGAGTATATAAAGAGTATATTACATTCACGTCGGGGTGTCTGTTTCAGCAAATTCCATTTATAAATTAAGTAAAGTAAAGGTCCCTTTTCCACTCCTTCAGGCGTATAGGGCATATAGGGCTAGACCTATATTTTTGTAGACCGATCGGCACAAGATGGGTGATGTGGTCAGCATCACGCCGGCCGCATTTACTTTCCGGGACTGCACCAGGTACCCACTCAAGGCTGGGCTGACCTTGGAGTCAAGGTCATTTTTGAAAAATTGTCTGGCTCCGCCACGGAGCGAACCCACGACTTTCCGATCCAAATGCGAGTGTTTTACCGCGACGCCACGGCGACTCCCCCTTTTATTCATTAGTCGGGGAAAACCCTCTTGGCAGACGGTGCTCACTTCTGCTTCGTGAAAGGTGCAAGACCCTAATGCACCAACGCATGGAGGAGGACGCATCGACAGAACTGGTATCTTCAACGCTGTACGGGCTAGGCTAGAGGATAATGAGGAATTTATGACACTGACACGATTGCGTGACATGGAAGTAGAGCTTGGAGAAACACATCTATGCTGCCTTCGAGGCCGAACTAAGGCACAGTATAATTATCTCCAAGTGGAAGCAATCAATGGAGTCACCATGGAGTTTCTGATGCGTCGGGGACTGAACAGGCATAGAAATGCTCAATTTTCAGTGCCGTCAATTGTTTTAGCATCTTCTTCTTCTTCGTCTTCACCAGCTGTAACTCCGGCTAAAAGCTCTGGTTGTTCGTCTACTTTTGGACTGCAGTCCTGTTCCAGAACCTGAGTGTTGCGTGTGCATTCGTTTTACAGATTTGACTCATTTGTATACAGACTGTTAGTTCCTTGCCTCTCAGGCAGATGCACTCGGACTTCGAAGGAAGCTCCCAATTAGTCGACTCCTACGACATGCTATGCGTAGGCAGTGGGTCTGTTCTTGTTTTCCCTATAACAGGGCCCCGAACGCAAACGGTGAATTGTTTTAGCAAATCATAAACCCGCTGACAACGCATTCCATACCTTTTGTTGATATGCTCATTGTCTTTTTAGTTTTGTAGTAACATTTATCTCATAGAACGAGCCAATTTCTCATCAAAGCTACTTAGTCGCCTCTTACGACATGCTTTAAGGTTACTGAACTATTATAATTTTCTTTCCATTATAGACCCTGGTAAAACGGGCTGTAGCAACTGTATAAACATCGTAATGAAAAGCAAATTCATTGAGATCTGCACAGTGTTCTTAATATAAACATTTACTGTTGGGTTTGGGAGGAATATATTATGAGAATAAATACTGCTAAGACAGAGACTATGGTGACAGGAAGACGGAAAGACAATTTAGAAATAAAACTAAAAACCAGCGCCTTAAGACAAACAGAAAAATTCAACTTTTGGGAGCAATTTTCACATCCGATGGAAAACTGGACAGAGAAATTAGCTCACGATGTGCCAAAGCTAATCAGGTAATGGGGCAACTATCTTCCCTGTTGAAACACAAGCAGATACCCCGGAGTACTAAAGTGAACACTTTTTTGGCCAACATCATTCTATCAGTGCCAAACGTGGACATTTACATCCTCTAATGAACGTAAAATTATGACAACAGAGATAAAATGTCTTAGAAGAGCTGCAAGTGCAGAAGTTTCTTAAAAAGACAATATAAAATCACGAAATCAGACTAATGCTAGGAACAAAGCCAATCATACAGGTCTTTAAATAACAACAAATGAAGTGGTTTAGACACCTAACAAGAATGTCCTGGTACTATCTACCACAGCGAGCCACACTGAAAACTTACAACGGGTATAGAGCGAGCGGAAAACCTTGGGAAATATGGAGTGATGGCATCAGAAACAGCCTTACAGAAATGAACATCAATCCTAATAGTGCTCTTAACAGAGCTCGTCAAGGAACTTTATATCTTCCTCGACACTTCACTAAGGCACAAGGGGGAAGAGAAGAAGAAGAAGAAGAAGAAGAAGAAGAAGAAGAAGAAGAAGAAGAAGAAGAAGAAGAAGAAGAAGAAGAAGAAGAAGAAGAAGAAGAAGAAGAAGAAGAAGAAGAAAAAAAAAAAGAAGAAGAAGAAGAAGAAGAAGAAGAAGAAGAAGAAGAAGAAGAAGAAGAAGAAGAAGAAGAAGAAGAAGAAGAAGAAGAAGAAGAAGAAGAAGAAGACTGTTGATTTACGAACATTAAAGTCCTTGATTTGAAAGTACAATGCAGGTATTTCATTTCAATGTATTTAATATTTACTGTTGTGTTATTATCAATTTATGTATGAAGTTCTGACCACACCCCTACACTCCACCCCAGTCATTTTCAACCTCTAATTTTCTGTCGATATGTTCCTGACTATTACTATCATTAGTGTTTCTGGTGTGGCTAAAGACGGCGTCTTGTTGAGTGGTGGTTTATTTCATCAGTGACGTGTCTCCAAAATATTTTTAATGAAATTGTTCAGCATTCAAATGTTTTGCCCGTTACGTAATTATCACACTTTCATATGTCCAAGTTCTAGATGAAAGCTCTTTAATCCGTGCTGAAATGGATTACCAGTAATATAGTTAACAACTGAAATGTGTCACACACACACACACAGTGTGTTGATATAGACCCCATAATCAAAACTGAAATGGTTTCCTAGTCAATAACCTTTCCTGTGACACAGCCAATGAGCGTGGTTACTCCTATTTTTGAGGAATGTCCTCGGGTCATCCAGGTTCCATCTACAGACACATCATTATCCCGGCTATCATCAACTGACTCTGTCTTCTCTGCTAATCTAAATGCTATTTCTGCAGCTTTCTTCATGCTAGCTGCTTGAGAGGAGCTAACAGCACTTTCTATCCTTTCATTTATTAGTTTATATGTACTCTTCTGGACAGGCGGCGGAAGATTCATTATTCCACAAAATGTGTGCAAGTCCGAACGATCCCCTCCTGTACAGCGCATAGCAAAGACAGCTCGCCTATTGACTGAGTGTACTTGTAAGCTGTTGCTGTTGTTGACACTAATTTGAGGGTTGGAATTAAAAATGGTCTGCCTTTTACAATTCTGGTTGCTGCACACAAATTCAAATTGACTACCAAGTCCTTGTCTTTCGTTCTCAGTAAATCTGACTTGGTTGAAACAAAATGCACAAACCAGCTGTGATGAAATCTGGTGACATAGAATATCCAGGTCAACAATCCTGTAGCCTTCATTGTCACATTTAGGATAAGTGTTTGCCTCATCACATTCTTCTAAATCTGTGTCTGGATCATTATCAATGTCATACAGGTCGTTGATTTTTATCGATGACCGACTGTTAGTGGGCGTGGCACTGGGAATGTCAACTTTAGTACTGGTTCTCCTATTATTTTTAGTTTTACTACTACATGTCAAAAAAATTACTTGTAGGAATGTCAGTGTTTACATGTTTGTCTTCCTCAATAGAATGATTTAAATCTAATTCTCCGCATCTCTTTGTAGCACTCATAAACCTATTCCCGTGAAACTTTCGCTTCCTTGAATGTTTACAATACTTTTTATCACTTGACATTGTTTAGAATATCACTTATACAAACAATTTCAGAACAAACAAAATATCAACACGCTTCCACAAAGGCAGCCATTTTGATTGTTCCTTCGAAGGGTCGTTCATTGTAGAAAAACTGTTAGGGAGGCTCGCATTGTTGCTAAAGATATGTGTATTTGTGAAAACACGAATTCTGGATTTTTTTTTTTTCTTCTACCAAGACCAGAAACACCTGACTATCTTTGAACCATCATAACTCCGAGACTACTCAATCGATTAAAACAATTTATACAGAAACATGTAGGATATTGGTTAATCTTTAATTTGATACGAAGTTTGTTTCTAAATTCAAAAATCACATTTTTTTTCGAGATTCCCTGCTAGAACTGCCCCCTTAAAATGTTTCACTGATAATATCATTCCTGTTTGAGGTTTGAGGTTGGAACAACATATCACCATCATAATAACCCATAAGTGCTCTGTTCTTCTTCTCTCAAGTCTGAGGCCGAAGAAGCTCAGCACAGTGCACAGGCTCTGAAACACAGGCGAGGATCCTGAAATACTCTGGGTTGATTTTAAACTCAATATTTTGCCCGGGCAGCGCAGTTAGGTTACTCTTTTCGACTTCCAACTGCCAAGGTTTTTTTTTTTTTTTTCGTGCGCAACAATAACAGTGCATACGGGCGTCAGATCTCACTACCCAGAGACCAGGGAGAATTACTAGAAGTCCAAGTCCACGTAAAAAATCTCACCCCTTACCGGGGATTGAATCCGGAATCTCTAGCACTGGAGACGGACACCATGCTTCGAAACTACGCAGCCCCCTATCATTTCATTTCAATTTCTTACTCTCCAGTGTTGCTCTGTTGTTATGTTTCACAAGTGAAATGTGTCCCCATTGCAATAATAACAAATCTTTACTATGTAAGATGTACCTGGAGATTCTATGATCTCTGGACTGATGAAATGTTTTATCGCTTGAAATATTGGGACCTTAGGTCAATAGTTAGAATGTTCACAGAAGAAACTATGAGACGTATACTGAGTTGTCAGTAAGACACACCTTTTACTAGAAATTAGCCAGTGCATTCGGTAACGAATTCTTCAGCAAGCTACCCTTGCTCCGAGACCTGGGAATTACTCTATGTACCAGCAATTGCAGTTCGTCGTCATGGAAACAAACAAAGAATAACTAGCTATAGTTTCTGAAAATAAAAAATTCTGCTGGTGCGGGCTCTTAACCTGCAGCTTTATCCATTTGTCATTGCTGATGCTGAAAGCAAACAGCTATGGAGATGTCAAACATCCTGTTAACCCATCACTAACAACAGCCGGCGCCAAGCCATCCACAACCCCAGTGAGCACCCTCAGTGTCTCTGATACAGGTAAATCTATCAGGCCAATTACTGCGGTTTTTCTTTAAGCAAGCTTCTTCTCTGGAGTTGGATATTTGCAGACGCATGGATTTGGTATAAATTACACTAGGAACAGTGAGAAAAGCGATGTTTGATTGTCAGCAGAAAGGTTATTTTTTGTTTTAAGGATTGAGTTTACCATCATGTGCAATATTTATTTGGCCATGTTCACTAGAATTACGCATATGACATTATTTACTGACACTGCTTATGGGAGAATCTTAACGTTAAAATATTTTTTTTTTAGCTTTCAGAAGAGACAGATACACAATTCTCTCCTCCCGCCCCCCCCCTCCCCCCTCATCTCTCTGTCACTCTGCCTCTATATCTATTTTCTCTCTCTCTCTCTCTCTCTCTCTCTCTCTCTCTCTCTCTCTCTCTCTCTCTCGCTTTGTCTCTCTCTTTCTCACTCAATGTGTGGTAAAGTAAGCAAAGGACTTTCTTGGGCATATAGAGCTAAACATATTTTGTAGACTAATCGGCACTCAGTGGGTGATGTGGTTAGCATTACCCAGCTGCCTTTACTTGTTACGATTGTACCTGTAGCCATTTAGGGCTGGGTCGACCTGAGAGTCAAGGTCATGTTTGGAGAGGAAAAAAGGTCAACTCTGTTAGCTTGACTTTTTTTCCTAAGAGATTTTTACCTAAGTAAGCAATGTTTGTGTCTATGGAGTTGCATTATTATTATTATTATTATTATTATTAATATTATTATTAATATTATTATTATTATGTAGAAACGCGATATGTCACAAAGAGTTCATAGACATTTCAAATATTAGCTGAAACCTGTAAACAGATGAGTTGCTTGGTATTAAAAGAGCTGAGACAACTGTTGTTAGTTCCTTTGTTTCTGTCTAATGCACATGCAATGTATCTCAGAAACGACATCTCAGTAGCCTGGAATCCATTTGCTTATTCGCGTCTTACGATTTACTGCCTTCAGAAGAAGTGACCGGAAAACAAAAGCACTTCAGCACTGTCTTTCTGACACTGATCGAAATCGACACATTACGCAAGTTATTCACAGGCGTAGGAATTCAGTTTTTTGCCTGGCCTTTCTGGTCCATAATCTTTGCTACGTCTCTTCGGTCTGATGTAATTATTTCATCCAAATACTTGAGTTTCTTTACTTCTTTACACCTTTTGTTTCCTTTTTACAATCGGAAATAACATTTGGTGTAATTTGTTTTTTTAAATATAACCATTGTCTCTGCTTTACTGATATTTGAGTAGAGTCGTTTGTGTCCCTCTTGTCTTTTACTGAACTCTGTGACTATTTAGCTGTCAATGTTCTACCGGCCTATTTTAAAACCACAAACTGATACTCTTAGTTTCGAACAGTTTTGGTTACTCGTTCACTTCTGGCTTGTTCGTGAAATTGAGTAGTGCCAGTACATCCGTTTTACAAATCTGGCTTTTGTATGCATACTGTTGATTCCTCGCCTGTCAGATAGATACACTCTGACTTCAAAGGAAACAACCCTAATTAGCGTACTTTACGACATGGTTGTTGTGGGCAGTGGGTCTGATCTCGTTTTTTAACATGTGGGGCATTTGTGTACGTTTGCCTATCGGTAGTTACCTTGTTAAAATCATTAACGATCCATAATTTTTTTTTGTTTTTTTTTGTTTTTTTGTTTTTGTTTACTGACCCTGCTAGGTTCATCTAGTCTTTAAAGTCATTAAAATTGGCTAAAGCGATCGAAATACTGTTGACCACACGACCTATCGTGTGCTGGTGTGTCCACTAATATAGTGAGCTAGCATCATTTATCTTGTATGTCTAAAGGAATGAAAAATTAATTAGCATTTTGTTTTACTTCGGTATGTGACAAAGAACCCTGCTGTATATGCAACAACCTGAACAATAAAAACGCGACTAGAAAATCGAATTGAGTTTCTCAATATAAAAAAATATAAAAAAATATTCCGTATTTCGTGGAAACAAAAACAGTCAAATACGGTCCTTCTGGAGACACTGCTAATGAAAATATATGTATTGAAAGAAATAAAATATAGACAGTTGACGTATTTTAACTAAAATAAAATACATAACACTCATTTTAAAACCATACTAGAAGAAGAGTCAAGGCTACAGAGCCTGAAGTAAACAGCCATATACGCGGAATGACAAATTAAGAGATTGATGAGCAAGTCTGAAATCGGGTACTTCCAAGACAAGTGACAGTGTTCGAGATCCATTGCAGCCAATCTTCATTTTAGATAGGGCACCTACCCGATTCATCATCACAATCATAAACCCCTTCTGCCCTTAGTCAAGTGGGGGAGAAAAATCTGCGATCCAGTGCACTTTGACTGGATGGTTGGCATTGGCTATTTCCTTGACGGGAAGTCGTAACTTGACTTCAAGGCTGTCGATTCATTTTTTCTTGGCTGTTCTCTTGCTCTGTTAAATGATTTTCGAAGGTGTAGTGCCTGTGATGGTATTTGATGTTGCTGCATTCTGACGATGTAGCGACCAAACCCCTTGATCTGCTGTTTCTCGAGGAATCTGCAAGGTGTCGTTCCCACAATCTGTCTGATGGTATAATTATCCAGTGGTTAGGTTGGCAGCTTTTCTCAGGCATCCCATCTTGCAAATTGTGATTTTACATGCTAGGTAATAATATAATGTCTATATCCGGCACTGATAGCTCAATATTGATATGAATGTGCTGTTTATTATCTTTTCTCCCACACTTATAATCACTTTTGGCATCCCCATCCTCAGTAGCCAGCGAAGAGTTCTAACTCCGATAGTACCAATAACTTAACAGTCTGACAGTACGTGCGCCCTGCCCTTCCTCTTAGCGTGTAGTGCTGGTCAGATCCCATAGTCAATCCCCTTTGCACCATTCTTTCCAGACCATAACAATCTAAGTGTTCACAAATCATTTAGCTTGTCATGCACAAATAAACCACCAAGTGGCGGAGAGCAAGCAAGTCTGCCCGTCTGTTTGTTTCATAACACACCCGCATACCCTGGACTATATAATTAAAGGATGCGTATACCCTGGACTTCTGAAGCGGTGCATGTCGCAATGCATGAAGCATATCTGTCGCCGGATTTCTCACCATGCTTTTCGAGTCGGTAGCAGTCACAACATTTGTGTGCTGCTGATTCTCAAGCTATCGGAAGCTTGCATTGAGTGCCTCTATCTATTTTCTCAAACCAGATGTTGTGATATATACCAGGCTTTGTTGCGCTACGGGCGTTGATTAGCTTTTGCTATATGCCCCTATGCATTTCTGCCTCTCAACGCAGAGCCATTGATATAGACAATCACATCACCAGTGTGGGAAATGTCGTGAATCAGTTGATGAACGTCTGACTCCGCCACCTAATATTTTCAAGCATGCACACATGTCTAATTATGTCTTTTGTCTGTGCTATCTAAGACCTTTTTTATTTATTTTTTTATTTTAAGTGTATGTCCCTCAGCTATATCTATACTGTTCTAAAAAATAAAACACGCATAGTTACTGGAAGGAACAAAACTTACTCTTAATTCAGACATTCTGCATCTTAGTAATGCATTAAGTGAAATATTTCAGATTTTATACAATAATACTTTAGGGTTCTAACAATTAATAAACACACTTTATTTTTTTTTTTCATTTGCGTCACGACAGTTTTTAAGCGCAGGCCTTTCCTTTTAGTTTGGTTTGTGGCCTTCTCTTGCGTGGATCAGTGACTGGCATATTCTGGCCATGGATGCGATCAGATGTCTGATGTGGGCCTGTGGGGTGTATGCCCACTATTCCTGGAGTGCCTGGAACAGATCACGGCCATTGGCAAGAGCAACGTTTCGGCGACAAACACGTCATTGCAGATCACCCCACAGATGCTCAGTCGGACTCATATCTGCAGACAGGGATAGCCAGGGAAGTCTTTGAATGTTTTTGGCAGCCAGGCACTACGTGGTCAGCTGTGCAGAATGGGGTCTGGTGTTGTTCTGTTGAAAAAGATTTTTGTTGGCATCCAAAAAATGGAAGGACATGTGGTCGAAGAATTTCATGGACGTATCGTTGCCCGTTCAAGCTTACTTCAATGTGCACAAACTGACTCCTTCATGTAACTGATCATTCCCCATACCATTACACCTGCACCACCGTGCAGATGAGCTTCATCAAAACAATTTGGGGCTAAACCTTCATTTCGTCTACGGTAGACCCTACGCCGAAAATCATGACGCTGCAACAAAAAGAAAGATTTGTCACTGAACCAGTCAGTCTTCACTGATTGTCATTTGCCCAGGAACGATGTTGGTTGGCCCAAAGAAGTCGATTTTAGCGGTGAAGACGCGTAAGGACAGGTCCTCGGTGTGGTCGTCGAGCCCAAAGTCCAACACCATGCAGTCTGATCCGAACAGTTTGATCAGACACATGACGTCCTAGAGGAAGCTGTTGTAAATCTGTCCCAGAGGTGACGAAGCCAAATAAAGCGATTCTCCGCTGCTGTTGTCACAGAGTCGTCCACTGCCATGTCGGTCTTTAACTAAACCAGTGGCTTGGAACCGGTGCCAAAGTCGACTGATGGTACTCTGATGCACATTTAGATGCCTGGCAACCTGCCTTTAACTTTCTCCTGCCTGCAATCGGCCAATAGCAATATTCCTGAAATTTATCGAAAAGAGGCGCCATTCGTGACTGCTTGAAAAAAAAAAACTGATCGTTTGGATGTAGCGTTATTCTTTAATAGGGTTTCAATTGCGTAGGCAGTGAATAATATTCACAGCAAATTGTGTTGCTTTTTCGTGCGCGTATCGTGAGCTATGCTCACAAGTATGGACTTAAACACGAGTGACCACTGCGTTGTAACGATTATAAAAACCTATTGCTGTAGATATCGCCCGCCTCGATTCATCTCTCTGGTTGGCCTTCTCTTTTTAGTTGATACCATATGTTTTTAGATCTGTCTGGATATTATCTCTCCATCATCTTCTTGGTCTGCCTGGTATATGACCATTCAACTTATTTTTGTGTACAGTTTTACCTCTCTGTCCTCTGAAATTCTCCCCATATGCCAAATCCATTTAGTCTGATAGCCCTGATGATGCCAGTGATCAAAAATGATTTAAACAGATATTATGAACTTCATTTCTGCCTCCATTACCTGCTTTATACATCTTTGATGTGTCAAATGATTTGTCGTAAGAATAATTTATAAATTAGTAATAAGACGTCACCTCTTTTAGCTGTGCGTCAAGTCAGTGATTGATTGATTGATTATAGCAAATAAACAAAAGACTCCCTCGAAAAAGACCCAAAAAAAAAAAAAAGAAGACAAAAAGAAACACTGCATGGGCCCGTAAAAGAAATAGATTACTTGTTTTACATAACATATGGTTCGGTGTATAATTAACAAGAACGTATATTGATTTTTTTAGTAAAAGACAGACAAGAATGCCGTGAACTAATCAATGTAAAATTACATAATGACACATAAAATCAGACTCTGCGAAAGAAGACATGACTAACGTTTCTAGCACAAACTGTTGGACAAGTAATTAATTTTGTTCCTATTATGTACATTTTCAAAAAGTAATAATACATTTAATGTCTACAGGCTTGAAAGGTAGCTTTGCACCTGCTAATTACATTCTCGTAAGGTTACTTTACAAATGTGTATTTTATCTGAATTTATTTTTTACAGATTGCATGTACAAATCTGTATAACAACGCGTTTTCGTCTAGCATATTTATTTTATTGATTTATGGTCGGTGCTTAGTTATTTTAAAACGCGCAGATTATTGGCATATATAAAGTTACTTTATAAACTTTAAGACAGCAGATATTACTTTTTATGTTCAAATATTCTATACTGCTTTACCAGTAGTTCTTCTGGATTTAAGCCCCTCTTCTTCTTCGGTGGAGGTTATGTCTTATGCTGATGAGCTACTTGTCTGTAGCTTCTAACTTGAGTGCATCTGCCTGAGGGGCAACAAACCAACAGTCTGCAATCAAATAAAACAGATATGCAAAACGCACATGCACGCAGAACCCAAGTTCTGGATCAAAAACTAAAGACCAAAACAGGACGAACGTCCTGAACTTTCCTCGGGAGTTTAAACCGGTGGACGCTAAGAACAAGAAGAATTATAATTATTATTTCTGTTTCTATATCTGTTATTTTTGTAGTATCCTCATATCTACAGCTTTATAGTGGCAATAAGTATCTTACTGTGCTCCCCAATTCGGTCATCATCATCATTATCATTGAAATGTACCTTGGCAAACAGATTAGGTGTTTCCCTATATCCAAGTCCTTAGTGTCCTGATGGTTTGTAAGATTCGAGGCCCCATTGGGACGGGAAAAAAAAGTGGGGGGGGGGGGGGGGGTAATAGAGCTAATGTAACCCAACCCCCCCCCCCCCCCCCCAATCGACTAGTTATCGATGTTTCAATAGACGTGGGTGTATTTCTGTCTGAGAGGAGAGAAACCTACAGTCTGCATATAAGTAAGTGAAATCTGTAAAACGGATTTGCACGCAAAACTTAAAATCAGAAACATGATCAAAGACCGAAGGTGGACGAACATATCAGAGCTTATTGACAGATTTCACAGCGGGTGCATGCTAAGGTAAACGCTTAAAAGTAGAAATTTAAATTTTTCTTTCGTGTCATAATGCCAAACTGTCAGTATCCTCTCTACCCCCCCCCCCCCCCCCCCCCTGTCTCCAGTATTTTAGTAGCAGCATCTGTCGACCTGTCCTTCCCAATTCGGCCATCATCATCATTAGCGTATACCTTGGCAGATAGATTAATTGTCTCGTCCTATATCTCTGCAAGGTCGTGGGTTCGCTCCCTGGCGGAGCCGAACTTTTTATTAAAAATTACCTTGACTCCCAGGTTGACCCAGCCTTTAATGGGTACCGGCTGCAGTCCCTGTAAGTAGAGGCGGCCGGCGTGATGCTGACCACATCATCCATCATGTGCCGATGGGTCTATAAAAATATAGGTCTAGCCCTATATGCCCTATGCGCCTAAAGGCGTGGAAAAGGGACCTTTTTTTAAAACTATGTCTCTGCCTTAGAGCGGCGATCAGTTCTTTTTTACGACACTCCACCATAAAACAAGTCTCATACATTCCAGTACAGGATCTCCTCGACTTACAACTGAATTCCGTTCCGAAGAAGAATTCATTAGTCGAAATTTTACTTTTCAACACTATTTTCATTCAAATCGCGGTTTCAGATAGTCTGCTCTGAGCGGTAAGTTTAAACAGACCGACATATAGACCCTGCTGCACTCTAGCCAATAGTACCGGAAACTGTTTGACCCTACAAATGTCCTTCTTTAGTGATATTTTTTTATTATTTTTATAATCTGTTGAGGTCCTAAGTGCAAATGATCGCATATGTGGTAAGTCGAGAAAAAAGGTTTATAAGGGCTGCCTTCCTTTCCTTCTTCTACTACTGATTTGTCACGTACTCTGATCCATCCAGTATCACTTGACCACATAATTGTATCGATTTCCTTTTCTCATAAGAGTATTAGAAGGCATTAGCTTTTTCCGGACATTCGTTGTCAGTTTGTCTAAAGTTTTTGCAAACGTTTGTCTTAGAGTAGTTCGGTCTGTCACTGTAAAATTGTTGCCCAAAAAGATTGTCACAATATCTTGAAAGCTCAAAGTATATCCTCAATCTAGTATATCAAGAGCCTACAACTTTACACGCGTTCTTGATTTAACATGATCACTGTTGCCTACCGGCCTAGTTATCATTGGTTTGAATCTCCATCCATGTGCATTTTAAGACTGACTAGGGTTCCTGGTTGGCTCGGATATAAAACTAGTACCGGGAAATGCTCTGAAAAAGAAGTAAAGCCGGTTGATATGATATCGACTACATGATAAATTGAATTATCATTGGTTTACTGATTTCATATCAGTGAGACAATCATTCAATCAGTCATCAATCAGAATATCAGCGGACAAAATGTTTGGCCATGTGGTCAGAATGAAACGAAATAAGCCAGCAGCTAGAGTGTACTGCATGAGAACAGCAAACTTCAAGGCAAGAAAATAGATTTGTGGGGAGGAAGTAAACAAGACACTACAGAACAGCAGCATGACATTAACACAAACTACGAGCTAGCAGAAAATAAGAAACTACATGTAAATTCTCTCTATGATGCTTAACGACACAAGCAGTTGGATAACAGAAGATTGATTTTCTCAAACAGTGCTAGCGCGATATGCTGTCATAGTAGAGTGACAAGCATAATCGCCTCTCGGACCGAAAATCTACAGTTCGAATCCACATCAAAGTCGACTTTTATAATCCAGCTGAGAACCCGACCTAAAGCACATATCAGAAAAAAACATAGGAAGCAAAGGCAACCGCAGTGATGTTTAACCCTTAACTCGTCTAGTTATAATTCGTCTATTAAAATATGATTTTAGCCCCCATAGAGTGTCGAGCGCTTAATAAATAGTACAGATTTAGCACTACATTTCCCGCCCTTGTCCACATAGGATTGTAGGTTACACCTGCTCGGTGTATCCGTTATAACTGACCTAATAACTGTGTCAAGGTTGAACGGGGCATTGGGGATCTGTTTTGTGGATCTTCCATTCTGACTAAGATTTTTTGGGACTCAGGAGGGTATGGTAAAACTTTGTGGTTTGCAGCCTAGAGGGGACAGCCTGATAGATCGATCGAACTGCATTTCCAATAGCCAAGGGCGTAGAAAGTCCTTAACGATACTTTTTTTTTCCTCGAATCAATTAGGTAAAATAAAGGACTCTTTCCACGCCAGTAGCGGGATGGGAATATGATGCTAGAAGCCATTTCCTTTTCCTTCTTTTTCTGTTTTTATTCTCCCCCACTTGGCATCCCATTGGCCTTGTGGTCAACTTTTATCTCCAGTAGCATTTCCTGTTACCCGTTTTAGACATTGGGTGCCGCTGTGTTGTAGTGGTTAGATGCTCGCCTGTAGATCGGAATGTCGCAGGTTCAGGTCCTGACGGAACTGGACATTATTTTTTTTCAAATATGACCTTTCTAGCAGGTCAACCTAGCCTTAAATCGGTACCAGGTAAAGTCGCTGGAAGAAAAGACGGCCGGCGTAATGCTGAGCACGTCAACCACCAAGTACCAGTTGGTCTATTTAAAAAAAATAGATTTAGCCCTGTGTGCCCAGTACGCCTGAAGGACGTTTTTTTTTTTTTTTTTTTTTTTTTTTTTTTTTTGCTATTTTAGACTGTGTCGACTAATTCATAAATTCCTTGCACATATTTTTACAGAAGCAGACATACATAATATTCAAATGCACAACCATCAGTATTTCTGTTTGTTTTCAGGTAGCAGCAGACCAAGCATGATCAAAATGGAGAACTGTTGTCAAGGGAAATTGGTACAATGCGCTGATCAACATGCTCTGAATGCTGACATGTTTATCGAAGGCTCCCAACAAGAAGAGCACAATTACCTCACTTTCAGCATGTTCAGTCCAGCCCGAATGAAGTCTTTTGTCTAACGCTTGGCTGGCGAGGTGCGGTGCATTTGAAGCTGTCTTCTGGAAATTCTCACGCATTTTAGAATTGTAAAGATTTCTTTGCCACTAAATATTGAATAACTTTGTGTTACTTTTAAACGTATCTGTATTTTGTTTGTGCAACGTGTGATTTATAATAAATTGAAAAAAAAGGTTTAGGATCCTTTTCCAGGCCTTTAGGCATGTAGGGCTAGACCTATATGGTATAGAGCAACTTGTTCTTGTTGGGCAATGTGGTCAGCATCACGCCGGTCACCTTTACTTCCCAGTGTTTGTACCTGGCTCCCCTCCCCCCCCCCCTTCAAAGCTGGGTCGACCTGGAATCCAAGGTCGTTTTTCAAAAACGTCAGGCTCCGATAGGACCCGAACCCACGACCTTCTGATCCGCAGGCGAGCGTCTAGGCGCTACACCACGGCGAGTGCCGTATCAGAAATAATCATTCTTTCAGAATATTTTATGTCTGCTGTTTGTGAATTGTGTCAAAACAGAGTAAACGACTTAGATCACATGCACTCGCACACACGTTACTTCCTGACCAATCGTGTGAATTCTGGGGCTCCTGTCTGGAGAACATATAATACTGACAGCTGACAAGCATGTCGTATGAGGAGACTAATTAGGGGTGATTCCTTCAAAGTCAAAGCACGTCAGCTTGAGGGCAATAAATCAACAGTCTGCATGCAAAATAAGCCAGATATGTAAAACGGATCTGCATGCAAACGTCAATTTGTGGAACAAGACCACCATCCAAAGTGGAAGAACAATCACAAATGTCCACAAGTATGTAAACCAGTGAACGCTAAGATGAAGATGAGTCCTAACAGTAGTTTGGGGAGCCACTGTGGTGTAGCGGTACGATACTTGCCTGTGGATGCAAAGGTCGTGAATTCAAATTTAACAGAGCACGAATTGATTCATCAACAAAAATGTTTGCCTTCCAAGTCGACCCAGTTTTAAACCGATACTAGGTAAAATCCTGGGAAGTAAGACTGCCTGGTGAGATGTTGACACACCACCCACCAAGTACCGATTGCCCTATAAAATATAAATCTAGCCCTATATACCCAACCCACCTGAAGGCGTGGAAAAGGGTCCTTTTAACCATAGGGTGCACCGATATATTTGTATTATACGGTTGAAGGATTTGCTCCTGTTTCATTCTCAACCGTGAGATGGAAACATACGCGCTACAGCTTCAGAACTCAGGTTCTTTGAGCCTACAATACTTTTTTTTTTTAATCACTCCCCCCCCCCCCCGCCTCCCACCGGCCTCCCCCCCCCCTCCCACCGGCCTCCCCCCCCCACCCTTTTTCCAATCCCCTAACGAAAACCATTTTCTCTGGATGAAAAACCCTGAGACAGCAAATCTCGTGGAATAAATGTAGTTTTTAATGTACAGAATAGTAAAGTAATACCTTGTAGAATAGTCGGTCGTATCAGCACAGTACAGTTTAGGCAGAAGAGTCGTCACATATTATCGTCCTCATGTGCCCTGAAAACTGGGTAAGCACTCATGCATCTCCACAGATCATGATCTCTGGTTGCCTGAAATAGCTATCTTGATGATATCCCTCCATGCCATCCTTTCAGTTATTTAGCATCATCTTTCTTGGTCTGCCTCTACCCGTTTTTTCACTGATCTTTCCAGTTGTCACGATGTTTTTCAACGTCCCTCTTCTCATTACGTGGCCAAATAACAGTGTTTGTCTCCTTCTCATTGTTGCATAAAGAGATCTACTACTTTCATTAGCTTCTTTCAAACAATCGTTGTAAGTCACTATGGCCATTTCTGACATATAAATATAAAGGTTATATAGCGACTGCCAATAAAGGCTAGGAGAATTACATAAACAGTGTGTAGAAAATTGTATAATGTAGTCTTTGATTCTCTATGCGTTTTGTTCCCTCCTTAAGAGTTAACCATCCCGAGATTACCTAATCTCAATCCGTTTGGATACCTCGTTCAACCTACACAAAAAAAGTTATAACTGGGGCACAGAAACACATATCTGGCGTAGTGTAAAAGGATTCTTTTTCCCCGCCCTTCTTGCGAATTGGATATATACGGCTGAAAGTTTAATTTATAAACCAAACAGCACTCGGCGTGTGATGTGGTTAACATCAGGCCGGCCTTCTTTACTTCCTGTCACTTTTTCTGGTACCCATTTTAGGCTGGGCGAAAGTCCAGCTACACCATAATGACTTCCTGTTCTTTCGGTGTAAAGATAATAATTATGTTTCTTTTGCGAGCAGAATAAAAAAAAAATAGAATAATTTTGAAAAGTCTTGTTTCAATTCAGTATATCCCTGTGTGGGTTCCGGGGCCCTATTATAGGGAAAACAAGAATAGACCCACTGCCTACCCAAAAGCGTGTGGTAAAAGTTGACTAATTAGGAGCTTCCTTCAAAGTCGAAGTGCATCTGCCTGAGAGGCAAGGAGCCAACAGTCGGCATACAAATTAGTTAGATCTGTCAAACAGATGCACAAGCAGCACTCAAGTTCTGGAACAGGACTGCAGTCCAGAAGTGGACGAACAACCAGAACTTTCCGCCAAAGGTTACAGCTGGTGACCGCGAAGAAGAAGAAAAAATCAGTATATGTATTGATCAGTACACGGAATGTTCTAAATACAACGTGTAGTAAACCAGCTGTGTCAGATATACAGTGTGATCGATACGCAATAGCCGGGTCGGATCTATAATGTGTCAATTCCTAAAGAATGGCAATTTTTGATCTACAATGTGTAGATTACGGTTGAATAGTTGTGTCTGAAATGCTTGTACAATGTGTAGATTAATGTTGAATAGTTGTGTCTGATATACCTGTACAATGTGTAGATTAATTTTGAGTAGTTGTGTTTGATATACCTGTACAATGTGTAGATTAATGCTGAATAGCCGAGTCTGATATACAATGTGTAGATTAAAGTTATTTAATTGTGTCTGATTTACAATAGGTAGATTAATAATGAATAGTTGTGTATGATATACCTGTACAATGTGTCCATTATTGTTGAATAACTGTGTCAGATATAAATATAAATATTTGAATAGTTGTGTCTGATATACTTGTACAATGTGTAGATTAATGTTGAATAGTTGTGTCTGATAATTAACTGTAGATTATTGTTAAATAGTTGTGTCTGATATACATTGTATAGATTACTATTGAATAGTTGTGTTTAATATACCTGTACAATGTACAGATTAATGTTGAACAGTTGTGTCTGATATACCTGTACAATGTGTACAATGTTGAAAAGTTGTACAATGTGTACAATGTTGAAAAGTTATGTCTGATTTACAGTGTATAGATTATTGTTGAATAGTCGTGTCTGATATAATATGTTTAGATGAATGTCAGGTAGTCGTGTCTGATATACAATGTCTAAACTTAATGTTGATTAGTCGTATGTTATAAGCAGTGTTTAAGAATAATGAGATTAATGTTAAATAGTCGTGTCTGATATACAATGTTCAGATTAATTATAATATGTTGAATAGTCGTGTCTGATATACGATGTGTAGACAGATGCTCAAAAGGTAGTCTTACTGGAATACACGGTGAGAGATTAATGTTAAAAAGTCGTGCGGACACGTAATATGTAGATGTTTATAGAATATTCTCGCTGGGTTTACAAGATGTAGATGTCTAAAGGAAAGTCTTTGCTGGGTATACAAGGTGTAGATTAATGTAAAACAGTCGTGCTGATTTGCAATGTGTAGATGTATATAAAATAGTCTAGCTGGGTATACATTGTGTAGATGTTTATAGAACAGTAAAGCTGGGTATAAAAGGTGTAAATTGATGTTGAATATTCATGCTGACGTGCAATATGTAGATGTTTGTAGAATAGTCTTGCTGTGTATACAAGGTGTAGATTAATGTTGAACAGTCATGGTGGCAAGCAATGTGTAAATGTTTGTGGAATGGTCTTGCTGGGTATAGAAGGTATAAATTAATTTTGAATATTCGTGCTGACGTACAATATGTAGATGTTTATAGAATAATCGTGCTAGGTATACAATGTGTAGATTGTTGCTTAATAGTCGTGGTGATAAACATTGTGTAGATGTTTACTGAATAGCCTTACTAGATGTACAGTATGTATATTGATGTAGAATAAACTTTCTGTGGAATTTTAAGGGATGCTTTTCATTAATCAAGCAGATTTTGGTTAATTCGTGTTCACTGCTCAGCTAATGAGATAACTTAGCAAGTGAATTATTTATTATTTAGACATAGCTAATACTGCGTTTATACTATACAGGCATTAGACATACGGAACTACAATACATAAGTTCATCCCCTACTGACAATTCCTTCAAGACGGTGTAATGAGTTGGAGTTATAAGTGATGCATGTCATTCATCAAGCGGATATTGGTTAACTCGTGGATGTAGACAAGACAGTCCTGTTTTGGTGAAGAGGCCAAGTAAATTCAGCCATTCCATGTCAGTACACGAGACCAAGTGGCCACGTTTAGATCAAAGTAATGCGTGCCCTGCATGATTGCTACCAAAGACATCGTTGCCTTCACCGACCGCAGAGAATCTCAATACGGAGTACCCGCTACAGCTGTGCCCAAAACATCCACTACATTGCCTGGTTTATACTGCTTCTTCACATTTTTGGCGTAGGTAAGTCATCTTGTAATGTCAATAGATAGATGGTTGGGTAGGTTAGTTGGGTGACACAAGTGCCGAAACCTGGGCTTTCAGACCCCACACCCACGACCCCCTACCCCCTTCCCCTCCCCACAGACCCATCCCCTCATTAAACATATCATGGGGGGGGGGGAGGAGCATTTGTTTACACAACGCCAACGCCGCCCCCTAACGTGGCGTATTGGATATATACTGCCAGACATATACTTTTGCAACCCAATCGGTACTCTGTTGGTGACGTTGTCAACATCACGCCGGCAACCTTTACTTCCCAGGACTTTACCTGGAGCCCAGGTCATTGTTTGACAAATTCCGTTTGGATGCGCATTGTTATCAACAACCTTTCGACCAACCACTATGCTATGGCGATCTCTTGATAAATTTATATGGTTTATTTTTAAGTTAATAGTTTTATATGGCTCGCAGATAAAGTAATAAATAATACAAATGGTCCTTGGAATGAAAATGTTTCCTCACACCTACTCTACAGGAGTGACAGATAATTCACCCATCAGGCGAGATGCCACGACAAAACAACACGGAGAATGGTACGACTTTCAGTAGCATTTTCGTTTTGAAAGGGGGTGGGGGGGGGGGGCGGAGCGTGAAATTGGTGGTGGTGGTGGGATAAATTTATGTAAGCAATTTTCAGTTACGCAGTAGTAATAACAATAATAATTACTATTTGTGTATTCTTATAGGGAAAAAAAAAAGATGTTACTTCAACTTTGTTAAACACGCATTCCTGCAAACAAATGAGATTGTTTCGCTGGTCATTTGATAGCTAAGCAAAACAAAAACAAAAAAAATTGCATTGTCACAATATTACATATTTCAGCAAATATCATATCTGTCTTTCATATATGAACTTGGGACGTTGTTTCTGAAAGACGAAGCGCTGTAATGTGTTTTCTTTTCTCTGTTTCGTTTTTATTACTCATATTGCATAGAAAGCATTTTCAGACAAAGAGAATGTCAGGAAAAGTACTAAAGATCTTACTGCTGTGTAATTCAGAAATAGATATTTTTTTGTTCGACTGATTTCCTTTTTTTATGTTTGGTTACTAGAGTGACGTCAGAAGATTACCTGATCGGCTTTTCTTTTTCATGATCTTCAAGTGCGGTTATCTTTATCTTCCAAGACATGGCTATTAATAGAAATTTTGTCTTACGTGGATTTACAGCGAATTAATTTTTTATTTTTAACTAAAATCTTTTCACATTTGATGTGTTATGTTGAATATCACTTTCTCGTTGACATTATCAAAAATTTAGTAAATTTCCATATATTTCTCTTGTAAAAGACTATTCCAGAGAACTGGGTGAATTTAAACGTAAAGGTACAATCACTAATGAAAGCCCTTTTCACTTCCTGTGAATATAATTAACAGAATAGTGCGATGGTTTTGAGTACAAAACCATTTGCTCTTGTCGATAAACTACGAGCTTACCATACAATCCTAAACAAACGTGGCAGATTCGTCATTTAATATAATGTTAAAATATTTTCATCGTTGTTGGCAAGAAATATTTGTCTTTGAAAAAAAAAATCAAAATCAATTTTCCTCGGTGGAGTGTTTGAGATGGAGAGACCGTAATGATCGGCTGCGTGCTCTTTCTAATGTGCTGAGTAACTTGACCTTCATTTCTCTAAACTTGATCATGATGGAGTTTTTTTTCATCGGGAACGTGGTCTTCTCCTAAGCCAGTGGCTCTCAACATTCCTAATGCCGTCACCCTTTAATACACTTCATTCATGTTTCGGCGATCCCCAGACAATCATTTTTCTATATATCTTCAATGAATATGTGTTTTCCGATGGTCTTAGGCGACTTGTCGTTAGGCCCCAAAAATGGTCGTGACCGGCAGGTTGAGAACCGCTCCTCTAAGCCAATGCTCATTATATTTCCTCAACGTGATTCTCTATGTTATATGTAAACAACCATCACCAGTTACTAAAGTACCGATACAAGCTGCACGTCTTGGTTCAGTTAACACTTCTTGGTCAAGATACTTCGCACAAAGAAACCAGACCACAGTTATAACCGTACTGCTCGCACTAGGTCGAACATATTTTTTTTTTATATAAATGGGTGGATGGATGAATCAATGTGACAGCTGATACAAGCGATCTCTTCCCAATTGACCGAAGCATTTCGTGTAGTTTTCTGTAATGCACTGTATTACTGTTTTCAATTCTAGACTTGTTCTAATTGTTATTATTTTTAATTGTATCTTTTTTGTTACTCTGGCAACTGTTCTAAAGCATTCTTATTTAGTTGTCATTTTTCTTTAAGTAAACACATATTTCTTTCTCTTTTTTTCGGCATCTTTTTAGCAACAATAATTTATATCTCATTTTATTTATTATTGCTACACAGGTAAACTGTGCGTTAATATGTTAGCTGAAATTTTACATTCTGTCTTGAAATTTAACAGACATAGCAACTACTGATTTTAGAGCAGTGTTCTCCAACCCTTTTTACGTGGCGCTCCGTTAAGTATATGGCAAGAACCCCACGACCCGCTTGAGTATATGGAAAGATCCTCACGCCCCCTTCAGACCAACCTATTGAGTGATTAGCCCAAATTTTTAAAATGGATCTGGTAATTATCAGAATTCTCTGTGAAATAAGTCAAAGAAGCCTTATAGACATTCTATTTTATTTTATGACTTGGAACTTAGCTAAACCTGCGACTTTTCTTATTTTCGAAAGGTCTGGGACAGACCCCATACTTTTTAATAGTCCTACAAAAGACCTTAATATAATTTATGTTTTAGAATTGCAGAAAGAATTGTATTCAAAGGTTAATTATAATTTCAATGAGCTTCAATTTCATTTCATTTTCTATGAGTCTTTATTTAAGTTACAATGAGTCTTAACTTCCGTCTTTACTAGCCTCAGTCTCAAGTTTCAATGAACCTCAGTTTCAGTTTATATTAGCCATAACGTCATTTTCTTTGATACAGTCGGGGCCAATGAACAAACTAACAAATACATTTTTTGCCTCTGACAAAGAGAGGGAGAAAGAGGGAGAAAGAGAGAGTGAAGAGAAAGAAGGAGAATTATATTACGACAAGATATGCGGAAAGAAAATGAGGCGGGGAAAGAAAAAAAAGAAGATGTTGGTTTGACCATCATAGCTTTGGTCAACTTCAAAATCAGAAACGATAGAACACTAGAGAGAAAGCTGTGGACATACGTAAAGACCAACTCCTAAAACGCTCAGTAAGTTATAATATAACTTATATCTTCTTCTGGTCGATCCATGGGATTTGTTATCCGGAGTCTAGTTTTGTAACTTGCACAGTTTGTATGCATTTTTTGATATTCCCCTTAATACCGTAGGGTTTGACAGACAGAGATTTCATCGGAATGAAGATTCACTTTCTGGACTGAAATTGGGGTCATATTGTAGAACGTATCATGTATATTGAAGTGCTGGTATTTACATGCACACAGCTATGTAAAGAATTTCTATTTCTTCTTCTTCCTCTTGTTTCTCATTATTATCTTCTTCTTCTTCTTCTTCTTCTTCTTCTTCTTCTTCTTCTTCTTCTTCTTCTTCTTCTTCTTCTTCTTCTTCTTCTTCTTCTTCTTCTTCTTCTTCTTCTTCTTCTTCTTCTTCTTCTTCTTCTTCTTCTTCTTCTTCTTCTTCTTCTTCTTCTTCTTTCTTCTTCTTCTTCTTCTTCTTCTTCTTCTTCTTCTTCTTCTTCTTCTTCTTCTTCTTCTTCTTCTTCTTCTTCTTCTTCTTCTTCTTCTTCTTCTTCTTCTTCTTCTTCTTCTACTACTACTACTACTTTATCTTCTTCTTTTTCTGCTTCATACTCTTCTTCATCTTCTTCTTTGCGTCATCATCGTCTTCTTCATTTTGTTCGTCTTGGCTTCTTCTTCTTTGTCTTCGTCATCTTCTTCTGCTTCGTCCGTGTCGTTGTCGTCTTCTCCTCCTTCTCCTTCTTCAAACTCGTCGACATTCAAGCAGAAAATGTTAATCTCTTTCTGGTCTTGTTTAAGATCTTTAGTATTGCATGCACATCCGTTTTACAGATCTGGTTGACTAATTTGCATTCTGTTAGTTTCTCGTATCAAATTTAGATGCTCTCTGACTTCAAAAGAAAGACCTTTAATTAATCGACATTAACTACACGCTTGTTGGGGAGGAAGATTTTATTATGGGCGGAGGCGGGGGGAGAGAGATTTAAACAGTAGGTCAGTTTTTTTTCCCTAAAATAGGGGCCATTTTGGGGGAGGGTAAAGAGAAAAAGTCTCTCAATGCGGAGACGAATCATAGATCTTAAGGTTTCCTTACACTAGCTGTGCTGTAACATAAAATAACTACATAAATATCATTTGAAAGACACTTCTTTGGAAGTTTTCCATAAGACAAGATTTTATATCTTAAATTTCTACAGCTGTCTGAAACAGTCAAAGGGCAGAAAACTCGAACATGACAGAAACGCCTGACGCAATTTGGTCGTCTCGATCTCAAGCCTGTGAAACAGTGAAACCTAATTTAATTTGTTTACTACATTAGTTTAGATGTAAGCCAGACGCTCGGTATGTCTGCTATTGTTTTCTTTCCTTATTTGCTCTATGTCCTCTTCTTGTTTACGTATCCTATTTTGCAGGCTATATATGTCGACGTTTTGCTTACTTGACTCTTTTTGCTAGCAACAAATGTCTACTCTTTGTTTAAATGTCTTTTGTGGGGGCTATAAATGTCTACTTTTCGCATAAATTTATAATTATGCTGGCTAGAAATGTAAACTTTTCTTTGTAAAAATGTTTTAGGTGTAGATGTATAATTTTGTTTACAATACTAATTCTGCTGGATACAAATACTTACATTTTGTGTCTGTTTATTTTTCTGGAGTGGAACGAAATGTGTGGGGGGGGGGGGGGGGAGGGGTGGGAATGGGTGCGCAAGCGGGCCAGTAATAAATGTCTTCTTATTAAGTACTTGTGTTCTGCTAAATACGTATCCACTCTTTTTTTTTTACTTGTCTCATTTTCCCTGCTACACATACCTCTGGGCTGAACGTTTTCTTAACTTGCTTGCTACATACTATATTTGTTTTTTCTTTTTCCTAATCCTGCTTGTTATGTATGTAGAATTTAATTGCTTCTTCCTAGGTAGGTTTGTCTACTTTATATTTTCTTCGTATCCAGCTTGTTAAATAAATCTACGTTTTTGTTTAATTGTGTGTGTGTATATATATATATATATATATATATATATATATATATATATATATATATATATATATATATATATATATATATATATATATATATATAATCTTGTTAGTTATATGCTTATATTTCTTGTTTATTTGCTTTTTTATCTTGCATGCCTACTGTTGTTTTTTCCGTTAGGCCTGATTATCTAGCTCTCTAGCTTCGCACATCTTTGTCGGTTTTCTTTCTCAACAGCTATGTTGTACCATCCAGTTCCCCCCTCCCCCCTCCCCTCACTTTTACTCCAGC
>CAJHNH020000446.1:842500-865000 GCA_905116865.2 Candidula unifasciata | reverse complement strand
ATTTTTTTTAATACATTAAACCCCATGGTGCATTCGACGTATCCTAATAGATACTCGCTGGTGCTTGAGAGTTCGTGCACTGCGCTGAGAGTCTTCTAACTCAGACTTGAGTAAGAAGTAGAACCAAGCACCTATAGATGACTACCTCTTTGCCATGATGTTGATCCATTGTTTAAACCTAAAGCTAGATAGGTCTACAGTACAGTCTGCACTCCATGCGTGATGGAATCAAAATCAGGCGGGCCGCTTTTATTTCTCAAAAACAATCGCTGGTACCAGTTTTAGACTGGATCAACATGGAAATCGTGAGTATAGTACGATAATCATCCTTGATGATAATTTGAACTTAAGATCTTTGAAGTAGCAGAAATCCCCAGGTAATTAATTGCTTTACCTTGAAAAACGATCTTAAGTTCTGGAACGAGACTATAGTCCGGAGGTGGACGAGCACCCATAATCTTCCAGAGTTTTTACAGCCAGTGAATGCGATGAAACAAATGAAGCCTACTTTCCCACAGATCCAGCCATTAGCTCAAGAAAGAAAAATCATCTAAGACACTAAGCGACAAGATAGAAGACATTTTACTTGGCCTGCTTGTAGAAAAGATACACATCAGAGCAATCAGAAAAAAAAAATTATTCTATCGAGGCCATTTTTTTAAAAATCTAGATCATGACATTTGATAGACATTAAAGTAAATTATAAGATCTATGTACGAAATGCTTATATACATTAACCTAAATTGTAAAATCTATACATGACATGTGTCATGCTGAAACCTAACGAGAAAGCAATCTAAAAACCCTCATTATCATCACGTACAATGTCGATAAGTGTACACAGTCCTGATTCGCAATTTCAAATGATCATGAGTCTCATTTCGGGTCTCTATATGTTCTGTCAGTTGTTATATGGTGCGGTTAGATGTCACTCGTAAACACGATTTTCATTTCTTAAGCAGGATCAATTTCCGCAGTTTATCCCCACTCCCCCACCCTTTTTCTTCGTTCGTTTTTTTTCTTTTTCCCCAGCAATATTATTATTTTCTCTTCTTCTTTCTTCCTTTCTCTTTCTTTATTCCTTCTTTTTTCCTCCCTTCTTCCTTCCTTCTTTCTTCCTTCTTCCTTATTTTTTCTTTCTTCTTCCTCTCCTCCTTCCGTTCTCCCTTCTTCCTTTCTTCCTTTTTCCTTTATACCTTATTTTTTCATTTGTCCCTTCTTCTTCCCTTCCTTCTTCCTTTCTTCTTCCTAACTTCTTCCTTCCTTTCTCCTTAGTTACTCCCTTCTTCCTTCCTTCTTAATCCTTTCCTTCTTCCTCCTTCCTTCTTCCTTCCTTCATTCTTTCTTCCTTTCTTCCTCCTTCCTTCTTCCTTCTTCCGTCCTTTTTGCTTCTTTCCTTTATTCTTCCTTTACGTTTTTTTTTCTTCTTTCTTTCTTTCTCATTTTTTTTTCCTTTTTCTCTTCTTCCTTCTTTCCTTCTTTTTCTTCTTGCTTGTTTTTCTTCCTCTTCTTCTTGCTTCTCTTTCTTCTTCTTCTTCTTGCTTCTTTCTTTTTTCTTTTTATTCCTTCTTCTTTCTTTCTTCTTCTTCTTCTTCCTCCTTCTTTCTTCTCTTTCTTCCTCTTCTTTCTTTCTTCCTCTTCTTTGTCTTTCTTTTATCCTTCTTCTTCTTCTTACTCCTACTTTCATTCTTCTTCTTCTTTCCCAAGCTTTCTTTCCTTTCCTTCTTCCTCCTTTTTTCCTTGTTCTTCTTCCTACTTCTTTCTTTCTTCTTCTTTTTCCTCCTTCTTTCTTTCTTCTTCTTTTTTTAAATTTTGTTCTTTTTCTTCTCTCTTCTTTCTTTCTTCTTCTACTTCGTCCTTCATTTCTTCTTCTTCTTCTTCTTCTTCTTCTTCTTCTTCTTCTTCTTCTTCTTCTTCTTCTTCTTCTTCTTCTTCTTCTTCTTCTTCTTCTTCTTCTTCTTCTTCTTCTTCTTCTTCTTCTTCTTCTTCCTTTTTTTCTCTTTTTTCTTCTTCTTCCTTCTTCTTTTTCTTATTTTTCCTTTTATTTCTTCGTTATCTTCCTTCCTTCTCTTTCTTCTTTCTCTTTCTTCTTTCTATTTTTTCCTTCTCTTTCATCCTTTTCTTTCTTCCGTTCCTTTCTTCCTATTCTTTCCTAATTTTCTTCTTCTTCTTCTTCTTCTTTTTCTTCTTCTTCTTCTTCTTCTTCTTCTTCTTCTTCTTCTTCTTCTTCTTCTTCTTCTTCTTCTTCTTCTTCTTCTTCTTCTTCTTCTTCTTCTTCTTCTTCTTCTTCTTCTTCTTCTTCTTCCTTTTTTTCTCTTTTTTCTTCTTCTTCCTTCTTCTTTTTCTTTTTTTTTTCCTTTTATTTCTTCGTTATCTTCCTTCCTTCTCTTTCTTCTTTCTCTTTCTTCTTTCTATTTTTTCCTTTTCTTTCATCCTTTTCTTTCTTCCGTTCCTTTCTTCCTATTCTTTCTTAATTTTTTTCTCCTTTTCTTTGTTCATTCTTTTTCTAGCTACTCTTTCTTGCTTCTTCTTGCTACTTCTTGCTTCTTATTGCTTCTTCTTGCTTCTTCTTGCTACTTCTTGCTTCTTATTGCTTCTTCTTGCTACTTCTTGCTTCTTGCTTCTTGCTGCTGTTGCCTGTTCCTCATCTTTTTCTTCTACCTCTTTCTCTTCTTCTTCCTCTTTCTCTGCCACTTCGTCCTCTTTTTTTTTCTCCATCTTCCTCTTCCTCTTTTACTTTCTTCTCTTTATCTTTCTCTTTCTCCTCTTCCCCTTCATATTTTTCCACTTCCTCCTCTTCCTCCCTTTCCTCTTTCACCTCTGCCTCTTCCTCCTCCTCAACTTCACTTGTATCCTCTTCCTCCTTTTTATTCCTCACCCTCTTCTGCTTCCTCTTCATCTTATTCTTTCTATTCCTCTTCTCACTCTTCCTTCTTTTCATCTTTCTCTTCCTCATCCTCTTCTTCCTCATATGGGTTTTCTTTCCCTTCCTAATTCTCCTCTTCTTCCTCTTCCTCTTTTTCCCTCGTTCTTTTCTTTTTCTTCCTCTTCTTCTTCTTCCTCTTCTTCCTCTTTCTCTTCTCTTGCTTCCTACTCTTCCTCTTACCCTTTTTCTTTCTCTTCCTCTTTTTCTTCCTCTTCTCCTACCTCTTCGTCTTCTTCTTCTTTTCCTCCTCTTCTTCCACTTCTTCCTCTTTCTCTCATTCTCTTCATCTTCTACCTCTTATTCCTTTGCATCCTCTTCTTTCTCTGCCTCCTGTTCCTCTTCCTCCTCCGCTTCTTCCTCTTCCGTTTCCTCTTCTTTCGCTTTTTCCTCTTTCTCTTCCTCCTCTTTTTCCTCTTCTTCTTTCTCTTCTTCTTCTCCGTTTTCTTTCTCCTTTTCTTCCTCTTCTTCTTCCTCTTCTTCCTCTTTCTTTCCTCTTCCTCTTTTTCTTTCTCTTCCTCTTCCTCTTTTTCTTTCTCTTCTTCTTCCTCTTCTTCTTCCTATTCCTCTTCTTCTTCCTCTTTCTCTTCTTCTTCCTCTTTCTTATCTTTCTCTTTCTCTTCTTCCTGTTCCTTTTCCTTTTCTTCCTCTATCTCTTTTTCCTCTTTTTCCTCTACCTCTTAATCCTCTTCCTCTTCTTCCTCTTCCGCTTTCTCCTCTTTTTCCTTTTGCTTTTCTTTCTCTGCCTATTTTTCTGCCTCTTCATTTGCCTCTTCTTCTTCATCTTTTTTTTCCTTTTCTTCTTCCTCTTGTTCTTCCTCCTCTTCTTCGTCCTCTTCTTTTCTATCTTGTTTTCTTCCGTCTCCTCCTTTTTCTCTTCCTCCTCTTTCTCCTGTTCTTCCTACTCCTCCTCCTTTTCTTCCGCTTTCTTCCTCCTTCTTTTCCTCCCCTTCCACTTTCGTTTCCGCTTCTGCTTCTTCTTCTTCTTCTTCTTCTTCTTCTTCTTCTTCTTCTTCTTCTTCTTCTTCTTCTTCTTCTTCTTCTTCTTCTTCTTCTTCTTCTTCTTCTTTTTCTTCTTCTTATTCTTCTTCTTCTTCTTCTTCTTCTTCTTTTTCTTCTTCTCCTTCTTCTTCTTCTTCTTCTTCTTCTTCTTCTTTTTCTTCTTCTTTTTCTTCTTCTTCTTCTTCTTCTTCTTCTTCTTCTTCTTCTTCTTCTTCATCTTCTTCTTTTTATTCTTCTATCTTCACTCTTTAAAATGTAGTTGTCCCCTTACGTTGTTTGCAGCTAGGGTGCGATACGTGTATTGTCTATTCCAGCACACTTGATTTCAGGAAACCCGTAAATAGTTTTTTTTTTTTTTTTTTTTTTTGTACAGCATAATTGTTAGTGGGTTATAATGTATTTGTTATTCTGTTCTCTCACTATAGGATCCTAACCCATAGGGGACTCCTTTTTTATACAGTTGTCTAATTGTATGGCACAAGAGCTTACATTGGAGGCTTACCTGGAATCCGTTTCGGCGCTCGATGGATGCAGTCAACACCATACCAATTGCCTTTAGTTCTTTCACAAAGCTACACACAACGATGGGATCACATTTCCCACAGAATCGTCGCTTGAGCTACGGTAGTCGTGCTAGGACGTCGAAACTCGCAGCTAATATTGGTATGAGTAGAAAAAGGAGATCAGTAGAGGGAATGGCGATGCAAAGAAAAGAAAGAGTAAGTCAGAGGAACAGCAAAAGTCAAACTGACAAATTATCACATAAGTTCAGTCGCACGGAATGTAATAACCGTCAAAGCAAAACAACAAACACATATACTGAAGAAATTAGTAAATGTATATTCAAATTCTCATTATCCAGAAGACCAGAATGAACAATGATGAAACATTAAATTCTCATTATCCAGGAGACCAGAATGAACAATGATGAAACATTAAATGTCCAGAATTGATGACTGTTACAGTTATTCGTGTGAGACACAATACCGACGTCAGGCAATGTATGTCAGGTATGGACTCCAACACTGGATTTAAAAAAAAAATATAACAGTTAGACTTATAATTTACAGACTATCTGTTGCCTTAGACCATCACAGCTGTTACCTCAGCGTATGAGCTTATGTGAACTTCAGAAATTAATCCGCATGAGAATTCCGTTTAATTTTCGAGGTTTCTGATAGAAAATGATTAACGTTGGAGATTTTAATGCTCGGTCAAAAGAGTGGAGAAATCCACTCTGTACTGACGTACAGTAATGAGCTGGGATGTTCTAGGGCGCAAAAAAGTACCACGTTCCATGTGTTGTTTTCATCTTCAAGGGATAGAATGTTAAGCAAGTGAAGCAACGACACACATTCAAATATACGGTTAATAAAGATCAGTTTGGTACATTGCATTCGTTGCGCCGAATAACCAGACCAAAGGCACGAAAAACAACATTCGTGGTGCAATGAGCAAGTTGATAAGGTTTGGGCAGCTCATACACACACACACACACACACACACACACACACACACACGTAAAATTACTATGAATGAGTGAGTCAGAGAAAGTACGAGAACTTCAACCTGCACATGATAAAGAACGATAATAGCAAGCAAAATACAAATTCTGAGTAATAAACGTACATGTTTAGGCAAAGGGGCCAAGGAAAGCATACACGAAAAGGTTGTGACAGATGCAGCACTAAAACAATTCATACATTCTTAAATTTGCACCGACAAATAAATAGAAACAACGTTCATCGTCAGATAAAAAACATCTAGGATTCAGGGGTCTCAACACGCTACACTGAGAACGGACAAGGTGGTATTTAATCCATATTTTTAAAGGACGGTTGAGCTGTATGTAGTCTAGATAATTTTAAGCATAGCACTCTCGTGGACACAGTGTATGAAAAAGAATTAAGTGTCAGAAATCTACTTGCAACTGGCAGTGCTAGGCAGCAGAACTCCGAGGCTAGATGGTGTACGCTATGGTCACATCAAATAAATAAGTGGTGATGACATATTAAGAACTGTGGCAATGCTCCCGTATGATGTGTATGGAGGGATTCGGCGAGAGTAGGAAATAGTCGAAATGAAGATAAACAAAAGATACCTATAACGGCATTGACTTCGCACATACTATGACAGTGCGTGAAGGACTGCGGCATGAACTTATGGCTCGCTAATAGGATGGGAGCAGCACTGTTAGATAGAACAGTGGAACTGTGGTCGGAAACAGAGAATTGGATCCAAAACTCATCTGCCCTGGCCTTCCTCTTGGATCACCATTGTTACCTTCTTGTTCAACATTTATCTATGGCGTTTAACAAACAAAAAGAGATATATTTAAATGCTTCGCTTTGACCTTTGGTCGCAGTCTGTCATACAAATATCACTTAAATCAGACTGCTATCAAGTACAAGCGTGACCTCTCGGCACTAAAGACTATGGTGGCGATATAGATGTAACAGAGACTACTGGTTTTATTAGTCAACCATCTGATCTTTCAGCAAGTGACTGCGGCCTGGTAATTTTAGCACTATCAATGTCATAGTGCGGAAAACCTGAACGGGTTCTAAATGAAGAAATTAAAATCGTCTTGGACTACGTGAGATACTCCAATTTGAACAATGGGTATTGTGCTATGAGTAGTGATTACTGACAAAAGTATTCCCATTTTCTTTCTGCTGTTTTCTTTATATAAACATTGCTAATCCTGGTTCAAATGATCTTAAAAACAAAACTACGTGGCTCTATGACTTTATATAAATTTTTAAAAAAGCATTTGCACCGCCCGAGTGACAGGAAAGAAGAAGCGGACAGAGAATCAACAAGCAGGCGCTGAGAGGGGAAATCGATGTGTTGAGCGAAACGATGACGTCCAGGAGAAAGCCTCATTAGAACGTTGATGAGAAAGGCCAAGCACTAGATTATATAAATGTCATAGAATGGATTGTTTATAACAGAATGGAATGGAAGACATAGGTGCAAGCCATATGTGACTTAAACGGGACAACATGATATAATAATGATTACTATGATGATGATGACGATGATGATGATTCACTTAGGTTCTTCAATAGAACAATCTGTTCTGCAGTGGATTCCGGGTCACTGTAGCTTAGAAGGCAATCAAAATAGCGGACAGATTGGCCAGAAGCAGCAGTGACATGGTACAACCGAATAGTGACTTAACCCACCCAGAGAAGAAAACTATAATACAATCTGGTATCCAAGACAGGTGGCTGGATACACACATCAGATTCTCTGCCCAAGACAGAAGAAGAAGAAGAAAGAAGAAGAAGAAGAAGAAGAAGAAGAAGAAGAAGAAGAAGAAGAAGAAGAAGAAGAAGAAGAAGAAGAAGAAGAAGAAGAAGAAGAAGAAAGAAAGAAGAAGAAGAAGAAGAAGAAGAAGAAGAAGAGGAAGAAGAGAAGAAGAAGAAGAAGAAGAAGAAGAAGAAGAAAGAAGAAGAAGAAGAAGAAGAAGAAGAAGAAGAAGAAGAAGAAGAAGAAGAAGAAGAAGAAGAAGAAGAAGAAGAAGAAGAAGAAGAGAAGAAGAAGAAGAAGAAAGAAGAATGAAGAAGAAGAAGAAGAAGAAGAAGAAGAAGAAGAAGAAGAAGAGAAGAAGAAGAAAGAAGAAAACGAAGAAGAAAGAAGAAGAAAGAAGAAGAAGAAGAAGAAGAAGAAGAAGAAGAAGAAGAAGAAGAAGAAGAAGAAGAAGAAGAAGAAGAAGAAAGAAGGAAGAAGAAGAAGAAACGAAGAAGAAGAAGAAGAAGAAGAAAGAAGAAGAAGAAGAAGAAGAAGAAGAAGAAGAAGAAGAAGAAGAAGAAGAAGAAGAAGAAGAAGAAGAAGAAAGAGAAGAAGAAGAAGAAGAAGAAGAAGAAGAAGAAGAAGAAGAAGAAGAAGAAGAAGAAGAAGAAGAAGAAAGAAGAAGAGAAGAAGAAGAAGAAGAAGAAGAAGAAGAAAGAAGAAGAAGAAGAAGAAGAAGAAGAAAGAAGAAGAAGAAGAAGAAGAAGAAGAAGAAGAAGAAGAAGAAAGAAGAAGAAGAAGAAGAAGAAGAAGAAGAGAAGAAGAAGAAGAAGAAGAAAGAAGAAGAAGAAGAAGAAGAAGAAGAAGAAGAAGAAGAAAGAAGAAGAAGGAAGAAGAAGAAGAAGAAGAAGAAGAAGAAGAAGAAGAAGAAGAAGAAGAAGAAGAAGAAGAAGAAGAAGGAAGAAGAAGAAGAAGAAGAAGAAGAAGAAGAAGAAGAAGAAGAAGAAGAAGAAGAAGAAGAAGAAGAAGAAGAAGAAGAAGAAGAAGAAGAAGAAGAAGGAAGAAGAAGAAGAAGAAGAAGAAGAAGAAGAAGAAGAAAGAGAAGAAGAAGAAGAAGAAGAAGAAGAAGAAGAAGAAGAAGAAGAAGAAGAAGAAGAAGAAGAAGAAGAAGAAGAAGAAGAAGAAGAAGAAGAAGAAGAAGAATAAGAGAAGAAGAAGAAGAAGACAGAGAAGAAGAAGAAGCAAGAAGAAGAAGAAGAAGAAGAAGAAGAAAGAAGAAAGAAGAAGAGAAGAAGAAGAAGAAGAAGAAGAAGAAGAAGAAGAAGAAGAAGAAGAAGAAGAAGAAGAAGAAGAAGAAGAAGAAGAAAGAAGAAGAAGAAGAAGAAGAAGAAGAAGAAGAAGAAGAAGAAGAAGAAGAAGAAGAAAGAAGAAGAAGAAAGAAGAAGACGAAGAAGGAAGAAGAAGAAGAAGAAGTAGAAGAAGAAGAAGAAGAAGAAGAAGAAGAAGAAGAAGAAGAAGAAGAAAAGAAGAAGAAGAGAGAAGAAGAAGAAGAAGAAGAAGAAGAAGAAGAAGAAGAAGAAGAAGAGAAAAAGAGAAGAAGAAGAAGAAAGAAGAAGGAAGAATAAGAAGAAGAAGAAGAAGAAGAAGAAGAAGAAGAAGAAGAAGAAGAAGAAGAAGAAAAAGAAGAAGAAGAAGAAGAAGAAGAAGAAGAAGAAGAAGAAGAAGAAGAAGAAGAAGAAGAAGAAGAAGAAGAAGAAGAAGAAGAAGAAGAAGAAGAAGAAGAAGAAGAAGAAGAAGAAGAAGAAGAAGAAGAAAAAGAAGAAGAAGAAGAGGATTATGACGATGTTGATGATGACAGAGACACAAAACATGTGTATAGTGATACAGAACGGTTCCCATTAACGGCACGTTTTAATGTGTCATTTTCTGTAATATCCTCCTTTATGGTGAGTACGGGCACCTCTTCTTTTATAAACTTTGTGGTAAGTACCGGCACCTTTTTCTTATATAAAAAAAAAAATACAAAAACTACGATAAAAGCAGATTCTGCTGCTGTGATGTAAAGTGCTGTATTTTTCCTTATTCCACGACATACGAGGTGGGAAAGCCGGTTCTGATCTTTGTCGCCTTTACTTTCCTTACAATTCCCATAAAATTATGAGGCAGGGTCCACCCCAAAACCATACTGGTTGGAGAATACTTGCTACTTCTGGGGATTCAAACCTTACCAACAATGAGACAAGACTCCTCTTGTGGGTTTTAAAGCTTCATTTCGGAGCATAAAGAATACGCATATTCCTCTAACAAGCATTTCAAAGGATCCTACTAATTAGCGGTGTGTCCTTCAAAGTCGTAAGGTATTTGCCCGAGAGGCAGGGAACTAACATTCTGCATACAAATAAAATATATATGTAAACGGATGTGCACGCAAAACTAAAGTTTTAGATCAATTCCAAAATCCAGGAGTGGACGAACAACCAGAAATGTCCGCAGGTGCTTACAGCCGGTTAACGCAACAGAAAATCAAACCAGGCTAGATTGTGAACCACAATGAAAGCGTATAGATTAAAATTCAATTCTTTACACTTACGGCGAATTATATGGTGAAAATATGACGTTATTAGATCTGTTTTAAAAAAGATAACAAATAAATCACACATGTTAGAGTGTAAATCAATTAGATGTGCGAGAAATTACAGAGGTGAATAACATTAAAAAGAAAATCGATTGTCTATTGGGAAATTACACACACATTGGTTCAAATTCTAAGAGCGGCAATTAAGACGACAGTTTTAGCGTTATGATGCAAAAAAGAAGATCAGGGGAGGGGAACAGATGAGGTATTATATAAAAGAAACATGCTGGGTAAAAAAAAAAAATATGAATCTGAAAAAAAAATCCTAAGGCCTGAAATAGTTGTTAGAGTGCATCGAAGGCGGAAAGGATTCGGAACTTACTTGGTGTTCATAAATTAGACAACGCGTTAAAACTATTAAGAATAATATAGAAAACATTTAATATAGTAAATAGTTGTTAGTCTGCTGTTAGCAGTTTCTAAGAATCCTTTCTTTCTACAAATCGAAGTTACACGTGACGAACTATAAGATTTGGATTATACTATACTATTTTTTTTTTTTCGACTAGTTTAGGTTAGAGCAGTGTGCAGAATAGATAAGGGTTAAAAAAATAGTAGAGTTTGAGGTTTTAAGATTTTGAACAACGGATCAACATCATGACAGACGGGTAGTAATCCATAAGTGCTACGTTTTTTCTCTAACTCAAGTCTGAGTTCGAAGAAGCTCAGCACAGTGCACAGGCTCTGTAGCACCGGTGAGGATCCTGAAAAACTTTGAGCAGATGTTTAACTCCAAATTTTCCCACGGCAGCGCCGATAGGTTACTCTTTTCGATTTCCAACTGCCAAGGGATTTTTTTTTTACGTGCGCAGCAATGCACACGGGCGTCCGATCTCACTACCCAGAGACCAAGGGGAATTACTAGAAGTCCAAATCCATGTGAAAAAATCACAGCCCTTACCGGAGATTAAACCCGTAACCTCTAGCACTCGAGGCTGACACCATGCCTCGAGACCACGCAGCCCCCTTAAAATAGTAAAGTTGAAAGGAAGGTCTTTATTTTACTGGCTGTAACCTCTTGTGTCTTTTACCGTCGAGGGACTGATACCCTTTCCGAGAGTGTCGCCCAGAGTACGAATAGAGTAGCTCGGGCGACGATACCTGCAGACTGACCGACAGACAGATTGAAGAAACAAAGAAAGAATGAAAGAATAAAAACAAATAAAGAAAGAAAGAAAGAAAGAAAGAAAGAAAGAAAGAAAGAAAGAAAGAAAGAAAGAAAGAAAGAAAGAAAGAACTGCTGATACTTAGATAAGGAAAAATCTACTTATTAAATGTAACTGAAATGTTCAATAATATTTCACTTGTTTTTTACAGTTTAAATTTTCATGCTGATGATGTTAATTTTTTAAATTTTTTTTGAGATTGATCGAAAGTACATCGCTCAAGGGAGTACATGTTAACTGTGTGAGAGTAAGGTCTTACTAGCAGCCAGACAGACATACAGACAGTCGGATGGATGAGTAGACAGTTGGGCATGGTTTAGGGTAGGCATGTTGGCAAAGAGGTAGGCAGACAAGCCGGCAGGTGAACAAGAAAGCAAGCAGTATCGAGAGCAAGCCAGACAGACTGCTAGACAGACAAGAGATGAGGTCTTTATAGCCAGACAATCTAAAAGAAAATATTGGAAGTGTGATAATATTGTATCAATTGATTACTCTTTGCTGATGACCAGGCCCTGATTGCAGATACCGAGCTGAAGTTGCAACATCTCACATCCATGAATAAAGAATGTAAATAAAATAATTTGAGAATCACCATCGAAAAGTCTGAAGAAATGTCAATAGAAAAAAAAGAAGAAGAATTTAAATATAGCATTCATCATCATTATCAATCAGCAAGTCCTTAACAGAACGTCACTCTCTTCACCGCACGCCTAAAAGTATACCTTTCACTAGCCATCTCTCCGGCCCCATGTGTTTTTAATGTCAATGCATCTAAAATTCGCATAATGGCATACATATATTAAGCAGGCATCTGAGTTTAAATGTCTTGGAACAAGGTTAACTGAAGACGGTAAATTGGACGAAGAAATTAACATCTGATGCAGAAAAGCAGGCCAAGTATTGGTATAGCTAGCTCCCTTTTTACCCCAAAATGCAATCCCAATCACCACTAAGAAACATCTCATACAAAGCATAGTTATTCCCATCCTAAGCTATCAGTGCCAGTCGTGGTTATTCACAACAAAACATAAACGAAAATTAGTAGCCATGGAAATGAGGTGTCTGAATAAGACTGTAGGAGTGACCAGAAGAGATAAAACCAGGAATGAGGTCATATAAGATAAAGTCGACACAGAACCAATTCTAAATTACGTACAGACAGCAAATCAAATCGTTTGCTAACTTGGAGAGAATGCCTTCTAATGCTATACAAGGCATATACGAAAAGAGGAGAGGGACGTAGAGCAAGAAGTAGAAAAATAACATGATGAGATGAATAACGTCAGAGAAACTCTACAGCACTACAATTTGTCTATTGTCGAAGCAGCCAGAAGAGCAAGAAGCAGGACCTTATATCTCCCTCGACACCCGATGAGGTAAAAGAGGACGTAAAAACGAAGAACAATATTTTAACGTTTTTGTAGTCACAACAGTGGAAAGTGGAAGATTGGAGGCGGATAAGGGAGAGATGGGGCGCAAACAGGATGGAAGAAGGGTAGGAGATAAAACAAAGGGTGAATAGGAAGAGTACTGATGAGAGTAAAAGAAATATACAAATGAAGCTAGGGAACTGAAAGACAACAGCAAATTCCGAAGGTAAGAAAAAGACAGAAAAGAAATATATCTTAGATAAGTGAAGAAAGAGAAACATGAAAATAAAGTAACCACAATTTAAGTGTAATGTAATTGAACAATTCCAATGTTTTCCAAGAGGCAAAGGCCCGAGTATAATCAGTTAGAAAGAAGCTAGGGAAACATCTGGCCACGTTACGAGAAGAAAGAAAATGGAAAATGTTTTGTCAAGTGAAACGAATGATAGAGAAAAACGAGGCGAGACGATTTCTAACAGCCTCTGTCAAGTCATGGAAAAGATTTCAGTATGGAAACTGATACCTACTGTTAGAAGTTATAAAGTTGTAAGTTGTGGAAAGCCATAATAATCATCGAGACCAGACAACAAGGCTTGATGATGATAAAAACACACTCTCCTCAACCAAGAAATTATGCGGCTATAAAGATTAGTTAGAGCATTTAAAGTCTATGTTTAAAGCACTAGCAAAGAAAACAAAATTAAAATTCTGAGTGCATGCATCTTTCCTGTAGCAACATTATGTATGTGAGTCGTGGACTATCTCCCTGTCCTTAAGGTAGAAAAGAGTGGGTTTTGAGCTGAAATGCTATAGAAACTCAGAATACAATGGACAAAAGAGGAGAAGAAATACTGACATTTTAAAAGATCTGAAAATCAAGGAAGTTTGGCTAGTAAAGAGCATCTTGTCTCAGACGCTGAAATACTTTGGTCATAGCAAGCACCAAGGCAGACTGAAAAATATATATATATAACAGAAGGCATGGTACCAGGAAGGAGGGACAGGGGCCGTCTAACACAAAGATTGCCACATGATATAAATGACTTCTTGAATATGAAAGTAGACGAGGTGGGACTGTTGGAGAGAGACCGAGTTCTTTCAGGCATGTCGTTACGTGAGCGACGTTCTGCAAAGGACCTGCTACATTATGATGAAACAGATCAGAGCTTACTGAAAAAGCATTGCAATGCTATCTTCGACTTTTACCTGGGGTCGATTCCTGCTGTGGGCTGTTTAGAAAAAGACAGTTCTTCGGGCTTCAGGCAGTTGTACGAGTCACATCATAGAACTATTGCTGCCTCTAAACCTAATACTTTTATTGTTGACTATTGCTCACATATGTCCTTAAGAAATAGAATAGAGGCTTTTTAGCTGAATGCTATAGAAAGATTCTCAGAATAGCTTGGACAAAAAAAAAAAAAAAAAAAAGAAAGAAATACTGACATCTTGAAAGATCTGAACATCAAGGAAGATTGGCTAATAAACAGCATTCTGTCTCAGAAGCTGAAATAATTTGGTCACATCAAGCGCCACTATGGATTGGAAAAAAATTTAAGCAGAAGGCATGGTATCAGAAAGGAGGGGCACGGCCGACCAACACGAAGATGGGCACAGGATATAAATGACTCCTTGAGTATAAAAGTACATGAGGGGGGAGAGCTGGCGAGAGACCGAGTTTCTTTCAGGCGACAGTGATGAGAGTGACGTTCTGCAAAGGACCTGCTACATGAAGATGATAATGTTTGCTCACATGGATACGCTGCTGCCAACCTCCGATGTAGATGCGGCACAGCTGGTTTTTAAACCATTAAATTAATTTGCTTGTTTGAACTTGAAAGTAGAAGGTTATTCTATATTTATTTCGTTCATATTTTCGAGGTGTTTTTGTTTTAAAGTACAAGTACATAACAACTAGAAATTTTTTTTTTTTTAGTTTTATATCCCTGTAAGTTGTAAAACACGTAGAAAGATTCTAAATTTCCCCTTGCTGGTGAGATATCCGAACAAGACAGTATTTGGCTTGTCAAACCTCGTCCCAGTTTATGTAAACTTCACCCTTACGGTACAAGGCTGTTTTTATACTAACATCTATGTATACTTTTCCCATATTTTATTTTATCTTGTTGACTCGCTAATTACACACAGAACTTTCATAGAACAGGTTATGCAAACTTAGCCTTCGGTTTGCAAATGTAAAAACAGACTGAGACAAATTTCGAAGCCTTATTTTGTTGTTTCGACTGGGAGAAATCGAAGTCAATATCAGTTTAACTCATTAACTGCAAGAGTAAAAACAGATTAGTGCGTCTTTCTTTTATTTGATTTTGAGAGAGATGTATGTCTGTAATTGCAGCTGTAGTCTGCTACTGTCAACACTACATGTTTTTGTTATATTCGAAGAGTCTGAAACCGTAACTGCTTAGTGAATTCTTGCTTAATATTTGCAACATTGTCCCTGTCAGCAGGTTATTAACAATGTATACGCGCAGATAGCAACAAAGAAATAGGCTTACACACTTACAAAGAAAGCCTTTTGATGACATACTATACAATGCATATACCGTATGAGGAGAGGGATGAAAATTCAAAAGTAGTCCAAGAATAGGATAGAAGGATAACACAAAAGAAACTTTACAGCAGCACAATATGTCGATGGTCAAGGCAGCTACCAGGTCTTCGTGGCGAAGGGTTAAAGCCGTTTGCCTCGAGCTCTGAATGTCGTCGGTTCGTTCCCCGGCTGCGCACTTCAGATCATTAGTGCAATTTTTACGGAGATCCCTGAGATTGTCACCGGAGCAACGGAGTTCGTACTCTGCACATAGAAAGCAAATGGATTTAGGAAGCAAAGATGCCCTAAAGAATTCTCATGAAGGACGTTAATGAAAAAGGTCAAATCTGCAGGTCTGGATTCCATCAATAATATTGAAACTGCAGTGCCTAGGATAGAACGGATGGTACGAGTAAATAGGATAACGACGATGGTGATGATGATGATGATAATGACAACGATGATGATGACATAATATTGATGATGATGACGATGACAATGATGCTGACGATGAGGAAACGACGACGATGATGATGATGATTAGGGTCATGACGATCATGATAACGATGATGATTATCATCAATGACATGACGATGATGATTATGAAGACGATGAAGAGGATGCTGGCGATGATGATGGTGAGATACACTGAATATCTGAGTCCTGCTCTCTTAAATAACATCATCGATTAGCTGTAAGAAGCAAGCCAAGACGATCGACCAAGTTATACATGATTTATTATGCATTATTTTCCAGGCGTCTGCTTATGTTGTCACCTGGTTCAGCGGAATTCTGACCTCCGGTGTGCAAATTATACCTGGATTTTTCTATTGTATTTTTTTTTCTTCTTATATCCATGGCACCGCTGAGTTGAATTTCTAATGCGTAAACCATTCCAAGCCGTCTGAGTGCATTTGTTGGTCTGATAGCATGTTCTGAGGGACAAGGTGACCTGCGTTAAATTACATACCGGCTGCTTACAACTGCTAGGCAACAGACGTGGTGTGTGGGCTGCTAGCATGTTTGTCTGCAAATACGTGGTCAGCTTTATAGGCTGCTTTGTGTGTGTGTGTGTGTGTGTGTGTGTGTGTGTGTGTGTGTGTGTGTGTGTGTGTGTGTGTGTGTGTGGTCGAGGCACACATAAAAAGAACATTCTCATCTGCACAGTCCACTGTGAATGTATTAACATGAGGCCTTCCATTTTCAGGCTTGAAGAACTCCCCTGCCTAAGCCGCAGAAGTGATAAATATATTCAGTAATGTTAATTTTTATTACCTACATGTAATTTTTTTTTTGGGGGGGGGGGGGTGGGGCTGTGAATAAAGAAATAAAGGACAGCAACATCGACATGAACGCAGGACATTACGCACAACTTAATCAAGAAAATACACCAGATGGTGGAACAGGTAGAAAAGCTCCGAGGGCAACGTTATTTCAGCAAGGAAAGATGATTGTATAACGCGTTAAAGAAAAGCAGGATTTGCCGCCTCGAAAATAATTTTAGGGCAAACACATTAGTCACATTTGGCAATATTATCTACCCATTTGTTGCATCTTCACACGCTTATCGTATTCTTGCTAAGTTGTGAATTAACTTCGAAAATAAAACAAATTTTTTTGAGACAAAGCAAACAGAGGCACGAGAGTTTTGAGGCCAATCATTAAAAACAAATCAGATATACAGTCTGAATGTGGAATAAATCCAGTGTATTCTGTATCAACAGTATACAATAATGTAGTTTACATTGTTTAGTTTACATTAAATACAGAAATGCCATACGAACTACTACTGCTGATGCTACTGCCACTACTACCACAAACACTACAACCACCACCACCACTACCACTACCGCCACTGCTACCATTACTACACTATCTTCTTCTTCTTCTTCTTCTTCTTCTTCTTCTTCTTCTTCTTCTTCTTTCGTTCGCCTGAAATAAGTTGTCTTTATCAGCAGTTTTGTCTCTTGTATAAATTTCACTGACGTTGTTAGTTCATTCAGTGGTCCATAGAGTTTACGTTCCACTGTTGTTCTTTCTGGCCAAAAGGTTTGCCTTAATGTGTCAAAATCGGTGCAGTCCTGGAGTACATGCTCTGCTGTCTGGGGCACATTTCCACAGGTGCACATAGCTGATACACCTATCTTGAATTTTGTGTACATGTGGTTACGTAATCGGTTGTGCCCTGTTCTGAGGCGGAGGATAATGACTAGTTCTGGTCTGTCCATAATAAAATAGTCGTCTTGTGCTGGGGCTTGTGGTTTCCTGATCGATTTAATGATTTTTTTTTCTTTTGGTAGTATGTGACTGGTACATCCGGCTGCTCTTTTGTCGCACCTTTCCCTGCCAGTTGATCAGCTTTCTCATTTCCAAGCACTCCACAATAAGACGGTATCCACTGCATTACGACTCTTCGCTGAACGCTGAGTTGTGTCAGCAGTGTTTGCAATTCTGGTAGTTTCCTAGACTGGAGTGCTTCAAGTACTGATTTAGCATCTGTCAGCATTACCACATACTGTGAGCCAAGGTTGGTATTTAGCAGTTTCTCTGTAGCTATCTTGATAGCCTGGGTTTCTGCATAGTAGTTATGGCAGTACTTCCCGGTTGGTACGCTGGACTTATCCCTAGTACCGTCTGGGAATTCGATGTGCACTCCAGCACCACCATTTCTAACTGCACTCTTCTTCTTCTTTTTCTTCTTTTTCTTCTTTTTCTTCTTCTTCTTCTTCTTCTTCTTCTTCTTCTTCTTCTTCTTCTTCTTCTTCTTCTTCTTCTTCTTCTTCTTCTTCTTCTTCTTCTTCTTCTTCTTCTTCTTCTTTCACCTTTTTTTTTTTGCTTTCCTCTTCTTCTTTTTACACATAACAATGCATCAAATCCAAAGTCCAGCTGGTCAGAAAAAGACCAAATAAGAGAAAAAAAAAACATCTTTTTGCCAGACTGAACAATGACACAAGAGGGAGACATACAAGTCCTTGATGCTCATAGAAAACTTTTCAGGATCCTACCTAGCCGTCGACTGTGTTGAGCTACTTCGGACTCAGACTTGAGTTAGAAGTAGAACGGAGCACTTATAAGTTACTACCTTTGTGCCATGATGTTGATCCGTTGTTCAAAACTTCAAACTTCAATAGAAAACAAGGTTTTCATGATTGCATCTGCGGTGAAGATGTAATTATCTTTATGTATAACTTGGGCATGTGCCCATGAAAAGACGTGTATGGCACTTCCAGGGTAAAGAGAGAAATAGTATATAACCATGTTGAAATGGTAAGTAATGCAGTTGTCTGGAACTTACCGTATTCGATACTGAATAATATGAAACACGCAAGCAAACGCAGCTGGGGTTTAAGAAACGGATGATTTTTTTTAAAATGTTCCCGATCTTATTAATTTTTCCACTGACACCTCTCTCTCTCTCTCTCTCTCTCTCTCTCTCTCTCTCTCTCTCTCTCTCTCTCTCTCTCTCTCTCTCTCTCTCTCTCTTTCTCTCTCTCTCTCTTGCAGTCATATTCCTCTCTTCTCATCGCCTCAAATTTTACCCATTCTTTTTCTTCTTCTTCTTCTTTTTCTCTTCCTCCCCCCCCCCTTCTTCTTCTTGATCTGAGACTCCCACCGGCCTCTAGCTCTATCTCAAATCTGACCGATGAAGCATCGCGCCCTAGACCGCACCAGGGCCCTCAGGGGATCGCAGCGCCTTCAGGAAACACTGATCTAGCCACTTTATTATCTCGGCCCTCACGGCTAAAAGAAACCACCCGACCGTTTATGTCCCCTACCTCAAGTCTTAGTGGAGACAACAACGAAACATAATTTTGTCAAACTCAATCTTTAAGGGATGCAATGTATATATATAATATATATATATATATATATATATATATATATATTATATATATATATATATATATATATATATATATATATATATATATATATATAATATATATATAGGGTAGTCAAGGGATGTAACTTCAGAGATGCTAACTTTTAGTGGTTGTGGCATTACCTATCAGATATATGACTGAAACCCGTGTTGTAAACAGCACGGTAAATCTAGATTTGTTTGCCAGTCTGACATCTACAAATTTCACACCTCTACTGGTCACTGTTTGGTAAGAGTTTTTGTGACACAAAAATATTAAGATAGACGTGTGGATTTGAGTTTTATTATATACTGTTTACTGTCATAACTATCATTCCTGTGCTGATCTCGTTATCCCTTTGTGGGTTGCAATTTATAGGTATTTTGAAGCCCCACCCTGGCTTTTACTGGGGGCCCTAAATATAGCCGGACCTGAAAAATCGCCTAAAGGTTAAACGGGGTTTCCGGGACCTCTCCCCTTGTGGTCCTTATCCGCATGGTGGCACTTTGTTTCACCGGGCAGTTATCGCTTGTGTTATGTACTGTTTGGGTACAATTTACATAGATACATACACCCCCTTGAGGAATGCAATTTTTCGTTTCTGTTGCCAGGAGCCGCAATATAGCGTAACGGTTGAACGCGGTTTCCGGGACCTCTCCACGGGTGATCCTCATCCGCATGGTGGCACTTTGTGTCACGGGGTGTTAATTGCTCTGTGTGATGTCATGGTGGAGTAAAATTTACTTACTTACTATACTGTTTTAAAAAAAATGCATAAATCTTACGTTTTTATTAGTTTGAAATGAAATATTGTGCTCGGGTAGGTTAAAAGCAGACTCAAATGTTGTTTACCGTGTCCAGTGGACATGTTGGCATGAATTGCGCTTCTTATAATCGTTTCAATGCAGTGGTCAATTTTGTCTGAGACCATCTTTGTCAGCATAGCTCGTGATGGACGCACGAGAACGCAACACAATTCGGGATGAACACTATGCACTGCCTGCAGAACTGAAAACCTAGGATATAATAACGCTATACCAAAAACATTCAGTTCATTTTCAAGCACTCATGAATGGCGTCTCTATCGATACATTTAAGAAAAATTGCTATTGGCCGATAGCAGACTGGAGAAAGTCAGTCAGGCTGCCAGGCATCTAAATGTGCATCAGAGCTCCCCATCAGTCGACGTTGCACAGATTCAAAGCCACTGGTTCAGTTAAAGACCTACATCTCAGTGGACGAGCTAAAGTGAACAGCAGCGGAAAATCGTTTTATTCGGCGTCGTCACCTCAGAAACATGTTTACAACAACATCCTTAACTGAATAGTCATTGCCTCCAATGATATCATGTGTTTGATCAAACTGTTCGAACAGACTGCATGACGTTGGACTTCGGGCACGACGACCACCAAGGACCTATCCTTACGCGTCGCCACCGCCAAAATCGAATTTTTTTTGGAATAATCAACATCGTCCCTGGGCAGGTGACAAATGGAGACGTGTTTGGTTCTGTGACAAATCTTTTGGTTGTTGTTGTTGTTGTTTTGCAGCGGCATGTTATAAGACATGTTACAAGATGTGAGGTCTACCGTAGGCGAAATAATGGTATGGCCCAAAATTGTGTTGATGAAGCTCTGCTGCACGGTGGTAGAGGTGTAATGACGGGAGGAAAATTCAGGAAATTCTTCTACCACATGTCCTTCCATGTTGGGATGCCAACAAATATCTCTTTTAACAGGCAACGCCAGACCCCATTCTACAAACATGAGTCAGATTGGGCATCTGTGGGATGGGCTGTTTGTCGCCAAGACGTTGTTCCAGCGAATAGTCGTGATGTGTTCCAGGCACTCCAGGAAGAGAGGGCAGTCATCCAACAGGTCCACATCATACATCTGATCGTGTCCATGCCCAGGAAATGCCCGTCACCGATCTAGGCGAGAAGGCTACATACCATACTAACGCGAAAGGCTGTACGCCTTAAAATTATCGTGACCCAGATATAAAAAAAAACTGTGTCAATTTATTGTTGGAACACTAAGGTATCTTTGTGTGAAATTTGAATAATTTCACTGATTGCATTACACAGATGAAGAATGTCAAAGTTGTGAGTATAACTGTTCCTTTCAGCAGCAAAATTGTTTTTTTTTTTTTTTCCTAACTGTGCATAATATATTAAGTGCATCCGTGTGACAATTAAAATGTTTGGTGTCCCTGGTTACTATAAATTTTAACTTCTCGAGACAGAAGGTCTTACAATAATAATATGTTGGTACAGAAAGGGTTAACGATAACATGCGTTACTTCAACATATTATGTTATCACGTCATAGTGATTTCGTAACTACATTCATTCCCAATGAGCCTATGTGCCAAATCATCGGGACGGCTTCCGCATGAAATTTTCTCTTCCTAACAAATACTGTCTCGGTCTAAATACTGTTCAAGAGAGTGCCAGTGACCACGGTTCTAAATAGTATCGACTTTTCTAAACACAGTTGTCCAGGATTTATTCTTCCACGTTTTATGAGACCGGCGAAAATGGCTCCAGTTTCGTCAATATGGTGATCGATACCCGAATCCAGGATAAGTGTCATTAACTAGAATGTAAGTAAGTGAAGTCGTGCATCACTCCCAGTTGGTAGTGTTGGATTTTAATGACCTGTGGGGTCTACTCGCCCTAGATTATTACGACGGCTTTCATAAGACTCATTGTAAAACCACATTCATTTGCGTCTTTTATAAATCGAGACATTTCAAAATGGAATTCTTCTTAGCTTTGTGTGATTTTTGCTTGTGTGTATGTTTGTTTGTATTTTGCGTTCATTAGATATCAAATCCCTTGGAAGTCCTGGTTGTTCTTCCATTTCTGGACTGTTTCAGGCACTGGGATTTAGGTATGAATCCATTTTACAGATTTGTGTTCAGTCTGTTTTTTCCTTGCATATCAATCAGATGCACTCCGACTTCGAAGGAAAGGTCGATCCTATCCCTAGGATGACTGTAGCAAGTCTTAACCTATTGCTGACATTAAGTTTGACTCTAAATCTAAAAGAATCTGAGCATTTGTCATTCAAGTAAGAGGCTCGGACCGCGAACCACTCATTGTACAATTAGTTCCCTTTAGACGCTGTCACTCATGTATTGAAAGGGGGGGGGGGGAGTTGATAAAGGCCTAGGGCTGTCTAAACACTAAATTGTTTAGCCAAACGCTCTGAGATCCCCATGCCATCTCTGTTTAAACAGGCAAATGTAATGTTATCAGGTCTACCACATAGACCTGAAATAGGAGTCTTTCCTGGGAATCCGTAAAAACAGCACAGACAGTGTAGGCACACCAGGTCAGTTAAAGAGTATCCTCTTATGAACGGCACAGTTAACTTCACATATCCTCACTCTGTTGAAAAGTAAAATTCCCTATGCCTCTCTTTGTGAGATTATTCTGACATCACCAATAACCATGCTGTCTCTTATTGTCGACATCTTCTGATTGCTATCACAACTTTGATTGTCGTAACACTGAATAGACAGCTATCCAGTCTGGATAAATTGAACCTTTCCACGCCTTCAGACGTACTGGAAATATATGAGATAAACGACCCTTTTTCTCCGTCTAAATGCGCATTGGGCATATATAACTATATTTTATAGACTAAGCGGCACTCGATGAAGGATGAGGACAACATCCCGTTGGTCGCCTTAACTTCCATCATTTTACGTGGCATTCACTTAAGGCTGGGTCGATATGGAAGCCAAAGCC
>CAJHNH020000446.1:582500-837500 GCA_905116865.2 Candidula unifasciata | reverse complement strand
CTCTCGTGGTAATATTTTATCATGTACTTTTTTGCGACGAGAAATTTTTATTTTCGTTTAAAAAGGATACAAAGATCCAGCATTTTTTCTGATGCCTATTTTTAGATAAGGGTGGCACATTTAAGCAACATTTTTGAAAAACTGAATTCTCTTAATGGCTTTCTGCCGAAGAAAAAATAGACATACACTTTTTGAAATCAACAGAACAAATATCCGCTTTTATTTTATTTTTGTTTAATTTACTGTGGAAACGAAAATTCAATAAAGATGCAGACAAAGATTGTTTTGTAATATTACAGCAATTTTTGACGTCAAATGAACTTTTTCTTTATCGAGATATAAAAACCACGATTAGGGATCATTTATTACTGCTAATTATCTGGTCTAAGGAATAGTTTTTAAATGAAAATTTCAATAATTTTGCTTGGATTCAAAATCCATTTAACACTAGTGCTCCGTTTGAATTTAATTCCGCAGAAGAAGATAATCATTTTAAGTTATCTTGCGATAATAATTTGAACACAAAATTTGGCAGCATGGATTTGACAGAATTTTGGATTTCAATAAAAAATGAATCATCATCATCATCATCAGGTGCCTTGCCGACTGGCGTGAGCGATCATGCCTCTCCATAATCTGCGATCTCCTGCAGCATGTATCAGTTCGTGCGCCGACACACCTCTATACCATGCAACAAGACTGTCAAGCATCTTCTCTCGTTGTCTTCCTCTATCTCTCCTTCCACAGATCTTTCCAGTTGTCACATGTTCTATTTTCCCTCTTCTCATAAATGACCGAAAAATGATGACAGTCTCCTTCTGATGTCTGTGATAAGTAGTTTTCGGGCTCCCGCCTCTTTCAAAACCTCTTTGTTGCTCTTTTTGGCTGTCCACGGTATTCTAAGCATTCTTCTGCAAAAACCACATCTGAGGCCTCGTATAAATTTCTAACAATGCGTATTATTTTGGTTGGGCCTGTTCCCCTTTCCAGGCCAGGGATTAGAGTAACATTCCTTGCCATTAATGCCTCCTAAGGTACCTGGACCTCTACTATGGTACAGGGGTGTTATGATATGGCTTGATTAATCGTTCGCTTGGCGTATGTAATGTTTTTGGAGGTTGTGTTGTTTTGAGTTTATTTAGGGCGCCTGTGCACAAGTAAGAAGTACTGTAGGGGGAAGCACCGCAGGCGCAAAGATTCTTGGCTATTGAAACTGTGATAATTATGTATTTTTAAGTTCGTTGGCAGCGTCCCCCCCCCCCCCCCCCCCACCCTGGCTGTCCAAAGTATTCTTCTGTAAACCACATCTCTGAGACCTCTAGAAATTGTTTGGCCTGCCTACCGATTGACCAGGATTCACAGCCATATGTTAAAACTGGATGTATATAGCAAGCAAGAATTCTTTTTCTAACTCTCAATGACAAGGATATATTGCACAAGATGTGTTTCATTTTATAAAATGCAGTTTTTGCCTGTCCTATTCTGTTTCTTATTTCAGTTATACATCTTCCATCTGATGTTATCCATGTGCCCAGATACTTGTCCTAAAATAACACCATCAACTTTTATTACACACCTAGGAATAATTCGTTTCTTTGATACCACCATTACTTCTGTCTTCCCATTATTCAAACTGAGGCCCATTCTTCCACTTTCAAACACCACAATGTCTATCATTTCCTGTATTTCTTTCTGACTTGTTTGCTATCAAGACTGTGTCATCAGCGAAACGTAAATTGTTTATATTGTGCCCACTAACCACAATTCCGGGCATATCAATTAAAGATCTCATTATATATTTACTGTGTATTTAAAACAAATCAAGTGACAGTACACATCCTTGTCGTACTCCCGTCTTTATGCTTTGAAATGTACCTAAACAGTTGTTAATTGTTATAGCTGCTGTTTGCTGCCAATATATATTCTTTTTTATTCGTAGATCTTTTCCATCAATGTTTAGTTTTTCTAACAGTTTGATTACTTCTTCATGCTTCACACAGTCAAATGCTGTTGTATAGTCTATAAAGCATATGAACAAATCAGTCTTTACTTATATAGCTCTTTCTGACAATGTCCTTAGGATTTTACAATTAGGTATACATAATCTTTCTCTGCCTCCTCCCTGTTCATTATCTCCACCCTCTTTCTCTCTCTCTCTCTCTCTCTCTCTCTCTCTCTCTCTCTCTCTCTCTCTCTCTCTCTCTCTCTCTCTCTCTCTCTCTCATGCTCCATGCTGTGTATGTTAATTTTCAAAACTTAGAATAAAGCGTTTTTCGTTTAACTGATACGCCGATAAAGAAAGACATTTCACGCAGTTGACGTTGTTAACAGTTATTGGTACCATTCGAAGACCAATTGTATCATGAATGTAGATAGTGTCGAATGTCGTTATAGTATGATACTTGTATGACATTTTTAATGCATAGGTTATGGAGAGACTGGGAATAACAGGGAAGTTGTAAAAAGATGTACAAAAAGAACTAAGTGTGCTCGTTTTCTGTATTAGCAGATAAACACGTTTAAAAATTATATTAGATGTAAAAGTCGAAGGTAAACGAGTAGCAGGTAGACAGCGATGCAAATGGGAGGAAAACACCAAGAGATAGGCAAACAGAAGTCGGAAAGAATGTACAACAAAGACGACAGACACAAAGTGTTAGAAATTGTTTGAAGCCAACCTTTACTGTGGAGACAGTACAACGATTGATTGATTGATTGATTGATTGATTGATTGATTGATTGATTGATTGATTGATTGATTGATTGATTGATTGATTGATTAAGTGCTATTCATTACGCGTTCAGATATTACAGCATTGTGCTGGTCCGGAAATGAGACAGACAGGGCTAAATTAGGACCCTGCCATGCTCTAAGCACTTAAAAGATGTTGATGCCCCCCCCCCCCCCCTCTTCCTTTTTCCCCTTCAATTTTCCCTGATCTATATCAAAGACAACAAACAAGAAGTAAGATAACTCTAACTAAATTACAACTAATCGCTGAACTTAACTTCAGTAGACTTATATTGTAAGTCAACGTCGACTGACTGAATCATGGTAAGTAGGCAGTTGTACCCCACCAGAAAATGACACAAGCGATAAACACCCGGTGACACAAAGTGCCACCATGCGGATGAGGATCACTCGCGGAGAGGTCATAGAAATCCCTTTGAGCCGTTAGGACATATTTATGGCTATGCCATATCTATGCCGCGGCTATATTTAGGGCCCCCGGGAGAAGCCAGGGTGGGGCTTGAAACAAAAAATTTGCATCCCACGAGGGGATGACTAAACTGAATCAAGCCGGTAACTGTTGCTTATATACTTTCCGCAAGATCTTCCAGAACGTTCCAAATCTGTCGCGAAGAATCAACGCATCTCAAAGTGTCTAGTGCGATCATTTGGCGCGATTGAGAAGACGCCGTGTTGCCGGCAACGTTCGCAAGGATATTTTGGGCCGGCGCCTTTTTTTTACAGGGTCAAAATAAAAACAAATCACACACACAAAATCTCGACAATATTAGCTTCTCACGTTTTTGTTTAGTTCGACCAAATGACTTAGTTAAATTAATTATGAAGCTTTTACAATGTTTTGTGGCGCCCCTGTGAAGAGGTGGCTGCTCCCCAGGGCTCCGCGGCGCAGTTTGGGAATCACTGGGGTAGACAATAGACAACTGGCAGATACGGATGTCGCAGATGATATTGTTCTGTTTAGTAAAAATAACAACGGCATGCAAAGAAAAACAGACCATTTGTCGTCGACAGCATCAACAATAGGACTCCAAATTTGTTAGGAGAAAAGAAAATATATTAATTAAAAGATAACAACAACAGATCATGTCGATGTCATGCTAGAGAACAAACCAGTAAAAGTAACTGACCATTTCACTTATTTGGGTAGCAATTTTGACTCAAGAAGATACAACAAAGGAAATTATTATACGCATTGGCAAAGCAACCACAGTCTTTAAAAGCCTTAATAAAATATGGAGCTCCAACTTATACAGCTTTGAGACCAAACTACTCATCTTTGTCGGCTCTGTGGCTAAGTCGATGCGAACGCTTCGTAATGCCGGGGTGCCGAGTTCGATCCCAGCTGCGGGCCATGCGCCTTGCGTTGGTTTCGACAGTGGTATCAGGGAGCCGACCGTCCAGAGGCAATAGCAAACTACTGGACGTTAATTTGCATAGAGAAACCACACAACAGCCAGGGGCTGGTGGGGTTGGTTCCGCAACGTCCTGTAAAGGATACACAACTAACCTAACCTAACCTAACTTATCTTTAGTGCTAAAGTTATTTCAGTTCTAACGTATGTCAGCGAAAGTTGGAGAACCGTCAAAGATATCAAACGAAAGTTAGGCGCATTTAAAAATAAAATTACGAACACAAAATGGTATGAATTCAAACAAGAGTGAGGAGTTCAGAGACATGTCTGGACAATAACCTGTATCGACTGCAATGAGATAAAGAAGGTGGAGATATACAAGGTACGACAATTAGGTAATGAGACTGAGTTAGACCTAGATAGATGTGCATTGTTAGGAAATCAGCATGGAGCAAAAAGCTAACATTAAATTATGTTTAACACTCAGAAAAAGCGACATTGAGACAGTTGAATTTATGCGACAAGTGTATGGGGATAATTTTTTATCTAGTGCACAGATTTTTAGGTTGTATTCACGATTCAAGAGTAGTGGAGAGATTATTACTAATGCAACAAGAACTGGACGCCCAGTTTGTGTTCGTAATGTTCATTGCAAAAGTCATTGAATGGATACAAGAAGATCGGTGTTTGACTGTGAGGATGATGGCGGATGAATTTGATGTTAATAGAGAAACCATTCGTAAAATTTAAGTAGAAGATTTGGGCAAGAAAAAAGTTACATGCCGGTTTGTACCACATTCTTTGTCTGATGAAAAAAAAAACATCAGCGTGTTGAGTATGCAAAAGACATCATCAAAACGTGTCATAGAAATAAAGATTTCTTAAATTTGATTGTTGTAGAGGATGAAACATGGATTTTCCTCTATGATCCCACAAGTAAACGCCAAAGTGCTCAGTGGAAGTAATCATCATCACCAAAAGGCAAAAAAAAAAAAAAAATCCGTCTTCAAAAATCGCAAGTTAAGACAATGTTGATGTGCTTCTACGACATCAAAGGAGTTATTCACAAACAGAATATATTCCAGAGGGACAGACTGTCACAGCCACAGTTTATTTAAGTATTTTGAAACATCTATAGAAAATGATTCTCAGAGTACGACCCGAATATTGAACACCTGACAGTTTTTTTTTCCTTCTTCATGACAATGCACCGGCTCACCGGGCGGTAGTTGTACAGGAATTGTTGGCTCAAAAACAAGTGTGAGTTCTCACCGTCCACCCAACTCACCAGATTTGTCTCCCTATGATTATTTTATATTCCCAAAATTAAAGTTACCATTGACACAGACACAGACAAATGATGTTGGAGACTGCAAGATGTGAGTAAATATCTTGCTGCATACCTCCTACCGCTTTTTCCTACACACTTTTAATCTACTATAAAATTCTTTTTATCTTTGTAAGAGAATGTTGCGTATTTACAAATTTGCAACTAAAATATTTCATGTCGATGATGGTGATGATGACGATGATGATGATGATAATAATGATGACAACGACGATAACGATGATGTGCAACGCTTTATACAATGTTTACTTACATTAAATCACTGAAACAGTCTGGTGGATATAATCCGTAATGAATATTAACCATATAAACTTCAACTAGGCTGCACTGAAACGTTTAGCAATATATAGCCATGAATACTCAGAAGGCAATGGCAAACTACTGAACGTCAAACTTGCCTAGAAAAACCATATCAGCAAAAAAATCCTTGAGTTAGTTCTACAACGTCCTATAAGAGACACACAACTAACTAAAACCCATGAAAATCACAAGAAATAATAGTCCAATAAAAAAAAATAAAAAGCGCCATTCTTGAGATGTACATCAAACTGGACTACAACGGGAATTGGACCTACTCACCTGGACATCCTGAACCTCGTGTTGTTTGCTTAAGGTTTTGATAAAAGGCGCGGATGGGGTGTTACAATATAAAATGCTTCATGCTTTTAGCATCATTGTCAGTATTTCATGTCATTATGAGCTTCTCCTGCCATTTGACCCGCGCTCTAAAGGTCGTGGGTTTATTTCACGGCTGCGCCCTTTAATTCACAAGTGCAATTTTTACGGAGCTCGCTGGTGATTGTCCCCGGATCTACAGAGCTCGTGTACCGTGCGACGGTCTCAGCAGGCCACTAACCGTTCTGCGGAGAGATACCGAACCAAATAGTAGATACCGAGTGCAAAAGAGTCGATTCTCTTGGCTTTACAATTAACAGCTTATGCACCACAGTCGCATTGTAAATCGAGTGTTGGGTAGGGGTGGAGGGGGGGGGCGTAGGGTCGGGGTGCGGGGTGGTGAATGGTGCATTCCAAATTGTGGAGGCACTGTGATCAGGGTGTACGATCTATCTGTTCTTCTTTTCCTTTTTCTTCTACTTCTTCTTCTCCTTCTTGTTGTTGTTCTTCTTCTTATTCTTTTCTTCTTCTTCTTCTTCTTCTTCTTCTTCTTCTTCTTCTTCTTCTTCTCTTCTTCTCTTCCTTCCTTCTTCTTCTTCTTCTTCTTCTTCTTACTGATTCTCTTTTTATTCTTCTTCTTCTTATTCTGCTTCTGATTTCTTCTTCTTCTTCTTCTACTTCTTCTTCTGGCTGCTGCTGCGCCACCTGCTGCTGGTGTTGATGCTGCTGCTGTGCTGCTGCTGCTTCTACTGTACTTACCGTTACTGCTGTTACCAACTCTCCTGCTTCTTGTTCTCTTCTTCTTCTTCTTCTCTCTTCTTCTTTCTTCTTCTTCTCTTCATCTTGCTTCTTCTTTCTTGGATACCTCATCTTCTTGTGGGGAGGGAGTCTTCTTCTTCATCATACATCATTCGTTCTTCTTCTTTCTTTTCTTCTTGCTTCTTCTTATTTCTTCTTCTCGTCGTATTATTCTAATCGTATTCTACTTCTCTTTCGTTGGCTTCTTACTTCTTCTTCTTCTTTTCTTCTTCGGCTCTTCTTCTTCTTCTTCTTCTTCTTCTTCTTGTCTCTTCGTCTTCTTCTTCTTCTGCTTCTTCTTCTTCTCTTCTTCTTCTTCTCTTCTTCTCTTCTTCTTCTTCTTCTTCTTCTTCTTCTCTTCTTCTTCTTCTTCTCTTCTTCTCTTCTCTCTCTTCTTTCTTCTTCTTCTTCTTTCTTCTTCTTCTTCTTCTTCTCTTCTTCTTTTCTTCTCTTCTTCTTCTTCTTCTTCTTCTTTCTTCTTCTTTCTTCTTCTTCTTCTTCTTCTTCTTCTTCTCTTCTTCTTCTTCTTCTCTTTCTTCTTCTTCTTTCTTCTTCTTCTTCTTCTTCTTCTTCTTCTTCTTCTTCTCTTCTTTCTTCTTCTTCTTCTTCTTCTTTCTTCTTAATTCTTCTCTTCTTCTTCTTCTTCTTCTTCTTCTTCTTCTTCTTCTTTCTTCTTCTCTTCTTCTTCTTCTTCTTCTTTCTTCTTCTTCTTCTTCTCTTCTTCTTCTTCTTCTTCTTCTTCTTCTTCTTCTTTCTTCTTCTTCTTCTTCTTCTCTTCTTCTTGCTCTTCTTCTTCTTCTTCTTCTTCTTCTTCTTCTTCTTTCTCTTTCTTCTTCTTCTTCTTCTTCTTCTTCTTCTTCTTCTTTCTTCTTCTTCTTCTTCTTCTTCTTCTTCTTCTTCTTCTTCTTCTTCATCTTCTTCTTCTTCTTCTTCTTCTTCTTCTCTTCTTCTTTCTTCTTCTTCTTCTTCTTCTTCTTCTTCTTTCTTCTTTCTTCTTCTTCTTTCTTCTTCTTTTCTCTTCTTCTTCTTCTCTTCTTCTTCTCTTTCTTCTTCTTCTTCTTCTTCCTTTTTTCTCTCTTTCTTTCTTCTTCTTCGTCTTCTCTTTCTTCTTCCTCTTTCTTCTTCTTCTTTCTTCTCTCTTTTCTCTTCTTCTGCCTTCTTTCTCTTCTCTGCGTCTTTCTTCTAATTCTTTCTTTCTTTTCTCTTTTCTCTCTTCTTTCTTCTTTCTTCCTCTTTCTTCTTCTTCTTCTTCTTCTTCTCTTCTTCTCTTCTCTTCTTCTTCTTCTTCTTCTTCTTCTTCTTCTTCTCTCTCTTCTCTTCTTCTTCTCTTCTTCTTCTTCCTTTCTTTCTTCTTCTTCTTCTTCTTTCTTCTTCTTCTTCTTCTCTTCTTTCTTCTTTTCTTCTTCTTTCTTTTTTCTTTTTCTTCTTCTTCTTCTTCTTCTTCTTCTTCTTCTTCTTTTCTTCTTTCTTCTTCTTCTTTTCTTTCTTCTTCTTCTTCTTCTTCTTCTTCTTTCTTCTTTCTCTCTTTCTCCCTTCTTCTTCTCTCTTTTTCCTTTCTTCTTCTTCTTTCTTCTTCTTTCCTTCTTCTTCTTCTTCTTCTTCTTCTTCTCTTCTTCCTTCTTCTTTCTCTCTCTTTTCTTCTTCTTCTTCTTTTTCTTTCTCTTCTCTTCTTCTTCTTTCTTCTCTTTCTTCTTCTTTCTTTTCTCTTCTCTTCTTCTTCTTCTCTTCTTCTTCTTCTTCTTCTTCTTCTCTTCTTTTCTTTCTTTCTTCTTCTTTCTTCTTCTTCTTCTCTTCTTTCTTTCTCTTTCTTCTTCTTCTTCTCTTTCTTCTTCTTCTTTTCTTTCTTCTTCTTTTCTTTCTTCTTCTTCTTTCTTCTTCTTCCCTTTCTTCTCTTCTCTCCTTCTTTCTCTTCTTCTCTTCTTCTTCTTCTTCTTCTTCTTCTTCTTTCTTCTTCTTTCTTCTTCTTCTTCTTTCTCTCTTCCTTCTTTCTTCTCTTTTTCTTCTTCTTCCTCTCTCTTCTCTCTTCTTTTCTTCTCTCTTTCTTTTCTTCTTTCTCTCTTTCTTTCTTTCCTCTCTCTCTTTTAATCTTCTTCTTCTCTCTTTTTCTTTCTTCTTCTTCTTCTTCTCTTCTGCTTCTTCTTCTTTCTCTTCTTCTTTTCTTCTCTTTCTTCTTCTTCCTTTCTTCTTCTTCTTCTTCTCCTTCTTCTTCTTTCTTCTTCTTCTTCTTTTCTTTCTCTTCTTCCCTCTTCTCTTCTCTTCTTCTCTTTCTTCTTTTCTTCTCTTTCTTCTCTTCTTTCTTCATCTTCCTTCTTTCTCTCTTCTTTCTTCTTCTTCTTTTCTTCTCTTCTTCTTTCTCTTCTCTTCCTTCTCTTTCTCTTCTTTCCTTTCTTCTTCCTCTTTCTCTTTCTTCTCTCTTTTCTTCTTCGTTCTTCCCTTCTTCTTCTTCTCTCTTCTCCAGAAGAGTCTCTGATTTCTCTTCTTTGCTTCTTTCTTTTCTTCTTTAAGGCTCTCTTCTCTTCTTCTTCTTTCTTTCTTCATTCTTTCTTCCTCTTTCTTCTTACTTCTTCTTCCCTTTTTTCAACTCTTCTTTTCTTCTGCTTTTTTCTTTCTCTCTCCTTTCTTCTAATCGCCGTTACTTGCCAAAACCTTTCTTCTTCTTCTCTTCACAGCTCCTTCTTCTTTTCTCTTCTGTCTTCTCTTCAAGAGCAATTTCACTTCCGAGTCTTCTTAAAATACCTTTCTTCTTTCTTTTCTTCTTCTTCTTTGCTCCTTTTTCTTCATTCCTCTTCTTCTTTCAGGTCTTCTTTCTCTTCTTCCTTCTTCTTCTCATGAACTGACACTTCCTCTTCTTCTTCTCTTCTCTTCTCAATATTCTTTTTCTTTCTTCTTCTTTCTCTCTTCCTTCTCTTCTTTTCTTCTTTTCTCTCCTCCCCTTCTTCTTTCCCCTTTCTTTCTTTTCTTCTTTCTCTTCTTCCTCCTCCAACCCCCCCTTTTCTCCTTCTTCCTTCTTCCTCTCTTCTTCTTCTTCTTCCCTAGCACTCCTTCCAATGTCTCCTTTTTCTTCAGGGCTCCTCTTTTCTTCTTCTTCTCGCTTCTCTTTTCTTCAACCTCTCGGCCACTTTCCCTCTTTCTTCAGAGACTTTCTTTCATTCTCCTTCTTCTTCTTTTTCTTCTTGTTCCTTCTTCTCCTCTTCTTTCTTCTCGTCCTCTCTGTCTTTTTGTCTCTCTTCCTTCTCTATTTCTCCTTCTTCTTCTCTCTTCTTCTTCTTCTTCCTTTCTTCTTCTTCTTTCTCTTAATTCTTCTTCTTTCCTAGGTTCGATGTACCCTTCTGCGATTCTTCTTCTCTTCTCTTCTCTTTCTCCTAGACTTCTTTCCTTCTTTTTCTCCTTCGGATTTCTTTCTTCTTCTTCTTAATCTTCTTCCATCCTTCTTCTTTTCTCTCTTCTCTTCTAACTTCTTCTTCTTTGAGACGACACGCCACACACACTTCTCTTTTTCATATAATTATATATCTTTATATTCTTATATTTTTCTATTCTTCTCTTCTTCTCTTCTCTTTCTTCTATCTTCCTCTTCATCAGGTTCCTTCTTCGAATCTTCTTCTTGCCTCTTCTTCTTCTTCGATCTCTCAGCATTTATCTTTAGTTTGCTTCATTTCCTTCCTCTTTCTGCAACAAGACTGTTCAAGCTTCTTCTTTCTTTCTCTTCTTCTTCCTTCTCTTTCTTCCTTCTTTCCTTCTCTTTTCTTCAATTTGTTCTATTTTCCCTCTTCCCCTAACTTCTTCGAAAAATGATCTTCTGTCTCCTTCTTCTATGTCTGTGATCTTTGTCTTCGAGTGGAACCTCTTCTTTTCTTCATCTTCTCCTTCTTCTTCATTCTCGTCTTCTTTCGAAACTCTCTTCCTTCTGCGAAACAATTTTTTCTCTTCTTCTTTCTGATCTTCTTGTTCTTCTCTTCTTTCTTGCGTTCCCATGTCGAAAAAAAAAATCTTCTCTTCAAAATGGTTTCTTATTCTCTTCTTCCTTCTTCCTCCTTCTTCTACTTATTCTTCTCTTCTTCTTTCTTCTTCTCTCTCATTTTCTCTTTTCTTCTTTCTTCCGTCTTCGTCTTTCTTTCCTGAAATGCGGAATTCGATTTTCTTTCTGAAAAATCTTCCTTCTAATTCTTGATTCATCTCTTCTTCCTTTCTTTTTTCTTCTCTGTCTTCTTCTCTTCTTTTCTTCTTTCTTCTTCAAAATTTCCGAAAATGCGGACACTCTTCTTTCTTTCTCATTCTTCTTAAATTTTCTTCCTCTTCTGTCTTCTCTTCCTTTTTCTCTTCTTCTCTTCTTCTTTCTTCTCTTCTTCTTCTTCCATGCTTTTTCTTCTTCTCCTTTTTTTTCCCTTCTTCTTGTTTCTTTTCTTCTTTCCTTCTCTCTTCCTCTCTCTTCTTTCTCTCCAAAACTTCTTGCTTCCTGACAAAGCAACTCCATCCTCAGCTTTTTTTCTTCTTCTCTTCTCTTCTTTCTTCTTCTTCTTCTTCTTCTCTATCTTCTTTTCTCCACACTTTCTTTTCCCTCTGATTCTTCTTCTGTCTTCTCTCTCGTTTTCTACTTCTTCCATTCTTCTTCTTCGAACCCCTCTTCTCTCTAACTAATCGACAACGCTCTCTTCTTCTCTTCTTGCTTGCAGAATTTAGGGTTCTCTTGGTCTTCTTCTTCTTTCCTTCTCCTTGATCTTGAGGCAGGCAACGATTCTTCTCTTCTGATTTTTCCATACCTCTTTGAGAGTGAGGTTGGTCCCTCTCAGTCTTCTTCTCTTCAATGCTCGAAGAGCGCTCTAGTCTAGAGCTTTTTTCTTCTCTCTTCTTCTTCTTTCTTCTTCTGGGTCCTTGGGCTTCCTCTTTCGGAGTGGTCTTGGAAGGCAGAAACTTTTTTCTTCTGAACTTAATTCTTCAGAGAGGTCATCTTCCTCTTCCCTGGAGGATTCATGTCTTATATCTCAATAAAACTCAAGTTCTTTCCCTTGTTGATCTCAGGCGAAACTCTTCTTACTGGAACATCTGCTTCTTCTTTTCAGACTGATGTAAACTTTCTTTCTCAATTCTTTTTCTTCCACTCTCCTCGCCACTCGTTTGCGAAACGTCTTTTGTTGAGCAAGTCATTTTTCTTTTTCTAATTTCTCTTTTCTCTTCTCTCTTCTCTACTCGTTATCTTTCTTCTACTTCGTTAAGCGAGGTTCTACTGTATATATATTTTCTTTCTGTATCGTCCGTCGCTGATCTTTCCAATACATCAGGTACTCGAATCGCATTTGAAGCTTTCAACGCCATACTGGTTCTTTTAAGACTTTTCCGGTTGTCTATTTTATCCAATGTCTCTCTTCTTTCTAAATGAGCACACAAAAAAACTCTCTCTCCCTCTCTCTCTCACTCTGTCTCTCTCACTCTGTCTCTCTCAGTCTCTCTCTTATAGATGCATATCAATGTACTCTCATTAGCCTTGTAACAAAAATCGTTTTAGCTACATTGAACTTGACTATTCTGCCTGACTCGGATATTCGCAATATGTTGTCAGAAATTCATATCTGTTAATTAGTCGTCACCTCATCCGTATATTCTCAAAACATGAATAAATGAAGAACTGACATCCCTGCACTCGAAACATTATTTAAATGTATTAAATGTAAATGAAACAGCTGGTTGTTATTTTGCTTAGTTTATTTAAAGCACTATCATCTTCTGCAATGCCGCGCGGCTTAAGGTTTGGTATTCCTCCATTAACAGTCTATGTCCAATGACTAACTTGCTTCAGGAGCTCGATAGCATAGCGACTAGACGTCCGCTGGTGGGTCCGAAGATCTTGGGTTAGAATCCACACCGATTCGAACCTTACTTTGTAACGCTGGCTCCCAGGTGGACCGAGCCTTAAATTAATACTAAGCAAAATTATGGGCAATAAAGGCTGCAGGCATCAGTATCTAGTTTCCTAAACATATGAGTCCAGCTTCATGTGCCCGAACCACTATTGGCTTCTTTTTCTTTTCTTCGTCTTCTTGTGTTGGCTTTCTTATTTACACCGACAGACAGTGTTGACTCAGTGGGCCAGTATTTTCTGCTTATTGAGCTTTACAAGAGATATTCTTTCAGGACATGTTCTGAAGTCTGCATATACATCCCACATGGGTACACAGGTAAACTACTTAGACGAAGCCTGTGCATATGCGTGTTAAGTTTGTTAGGTCCTGTCCTGAGGTGTAGAATAATGACCTGACCACCCCGGTCAAGTAAGTGGTAATCATCTCTGGCCACACTCTGTTCAATTCTGAAACTGGATGGCCCTTTTATTCTCATAGTGTATTACTGCACTCTCTTGCTGTTCTTATTTTGCCCCTTTCTCGGCAAGCCATAGCTGTGGTTTCGTTTCCTGGTATGTACCACAGTGGGATGGCACCCACTGGAGTACAGAACGCTTCTGAACCGCCACCTTGCCAAGTTCAGATTTCCGGTGAGGGAGTTTACCACTCTTGAGGGCTTGGAGCACCGATAGCGCATCTGTGAAAATGATCGTTTGGTGACAGTCAGAAATAGTATTGTGTAACGTTTCGGCAGCTTGCGCTAGTGCCGTGCTAGTATCTCTGCCATGCAGCAGAATTTACCATTGGATAAACACGTTGTGTGGCGGAGGTTGCTGGGTATGTGATAAAGACGACAGCACCCCCATTTTTAACCGCACTGATTGCTGATCCATCTGTGTAAGCATGTGTCCATGACTTTGCTGAATGATGCTAAAAGCAACTGTTTGTTTCTGAAAGTCATTGAACTCATCTCCAGCTCTAAATCCACTGACTGAAGTCATTATCTGTATTGTGTCGCTGACTTGCTCCCGAGGTGCAGGATAAAGAGAAGGTTTCAGCAGTGTTGTTTTGAAGGGGAAGGCATGCTTAATACTGTCTTCTCTTTTCCACCGATGAAAAAAGCTGCTACTTTTGAGACGCCTCAATTCCAAATTATCTGACCTTGCATTCACTGGGTGTGACTGCATACCATTAAACTTCTCCATATAGATTACAGTTTTAGTGACTCTTTTAGCGGACAATGTCTGCATTGCAGTTACTTTCTGCATCTCCAGGATTGGTGCTGTTTTCATGGATCCTGTGATGAGTCAAAGAGCTTGTTTTTGCACTCTATCTTATGATTTCAGAGGGGAATCAGCAGCTGTCGACCAAGCTGTTGCACCAAACTTCGAGTGGGGTCTTTTCGCTATATTATAAACTTTCTTAAGGGATTTTTCCTTCGCTCCCTAACTTGCACCTGCCAGTTTTCTTAGTAACCCTAGTCATATACTAGCCTTCCCTTCTACATTTTCAATACGTTTGCTCCACGTAAGCCTTTTATCAAATACCACTCTAAGATAAGCGGGGAAGCTTTCTTCTTTTATCAAGGATGTTCCTAGGTGAATACTAACATCTTTGTCCGTGGGGGAATGAGGAAAGCGTTATGGATGTTTTGTGTGTCGATGGCAACCTACCACTTCTCTGCCTATGTCATTAAGAGACCTGCTGCTCATTGCATTCCTAGATTTTCCACTGGGGTGTGTTCTTCAGTACACCAGGGTGCCATATCATTTATATCTAGCAGGACTGCAGTTCAGTAGTGGACGAGCAACCAGAACCTGCCGCCAGAGTTTACAGCTGGTGAAAGCGAAGAAGAAGAAAAAGATTTATTTACAAGGCAGCCTTCATTTCTGCAGGGAGGTCTTTTACCAGGTCATTTATTTAAACAAGAAATAGAGTTGGTAGAGATAACTCCTCCTTGTAGTACTCTTTGATAAGGCAACATTTTTCTGCTCTGCAGGCCATCAAGAGTGACTCTAGTTCTAGTCTCCTGTTGTGTAAGAAGGATTGGATCCATATTAGCATGTTTCCTTGGATTTCATTTATCTTCAGTTTTGCAGTGAGACCATCTTTCCACACTGTGTCAAAATCTTGTCTGAAGTCAATTCACACCGCCTGGACCTTTTTCTTCTCTTGGAACGTATCTTCTACAGCTTTCGCCAGGTAGGTGATTTGGTCTTCTGTGCTGTGCCATTCTTTAAATCCAACCAGCTCTGACACCAAGATCTGCTCAGATTCTAAGTACCATTTCAGTCTTGAATTGATGTGTCTTTAAAGTCCTTCCTACACATCTTGTGAGACTAATTGGTTCATTTTCCCTTTTTTCAGCATGGGTATTGTAATGGCTACTCTCCATACTTGAGGCACCAACCCTTTCTCCTAGCTGATGTTGTAAATTGCCAGCAACTTTACTTTAGCAGCTGAGCACATATTGATCAGCATTTCATTGCTGATTTCAACTGGACCTGCTGACTTTTTCTTTAACTTAAGCCTGGAAATGGCATTTTGAAGTTCACTAATAGTGAAAGGCTACATTGCTGAGGCAGGAGTATCTGTCTGTCTCCCTTTGGGGTGGGAGGAGGGGCGGTGTATTTCTTTCATTGTTTCTCTCTGGGTCATTAAGGATCAGGTTTATTTCAAAACTATATGTTATTTCAAACAATTCTGCAGCTTGTTTTCCTCTAAAGATTTTGTCAGCTTCACTCAGTGTGATTGTTTGTCTAGGAGAAAAATTTTCTTCGTTAAACGATTTGCCTAATCTTTTGATTTGTTGCCATCTTTCTCAAGGTTTAGAGCTGCTGTTTTATTTCCCCAGCTTTTCCTTTTTTTCTTCAAGTTTAGTTCTCTGGAACACCGCTACAGCCTGTTTCCATCTGGTGTGGTCCTCAGGTAAAGGTTGGGATTCTGCATCCTTTCTAGACTGATTCATTGTTTCCTGACATTCCTGGAGTGTGCTGCACCAGTAAGGTCTGTAGTTGTTTCGACAGCCTCTGTGAATTGCTTCTTTTGCAGCTTGAAGAATATTTCTATTGAAATCGTACACTATAGCACTGATATCACTATCTTGTACCTTGAGAGCAGACAACAATGTGCTTGTCCTGTGTCTGTAGAGGCCCCAGTTGGCTTTCTTGTAGTTCCATCTTGTGATGACTGAGCCTAAAACTGATATGTAAGCCGGACTGCACATTAGGAAGGGGGGGGGGCGCAGACAAATAGCACTGCTCACAAAATACCCACAAGTTTCTGTAACAGCCCTTTAGTGCTAACAAGCAAGTCGATGTGCAACCATTATCATCGACACTGGTAATAGCACCGAACTGATGCAAAAAAAAAGCCATCTAGCATAACAACGTCTGAAGGAATACCCACTTTGATCTTGTAGCCAAAAGACAATACTCGAATAACTGCCTAAGTTGTGTGTCTAAGACTTGGCTCAGGTTTAACGTTAATTTCAAAGCGTACGTGAATCTTATGTCGAGCAAGTCACATTCAGTGGGCCTGGGATTTCCTCGTGACAGGCCTACTGAAGCGTGAACCCGATAACTTTTCACTAGACATGAAGATGGGCACAGGATAAAAGTGACTCTTTGAGTATGAAAGAAAATGAGTCAGGAGAACTGGCATAACTCCGAGTTTCTTTCAGGCAGACTGTGATGACAGCGACGTTCTGCAAAGGACCTGCTACATGATGATGATGATGTCTACAATGGAAATAAATTAACGCACACACCAATCACGGGGACGAGAGACACCAAGCTAGATCTCTTCCATCCAACTTTCTCCCTATGGAAACAGTACCTGTATGACTTCATAAACACAAGAAACTGAACTCTCTGTACAGTGAGGGAGGGGATACGTTCCACGCCAGTTGCGCAAGGCAGATATGATGCCAAACCCATAATTTTTTATTGGGTATTGCTTTCAGATCTATGAAGATGGAACAATAGCTACAGTAGAAAATGTCGACGTATTTTTTTTTTTTTTTAGACTCATGGCATGATGCACTTTATTAATATTATCCTATCAGTTGTCTTTCTTTCTTCTTCTTTTGTCAAGATCTGCTTGTGCCGCTAGGCGTCGCAGTCTATCAGATGATCGGCAACTGAGCCAGGGCGCGCTCAGTCGCTTCATATGCCGTGATGTTATGAAGTCTCAAGTTGTCTGTGACTCCTTCAATCCATCTTCTTCTTGGTCTTCCCCTGCCTCTTGGTGTTTCGATTTCAGTTGTCTTTACTCAGCTGAATTAAAATGTAAAAGATGTCATTACACACTATGCATGTAATGTATCAACGTCATACCGGCCACGTTTACTTAAGGACAAACCAATGTGTCAATTTAAGCTGAGTCAGCCTGTGAATCAAATTCAGTTATAAAATCCTTCCAAATGCGGATTCGAACCGTCTGCAAGCTTCTAGCCACCAACCTGAAGCAGCACTCCCATGTCTGTAAACCGTACATAAACATTCATTGAAGCAAATCAAGTTTACAAAGATACCTGCCCAGCCAGACACCCAAAAGCCACACATTCTTCATCTCTCCTGAACACTAGAATACACATCCCCTAGTTTACTGAACTATTTACAAGCATGAGTGAGCCATTAGGACTGCGTAAAATTGTATGAACAATTCAATCAAGAAATGTTAACCCTATTTTTTCATAGACATCGATTGCGGGTAATGTAGAGTCCAAATTCATGCCTCATTTGCCGGGCCGTCAATCGTTGCCAGACGCTCCTTCTGACTGAAAAACTTTAGATTCGTTTCCCAGCTGAAGAGATGACATGGAGTATTCTGGGAAATGCTTCATCGAGCGGTTTTTTGTTGTTGTCATAACTAGACCTCAGCTCAAGAAGACGCTAAGTGCTACTAATGCCTTTTGGGTTAAAGCTAGTGCCTACTTCTGCATGTCAACCAATACAAGGTTTTTAACAATGTTACTGTCATATTCACTTCTGTATGTCGCAAGCCAACATCAGGATCTATTGCCTGTGAATTTTTGTGTCTTTTTTTTTTTTTTCTGCTTATACCTTAAAGCGTCATAACTGACGTTCAACACCAGGACCGAGGGATTTACAGCACGTGACACAAAGTGCTCATATTCTGATGAGAATCCTTAGGGCGCAAATCCAAGAAATCCCATCAGCAGTTAGTTTCTATTAGAGCCCCTGAGGACAGCCGGTATTTTGCTTTAAAATAACTATACAATTCCGTCATATATTGGGACTGGGTTGTGTATTGACGTGAAGATGCGCAAAAAGCAGTTAGATGTACTTTTCTGTACGTTTCTGTCTTTTGCGTTGCTTGTACTAATGAATATTGCGTTTCAGTTGTGTGTGTCTATATATATATTACCTTAAGCTCAATGTCTTGGGATCAAAAGGGTAAGTAACAACTACTTTGGATACTATTGATTGATTCCTGTCTTTTGCGTAGCTTGTGTAAAAGTAACGTTCATCTCCCCAAACCCTACCCATACACAGTAGTTTATTTCTGATTGGTAGTTCCTGAACCCGTCACCTTGGCACAAGCTTACATGGGTGTTCTGCAGCAATGCCGCTGATATCGTGTGTTGTATATTTAAGCACGCCAGCGCTTTTAACACTCTAAAAACATTGAGAAACTGGTCCTAACACCCCTCCCCCTACAGAATGCTGCAACCTATATCACAGGCATTCTCTATCTTGGAATGAAAACGTAAATGCAAGACATAACAGAAAGCAAACAACAGAGTTGGATACACACTCGTAACCTTCAGGAAAGTCGACCAACCCAACAAACTTGTGAATGAAAAGTGGCCTACTCTATTTGGGAAGATTAATGTGAACCTAACCGTAGCTTGTACTAAATAATATTGCGTTTCATTTGTGTCTGTCTTACTCCCTCCACCCATTTGTTTTTTAATCAGCCTCCCTCTTGACTTGTACCGGTCTATTTGCATGTAGCATGCTTTAGCTACCGGTTGATTCTGTTGCAGTCAGGCCAGTTGAGAAAACCCCTTGGCTCTTTGATGTTCTATGAAATCATTTACCGGTATTGTGTCTTTGTGATTTTGTAAAAAGACCCTTTTAATGCTACTGATGCATCGGTGTCCAGTTTTTTGTAACTACCTAATCGATGCTCTATGGCAATGGCTACCAACTGCTTAAGACCTTGCGACCTCTATTATTTCCAAAGGTCTGCCACAAACCCATACTTTATAACTGTCATACTGAAGAACGTGCAATTTATAAATATTAAAATATGAATATTTGAAACGCAACAACAACAAAATGATTGCATTCTACAGCTGAGAGTTTTTCCCTTTCCTTCTAAAGTGAATAATATCGCATAACCCTATAATTTATTCTGCCAACCACCAGATGGGTGAACAATGCTTTATGGGTTTTCATTTCCTGGGACATATCTTGGTACCAGTTTGATACTGGGTCGGGTCATCATGGGAGGGCAAGCCAATTTTTCAAAAATCAATCTCAATAAAAATGCAAACAAATTAGTTTTAGTAGTAGTAGTACTTTAACCCCACCAGGACATAACACAAGAATAAACACCCGATGACACAAAGTGCGACCATGCGGATGAGGATCATCACACGTGGAGAGGTACCGGAAACCGCTTTTAGCCATTAGGCAATAGTTATGCCCGGGCTATATTGCGGCCCCTAGCAAAAGCCAGATTAAGGCCTTAAAAATAACGAAAAATTGCATCCCATAAGGGGATGACTGTGATTAAGCTAAATTAAAATTTAGTTCATCGGCATGTAGCTGCTGCGCTACGTTTCCAACGTATGTGGTTTTACTGAAACATTTGATGTTTAGTAGTTTACTATTACTTTCTTGGTCCCTCAAATCGCTGTTAAAATCATCAAAGACAGCTCTGCTACTAAATCGTCTGCATTTTTTTCCCCCAAATATTAGCATTTCAGTTGTTGGGATTGTGAAGATGTGTTTGCAATGCTAAACCTATTTAATTCTTATCAGTTGTTACCTCCCCTTAATATCCCAAGAAGTTAGGCTTAAAGTAATAAATACTCAGGTCTGCAGTAAATTAACAGACACAATTATTGAATCGAAGTAAGTAGTGTGAGTGTGTGTGTGTGTGTGTGTGTGTGTGTGTGTGTGTGTGTGTGTGTGTGTGTAAAAACACACACAAAGAGTCCATATAACCAACGTCTGTGCTAGAAGAGTCAAGCCTATCATAATATTTATGACAAGAGTCAGCTCAGTGATTTTAAATTATTATATAAGTTTATTACAACAAAACTGAACTTTGTTCTTACTAAGGAAAAAATAAGTAAATTAGTAACCAAGGTATATATATATATATATATATATATATATATATATATATATATATATATATATATATATATATATATATATATAAATCAATGTTTGTGTGTTTGTTTCACCCCTATAGACTCGGAAACTACTGAACCGATTTAGCTGAAATTTTCAGGATATGTTTGTTGTGATACCGGATTTTGAACTGTCGTGGTTTGAAATTCAACCTGTCACTGTTAGAGATAGGTGACCACAATTAATGCCAAAATATACGCAACTAATATTTATAACTTTAGTGATTTCGAATTATAGCCACGTTAGTATTTGCGCATGCGCCGTATTTACCATTCGCCGGCGAGTTACGTGCAGCCAACGCCTTCTCTAATACTAATACATAGAGTAGGTCGTGGTACAGCAAACAAGACTATCTCTATATTTGCCACAATAACAATATTAAACACGATTTCTATTTTCTGTTTTTTTTTCAAACAACCTTCGATGGGGGGGGGGGGGGGGGGGGGGGGGGGGGGGAGGGGGGCAATCGAGGACTATCTCGACGTCGGGGGAGACAGTGACTGCGACATTAACTTCATTAACCGTGTTAGACACGTGCGATTTCTATTTCATTAATATATCTGGAGTATCTGTCTACGAGAAAACAATTGCCTGCGGTTTTGAATTGTGTTTTAATCGCGACACAGTGGTAGAGACACATATGTCTAATAGTTGTGTTCTCTTTTCGTTGTTCCGATTAAGTGGCTGCTTGGTCGAATGGTTAGAACACTGGGTTCAAGTGCTCTAGACCTGGGTTCGAATCCGCAGTAGTTAATTTTTTTTTACCCCGGACTAAAATAATATCCTCATCTGCTCTGTCGTGGTGACAGCACTAGCCATGTTGCCTACAGTAAATGGGTAAACCATTTGATAATTAAATTTGACCATTTCGCATACTTATGATTGCATTGTTAAACTTTCCGATTGCATGGTTACGCTGAAATTTTATAGATTTTCATTTATTTTCATTTAAATTTAGTTTTTTCATCTGTGTTGGAATTTTAAGCTGTGCTGTTTACAATGGCGTTCATTTCCTAATTATGGTGTTTTTTTCCTGTGTTCATTTGCTTTTCAAGTTTTTTTTTTTTCCTCCCAACTACTTCAATGTGGGAAAGAGTTGTCGGTGAATTTGGGGGGGGGGGGGAAACTATTAACTGAGAGAGCTTTAAGTCACAGTAACTGCTTTACCCACTTAAAGTAGCAGCAGCAGTAATAGTTGTGGTTGGGCTGTTACACCATAGTGCTCTCATGTGAAGACCGCCGGTAAGGTTATGGCGTTCTTCTGTCGGCAAGTGAAATTATACATCCTAACCTGACCAGTCTGTGGCGACAGCACTAGCCATGCGGAACTAAATCTTCTGGCTCACGACTCTCTGTCTACTCCGATGGTAACACAGATAACAGTGACATTATTTTAGTAGTTGTACTGGTACTTGAAGGATGATGTGGTAAATATTTCACTAGCCCTATTCACTACCTTTTACAATTCCTGCTCCTTATTTTAGTCTAGATGGACAGGTATGTCAATGTCAGTTACAGCAACAACAAAATATCGCCAGTTAGTGATTTTCAAATCCTTCGAAGAGGGAGAGAGCAGTAGTCGGTGGAAGAGGGGAGGGGGGTAATGACTTAAATTTAAGAGAACTTAAAGAGCTTTACACGTGATTTTCAGGTTCTCATTACCTAATTTGTTTATATTTTACTAACGCTACCTCCGCTTTTCTATTTTTTACGACTTACTTTGTTATTTACAAGTACAGTTGTAGCTTTACTTCCGTCTCCTATAAAAATACAAACAGCTTTAGCATGTGATAACCAAATAACCACTTTTGTAACCAGTTTTATTAGCTGTGGTTTAGCTGTTGCTCTGTACATCGCTAGCGTGAAGCGAAGACACATTTCTATGTTCTCTTTTTTCCATGTAGTCAAATTACGCCACAGCAACGCGTGGCCGGGTACAGCTAGTATATATATATATATATATATATACATGCTCTTCTTATCCAGCAACTTGTGCAGCATGCTTTATTCTGGAAGTATTGTTTTTACCCTTGTTTTGGGTCAAGTAAGAGGCCGAGGTTGAAATCTTCATGAATGGGCAACACATGGCCTCTATAATAGTACAGTCGCTGCGCTATGGAGTGACGGTAATTCATCCACGACCTTAGCTAATATCGCCATATGCTCTGGTTTCCGTGTCTTCATTAAACAGACAGGAACAGTCTCGTCTGAAAAGAAGAAAAAATGCCAAACTCTCTCTATATATATGTGAGGCCTTCCAGAAAACTTATCAGAATACGACTTAGCTTGGACTTAGGTGTAGTGAACGCGCTTCTTCACTCGAGGTACATGGTAGGATTCCAGTTGCTAGTGATTTGGCAACAGACCTCTTTGAGTTGATTCCAACAGAGGTATCTAGAACCAGCCGTCAGAGAGCAAACTACTAAATATAACATTGGCTAGTCAAACCAAACGCAGGGATTAGTTCTGCATCATCTTGTAAAGAACACACAAACTAACTTGTCCATTCTCTGTGCCCCAAAAGACTACTTCTTTCGAACAGAGAATACTTGAAAAAGACCTTCATTAGGCTATCGTCTGTCCGTCTGTTTGTTTCCTATGACAATATATTATCTTCTGTACTAGATATTGCAAGCTATTACCTGATCTGTACGCTTTTTATAAACTTAATAAGAATGCATTTTAATCAAACACCTCCGGGACGCCATTAATGTTGTTGATTCAAAGGAATTACGGAACCGGAAAGTAATGGCATCGGTTTGATTAGGTGGTCCAGCACCAAGTTACAGGTTTCCACCTGCAAGATCGATGCGAATTATGCTTTTAAATTGACCTGGCTTTTAGGTCGACTCAAACTAACATGGGAAATATTTTAGGTAATAAAGACGGTAAATATGGTGTTGGCCACATCACTATCGAGTGCAGAATGGTATATAAAAATCTAAAACTAGCACCGTATTCCCATTAGTCAATTTATTACTGCCTTTATTATACCACTTTTTGTGGTGTTGGCAAAAACTGGGAAGTGAGGGAGTGGGAGTCTTTGTGCCTGGAAAATTAGGCTCGCATAGCTAGTGCTGTCGCCACGGACTGTGCAGGGGAAGAATTTATTTTTGTCCCCCCTTCCCCCCCCCCCTCCCGAAGACACAAAAAAAACTTCAGCCTTACCAAGGATTCGAACCCAAGCCTTCCTAATGAGAGCCCAGCGTTCTAACCTCGGCCAGCTGCTCTTCTCCCATAAGTCCACAACGTTAAAAAAGGGTTTTTTTTAATTCTCGTTAACGATTAGGATATCTGGAACTTTGGGATTCATGCCTAGTGACTTTTATTATTAGTCTTTTCATTCCTTTTTTATGGATTGAAGAGGGAGAAGGGGGGTTCAGTATACCCTATAAACAATGCTACTTTTTTCCAACAATGACAGTCAATATCGAGAAAACATTTGTTCCAGATTCTGCGTGACTAAATAGTACGATCCCGGTCATGACCCGCTTTATGTTTAGCTGACTGCTATGATTCAATCAATGCCTTGCTCTCCGCACTCCTGTTCTTTGAATCAATGATCATTAAACTTCTGCTTCTCCTGGAGAACTGAAAGTAATTAAACCTCACAATCATCATCTCGACATGGACGAAACCGATACGATGGAACCAAAACATCAACAGGCTTGTTTTCATGTTCGTTTGTTAGAATTCGCTTAACAGGAAACAGTTACATTTAAAGTCGATTTCATGGATGCTCGGTAATTCCCAAGAACTATTGACTTCTGTTTTTATTTGGAACACTCATAGTTGAACACAACTCACAACCAGCCAGCCAGTCATATAGCTTTACTGCATCAGTTGTAAATGGTACAGTTAATTGCGTTTCCTTTCCAGGGCGTTGGAAAAACAACCCCAGCATATTTTTTTAAGTTGTGATTTCACTAGGGAATTTTACGTTCAGTATTTATCAAATAAATGATTGCTTGCATCAGAAAAAGAAAATCTTCATTTTTTAGTCATGTGATGAGATTTAGAAAGCTGGATTTCATGGTGACGGTGGAAAAGTTGGAGGTAAATAGAGGCAAAGAGAGATCGAGAGAGGGGATATTGGTAAATTCAACAGCATGGCATGAAGGATCATCTGTGTCAGAACTTACTAAAAGTACAGGAGGAAGAGTTTTGTGGATAGAAAAGATCACATGGCATGGACTAGAAGAGGTTGAAGTTTAGATAAAGTAAAGAACACGTTTTTGTCCCGTCTAGCGTTGCACCAGATATATGTTGTGAGGCTCAGATTTTTTAAGACCCCTCGGCTCTCCACGCGTTATGTAGCTAAATGCAGACTTGCTGACTTTACTTTCCATACTATTTTCTCGTAACAATGTAAAGGGTCAAATTGTTTTTCTAAATTCGTCCAGCACGAATTTGAAACGAAGGCCTTGTGGTTGATAGGTGAATGTTGACCAGTTGTGTTCAATGTTAATGCCATGGGTAGTAGACTTCATGGCTCTTGCATTTTTCTCATCTACAATTTTGTAATGTTGCAGTACATGATGTAAATCCGTAATGTAAATCCATAATGACAGATAATAAACAAAACCATTTTTATGAGCCTCAGATATGTGGTTTTACAGAAGTCTTAGAATAATTTGTTAAGCAGCCAAAAAAAGAGTACCCAGGTGTTTTGAAAGAGGCGAGGGCTCGAAGACAACACTTTCGTCATATTTAAAAAAATGGAAACTGGAACATGGTTGTGACCACTGGAAATACCTCTGGAAAGAGAGAAAGAGAGAAAGAGAAGTATAATTTGAAAAGAATCCTCACAGCTTTTTTCCATGGCATGAATATCGTGGAGAAGCATGATCGCACATGCCATTCAACAAGGCACATGATGATAAAGATAAATGTAAATTTTCTTACTACTGTCTTGGTGGCGACTTCATTTCGCCATATTAATTTTAGATGAATCAGTTGATGCCAAACTGCCTGTGATGCCTAGACCGTTTTGGAATATGGATATAACCAAGTGGTGCCTTATGCAGGATAACTCTTTCTATACCATAAAATTCGCCATATGTTCATTTTTTAGCCTAATGTCAATACATATATCTTGCTCTCTTCTACCACAGACAATAATTAAATTCACTAATTATATTTAGATTGTTTAACCATATCTATCCAATATGTTATTATTTATTCTCAATCAGCCTGGAACATTGTCTTCTTTAAACTGGAACTCTGACAGAATCAGCAGCTAGAGATTACTACATGAGAACAGCAGGCTTCAAGTCAAGAGGCCGACCAAGAAGCAAATGGGTGGAGGGAATAAGAAAAAACGTAATATGGCATCAACACAAGCTATGCAACAGGCAAAGAACAGTAAACCACACCAACTGCGATGCTTTACGGAAATAGTGGGATACAAAAACAAGAGTTACAACTCACGCGGCAGTAACAGGCGTGGCAAGCCACATTGGCCTATTTGAAAATAGAAATTCGCCCTGTACAAATTAAATTTATTCTTTACAAATCAAATTCACTCTTTTGCAAATCTAATACCCTCCTTCGCAGATCAAGTTTGTGTATCTGTTTGTAATAATAGATGTAAAATCACTTAGTCCATTCCAGAATCGTTCATTTGTTATCAAATTCAATGAAGTAGATCGTATTCTCCTGCTCCGAAAAACAAAATAGCCAAATTATTGACATACAATAATTTTTAGGAACGCTGACAGAAATAAACTTCACTGCTCATCCCCTTATACATTTAAAGGGGTGGGGCACATGACGCATAAGCCTTGTTTAAGCGCTTACTAATAATTTGTTGAATGACACCAAAATAACAAATAAAATATATATAAACGCAAACTTAACAAATTCATTTTCTTAGTGATTAGCTCAGCACTCTAACTGATTTAGGTGGGGTTGTAGGCGGGCAAATGTAAGATTTTCCTTTTGATTATTATATTACATAATTCTCCATTGCTTTAAAATGTCCGCACTTATGAGATATGTGTATGCTTGCGTTGCAGGCGCGCGCGTTTATGTGTGTATGCGCGCGATGTCTGCTGGAACCAGTTTTCCCAGGCCCCTATGGCCTTCCGCCTACCCCCCCCCCCTCCCCCCAATAAAAAATCCCTATCATGTAAAGAATGGTAAAATACGTTTTCAGTATTCGTTTTTGTATTTTGTTTTAAATATAATACTGTACGGTGACCAGGGGAAAGTGCTAGAAGTCAGTGAAAAAATCCCAGACTTTACAGGGGTTTGAACCCGGAACCTCCAGCAGACGCCATGCCTCGAGACCACGCAGCGCCCCTTTTATTTCATTCACCTGGACTGCCTTGCTCGCTTAGCCTATAAACCATATGTGGGAAACGTTTTCTGGATGACCAAATTTAGAATTAGCAACCAGGTCGTGGGCGATATTCTTCTTCTTCAGCATTCCGGGCCCTTAAGGTTAATTACTGCAGATATTACCCGCCTCCGCTCATCTCTGTCTTCTTCATTGACGTCGGACGTGTTCTCCGTGAGCTCTGGCTTTTTTGAATTATTGTGTCAAGATACATCATTTTTCACAATGGAAATATACACCAGTGTAATCGTTGTTCTGCCGTGCATCGAGTGAAATAGCTTTTGAATAATTTCTGTGTTATATCACTATTAAAAATGTGTTTTTTGTAAACATTAATACAATAATGGAAAACCCTGTGACCAATCAGCGATCATGGTGTCTTTAAACTGACCAACCACCACGATACAGGTGTTTTGAAACCAGCATCAGGCGCGATGCAATGGGTTGTGAACTATTGACCTCCTAGGCCTAGTATGTAGGACAGGAATGTCGGACGGTGAAAACTTAACTGTTGAGATTTTGGAAGGGAGGGGAGGGCGCGCTGGTCTTCGACCTGGCGTCACCAAAAACTACACACTTAACTCAGAGCGTGCTGTTCGACGTAAACTCGACCGTTGTCAGTATGAGCTAGATATTACCATCGAAAATTCCAATGAGGGGAAATGTGCTGCAGTAAAATTCAACAACACGATACATTATGAATCGTTTCGGTCCTGTCTTCTCAAATGCTATCACCAGGAGCAAGTTGAACCCAGGCTAGATAAGCAAGGAGCTCATGTAGAGGATAAAATAAAAATACCATTACTGACAATCCACCTCTACCACACAAAGAATAAACTGTTGATACAGGGATGCTCCATCGCTGTCAATGACTGGATTTCAACAAAATTCTCTGAACTACAGATGTCAGCTAAAGAAACATGTGCAGAATTGTTTAAAGCGCAACCAGTTCTCAATACACCCACCGAAAGTGAGACAGTCACATCAATTATGCCTGTACTCACACTTATAGACAGCACATCAGCTAACAGCCTCGTTTTGTCACAAGAAGTTGAATATAATACTGCTTCTATAACTGTTGATAAACCGCTTCTGTTAGCCATAGAATACCCAATGTTGCAGCCTCAAGATGTGAAAAGTACCGAAAATATCACTGTTGTATCAGATCGTGAGGAAACCTCTTCCCTCAACATTTCAGCATGCGATTGTCAGAGTCGAATTGGTGCTGTAGAAAGAAACCTCAAGACACTCACTGACATAGTTGCTTCAAATACTGAAAGAAACAGTCAGATCAGTGGGGATCACAACGCGCTCAGAGCCGAAATAATGCTCCTGAGAGAAGAAAACCTGTCACTGAGAAGGGTCATTGAAACTCTACAGCGTGGGCCAGTTTCTGACCTGGCAACGCAAACAGAGACTCCCAGTACGGTTGGATCATCAGTAGTTCCCCAACCAAATCTACAAGAGAGTGATCTTGAAAAAGAAAAAATGAACAAGCTGTAGAAAACCTTTATCCCATCGATGTTCAAATTTCAAACAGATTTGATGCGTTGCTGGAGCGGTCAGAAAACAGGCAGTCTATCGATGCAGTACCAACACCCATCGAACAGGCACAAGAAACATCCTGTGATCTGCAGACTGATAGTCATCAATGGAAGAAGCAGGGTGCAAGACGCTCTAGTTACCAACAGGAACCAGCAATAAGATCTGACTGCACGCATCTAATAATTGGTGACTCCCTAATGAAGGGTGTGTACAGTTCCCGAATGTCGACATCAGACAGTGAAGTTGTTTCTATCCTTTCACTGCCAGGTGCAGGAGTCGATAGACTAATAGACAGAATACGCAAACTGCATTCAAACAACAACATCAAGAAAACCACCATACACATAGGTATAAATGACACTATGAATAACAATCCTATAACAGCTGCTCAGTTACAGACATTATTGGATATACTGCGTAACAAATTTGTAAACACATGTGTTCGATTCTCGTCAATAATTCCCCCAAAGTTTGGTCCCCAACGTAGTCTGGCTGACACCAACAACAAGGTGTTGGATAAATTCTGTGTCCAAAAACATAGATTTTATCAACAATGCGCCTTTCTTCACGGCCCAGTCAGGTGCACCGAAGAAACTCCTCTACAAGGATCAGATTCACACCTCTACCTTGGGAACGAGCATCCTCGCGAAAAATATCAAGTATCCCCAAAGAACACAGTGCAGTCTTAACAGTGAAGTGCGGAAGTCTTCATGCGACTCCCGCACCATACAAAACAAGCCAGGCATCCCAACTACACACTCGTCCATACCGGACAGAAGACTGTCAACAACCCCACGAGCACACCCACTACCACATGGGAAACAGCCACACCATTTCACACCCACCTCAGCGCAGGAGAGAAATAACTACGAAGATTTGTTTCCTCCTCTTCCCAACAGGGAACCGCCCACCATCGGCACAACACCGCTGCTACGGCGGCATGATTTCACCGGTCAAGGACATGAGTCCTCGAATGAAAACATACACACACCGGAGCAAATGTTTCCTTCTAATTGGAACTCCGAACTTTTACACCTTATGCGCTTCAGCCCCAATGCGCTCAGGCAAGCACTGACGATGTCGATGTCTCTACAGTACAGACCGGCAGGATACAAAACCTGTTAAATAACTACACAGAATCTCAGCAGACAAGAGTTTTCATTTGTCGCTTTTTCCATTGCGTTAGTATTGTGTGTCCACTCGGCCAGCAGTGGGTTGCACGAATTTGACTTGAGTCGCCTTTTGTGTGTGCGTCCCACATAGGATTTGATTCAGTTTTGTACTTGATATAATTGTTTTTTTCTTTTCTTGACATAATTCTGCTTATTTTGTGTGTGTGTCCCACATAGGACTTGATTCAGTTTTGTACTTGATATAATTGTGTTTTTTTTCTTCTTCTTGACATAATTCTGCTTATTTTGTGTGTTTTTATTGATGTACTTGATATAATTCTGTTATTATTTTATTTGATATATTCTGCTATTCTAGTGTAGCAGAAAACTAAGTGGGAGTGTAGACGAGCTACTGGGCACATTAGTTGTTCATTCTTGCATTGTGTTAAATTGTTATTATCTTGTAGTTGTTATACTTGCTTCAAGTTTTCCTTGTAATGTCTAACAAAGAGGAACACTGGCTTAGCAAAGCGGGTCTCAGGTTAGGTCATCTCAATATTTGCCATCTTATGAGGAAGCTGCCTGAGCTGTCCCTTATTCTGAATCAAAATTTCCATATGTTCGGCCTTAGCGAAAGTCGATTAACTGATAACATTTCAGATGAAGACGTATTTATTAAAGGCTTTAAAGTTTTTTAGAAGAGACGCGTGTGTTAAACAAGAGACGGGTATAGCGGTCTACATAAGTAATTCCCTTAATGTTCACCGTAGGCAGGACTTAGAGACTAGTGAGGTGGAATGTATATTTTTAGAAGTCAAATTAAAAAATCACAAACCCATCATGGTTGGTTACGTCTATCGAAACCCTAGCGCTGGGGCTATGTGGTATGACAACTTCACCACCATGATGGATCCATTGTTTACCAGTGCCAATGAAATCATACTTTTAGGAGATTTTAATATTGATGCTCAAAAATCAAACAAAACATGGGAAAATATAGTTGCATCATATAATCTCCAACAATTAGTTGAGCAGTCTACTAGAGTAACGAACTCTTCCTCAACCATTATAGATCACATATATGTAACATGCCCAGAAAACATCGTAGAATGCAAGGTCCCCAACTGTACAATGAGCGATCATTTTCCAACTTGCATCACGTGGAGTAAAAGAGGCACAAAAATCCCAAAGCATAAACATATTAGCATAAAGTTTAGAAGTTATAAAAATTTCAGTCAAGATGCATTCTTAAAAGATTTACTTGATTCCCCCCTGAACCATGTTTATCAACTTCCTGATCCAGATGAAGCCATGGAGTATTGGTTGAAGACCTTCCTTGGGTTGTTTGATAAACATGTACCAATGAAGGAAGTCCGAGTAAAGCATCAGAGTAAATCACCATGGATTACCCAGGAAGTAATTGAGACTATAAGAGAGCGAGATAGGGCACATAAAAATAAGGACTTAGTAAAATATAGGATTTTGCGTAATAAAGTTCAATACATCATTCGAAAGGAAAAAAAGAATTTCTTTACAAAATTAGTAACAGATAAAACAAATAGTAAAGATATATGGAAGGCAATTAACACCTTGACTAACAGAAACAATTCATCACGCTTGTTATCATCAAATCATGTTACATCAGACGATTTCAGTAATTTCTTTCAAACAGATATAGAGCAGTCGAAGGCTTCAATACCACATTATCCATGTGATTTATCCTTGCTGTCCTCGTTTTGTGAGACTAAATGCTCAAATGACATTCATTCTGACATGCCGCTCATGTCAGTTACTGAAGTATTTACATATCTCACTAGTCTAAAAAGCAGTAACGCTTCAGGTTTAGATGGAATCAGCAATAGGATCCTTCGGTGTGCTGCATCAGTTGTCTGCGAGTCGTTAACGTTTATATATAATCAGTGTCTTGTCAAAGGCTATTTTCCTTCAGCTTTTAAAATTGCCAAAGCATATCCACATCTTAAATCTGGCTCTTTGGACAGTGGTCTCCCAAGTAGCTATAGACCCATCTCCTTATTATCATCATTATCAAAACCGCTAGAAAAACACATTCACAAAATAACCCTCCAACATCTAGATAAAAACAAACTTATAATTGATAACCAGTCAGGATTTCGACCAAAGTATTCGTGCCATACAGCTTTAACAAACATGATAGAAAACTGGCATCATAATATTAACGAAGATAAAATAGCTGGGTGCGTGTTTATAGACTTTAGAAAAGCCTTTGACATGATAGACCATACTATCCTTATTAGAAAACTAGAAATAATGAACTTCAATTGTAACCTATTAACGTTATTAAGATCCTTTCTGTTAAATAGGAAACAGGTAGTTTCATACAATAAATCCCTGTCACAGACTACTGTGGTGAATACTGGAGTACCCCAAGGCTCTATTCTTGGCCCTCTGTTATTTGCTGTTTATATAAATGATCTTCCTTTATGTCTGTCGTCGCCGTGTGATTTATTTGCAGATGACTGTACAGTCTATACAAGTGCTCAAACGTGCGATAGTCTAGAGTCATCATTACAACAGGAATTAAACAATGTTGTTTCCTGGAGCTATGCAAACCGCATGCAAGTAAACATTAGTAAAACAAAATGCATGTTAATATCAACAAGACAAAAGCTATATTCTTTATCTGCACATAATACCCTTCAACTCTACATAAGTAACAACCCAGTAGAATGTGTAACTGAGCACAAATCTTTAGGCGTAATTATTGATAGAAATTTAACCTTCACTTCTCATGTGCAAGCTCTAGTGAAACAAACAGCTAAAAAGGTATACCAGCTTGCAAAAATTAAACACTTTCTGGATGAAAACACCAGAAGGATATTCTATACCTCCCATATTCAGACCCATCTAGACTACTGCTCCACAGTATGGGATGGCTGTCCAAGTTCAGTCATGAAACGGCTTAAAGCACTTCAAAAAAGAGCTGTACGCTTAGTCAGTAATAACCATGGAAGAGATAGTTCCAGTTTACATAAAGATCTTAAGTTACTACCCTTCCATAAACGTTTACTTTTCAACAAGGCCAAATTTATTAACAAAATCTTATCAAAAAATGCTCCAGATTACCTTTGGCCATTATTTAAGTATAATGGGCGACATAGCAAACGCCTAAACATATTACACATCCCTAAACCTAGAATAGACTTGTACAAAACAAGCTTGGCGTACTCTGCAGCTCATCTGTGGAACCAACTTCCACAACCAATTAAAAATATCAAAAACCCCTTTAAATACAATTGGAAGCTTTTTGAAAATTATCTCACTTCAGACTACATGCCCCCTTAGAAGATAAAGTTTCCTAAGAACAATGTTGATTTCCACCAAGATTGATTATATTTAGTATTATAATTGTTTTAAAATGTAGCATACTTAGAGTGCATTGTTACAAACATGTTATTAATGATGCCTGTAATTGTCATTATTGTTATTATTATTATTATTATTATTATTACTATCTTCTTAAACAATGTGTGCATAAATAATGTATGCATGGCGTAAGGCCAGAAGGGCAGAATGTAAGACGGGCCTGTGTGCCCAATTCTTAACCCTTTGAAAATAAAGATTGTTCGTTCGTTCGTTCGTGACACTGTCTCCTAATGTATGAATTCGTCCGCAACACGTGTTGCACTAACATGATCACAATTTTGGCCACACCCCTTTGCTATCATCCCTTGTTAGGTAATCCTATTTTTTTTTTTTTTAGTTCGAAGTATCTTTGTATATTCTGCTATTTCATGAACTTGAGGGCCAGATTAGATCGTGGAGTAGGGTCACTACAGGAAATTTTTTTATATTATTTACAATGTCAGATCAATTAGTTTATAATGGTCATTTGTAGGGATGTATGTTGATACATTTGTAGACTTCAAGTTTAAAAAAACATGGTTGCCATGGCAACAGCCGCCATCTTGATGAAAAAAACAACATGTACTTAGACAGCTAACATTTTAAAAACAAACAGAGGTATTGAGAAACAAATGATCGATTCATGAACTGTAAACCTATGTTTAGGGTCAGGTCTAGTTTATTTACTTCAAAGATATTTTTAAATATATATATATTTGAATATTAAAATTTAGGTATGTTGAAAAAATACAAAAATGTAGCTTTTTAAGATAATAATCAGATTTTAAAACATTACTTAATAAACTGTAATTTCTAATAGACCTGACCCTATAATATTGTATTAGGCGTATCCACACCAAATTTCACGTCTCTAGTCTTTATATTAGCTAAGATTTTAGGAGATCCCAGACACAACAAACATAAAAATACAATTGTTAGAAAAGTGACTTTTAAACTTTTTTTTGTCTTAAAAAAGTGCATGGGTTGGTGTCTTTATTATTAACTTTTCAATGCTAAATTGTTTACCAATGACACAAATTGTGTGTGTAATCTATTCTACCAACGCCGAACATTACAAAAATGAACACACTGAAAAAGTGATTTTTTTGTCATAAATTGGAGAAAAAAAATGTCGTGTAGTGACCCCTTGAAAAATTACCTTGGCTCCCAGGAGACCTTACCCTGAGTGGGTAAGATGTGCTGTCCTGGCGAGTCAAGGCAGTCAGTGTAATGCTGACTACATCACCCATCTAGTGCTGATTTGTCTATAAAATATAGGTCTAGCCATATACGCCCAATACCCATAAAGTCGCGGGAAGGGGTCCTTTACTATGACTTTTATTGTTAGCACTTACCGGGAGTTAAGCTCGTTTAGCCACCTCCTTCCCGTACGGGTTTCTTGGGCTGCATTTTGTAGAATAAAATAATAGATCGACTGCCCCCTAAAATACAAGTTGTGTGGATATCACTAGGCGTCTTTCTTTCAAAGTCGAAGTCCATCTGCCTAAAAGGCAATGAACCAACAGTCCGCTTACAAATAAGTCGAATCTGTAAAGTGGATGTACACGTTAAGCTCAGGTTTTGGATGTGGGAAAAAAGATTAGTAGTGGACGAACAACCAGAACTTTCCGCCATAAAGAAGAAAAAGAAGAAGAAGAAGATGAAGAAGAAGAAGAAGAAGAAGAAGAAGAAGAAGAAGAAGAAGAAGAAGAAGAAGAAGAAGAAGAAGAAGAAGAAAAAGAAGAAGAAGAAGAAGAAGAAGAAGAAGAAGAAGAGCCACCCACACACCCCCCCCCCCCCACCCTTAACTTTTAAGAAGCCGAGCCCTTCCTCCTAGTGTTGAGGGGAGGGGATTGTCCTCAAAAGCTTGCTATACGTTGGCGTCTCTGGGCTAGAACTATATGCCAATTAGGTCTCAACGCATATCTCAACATTCACTTATAGTTTGAATATTTCATTCCTTTCTCGGACGCTTCTAGAACCGCCTAACAGTGTCTACTTTAAAAGTGATTTCTTACAATTTAGCGTCACCTTCCACGAGACTACTAGCCTTCGTAATTTCATTGATTTTGTTACTTGAGTCTGGTCCTATTCATTTTCATGGTGGAGCAGCTCAATTTCGACCCTTGGATTTCTCTCGGGATGGCTGTGTGTTCCATTTTTCCAGATGAATAGATCAGGCCGTGAAAATATTCCGTCTCCTTCTCGCCCAGATTGTCTTTTCTTTCTTTCAAGCTGAAAATCAACTCATTGCTAACGCCCAGGGATGTAGCTTATTGTATAGACATCTGTTGAGTTCATTTCAACGCTTTTCTCCATCGGCTTATTTTTGAAGACCCCCTACGAGGGCCGCGGTAGACTAGCGATTAGAAGCTCCGCCTGAAGATCATAGGTTTGAGTCAGGTGTTTGTTTTTTCTCCAGAAATGGCTTTCGCTCCTAGAATCAGTACCACACAGTCCTACAAAGTTAAGCAAGCCATGCATCAATGGAGTCACTTATACCTTGAGACTCCAAAGCATCATAGCATATCAGACAAACGAGTGTGCCCTAGCTCGGATATCACTCGTTAAGTTGCGACGCCTTGCGACATATAGCAGAATATGGAAAATAGACAGAAAAGAAAATTGAACACCTAAGATGACTGATTTTCGTTTTCTTCCTCTTCTTCTTCTTCTTCTTCTTCTTCTTCTTCTTCTTCTTCTTCTTCTTCTTCTTCTTCTTCGTCTTCTTCTTCTTCTTCTTCTTCTTCTTCTTCTTCTTCTTCTTCTTCTTCTTCTTCTTCTTCTTCTTCTTCTTCTTCTTCTTCTTCTTCTTCTTCTTCTTCTTCTTCTTCTTCTTCTGCTTATTATTATTATTATTATTTGTATTATTATTATTATTCTTTTTTCCTTTTTTACCCTTTTCCTCTTCTTCTTCTTTTTCTTCTTCTTCTCCTCCATCCCCTTCCCCTCCTCTTCCTCCTCTTCTTCTTCTTCTTCTTTGTATTATCGGTTGTAAACGACTGCAGAAAGTCGTGGATGTTCGTTCACTTTTGGACAGTGAAGATCTTTGAAGAACAAGGGAAGAGGGGTGGGGGAACACTTGGACATCAAACATGATCTGGAACCTGAAGAAAACTGGCTCATAACTAGCATCGAGTCCAACAAGCTGGGGTGTTTTGACCATGTTAAACATGGCGACTTGGAGAGAACAGTGATGGAGAGTGCAGTGTCCCGAAAATAATGCAGAGGCCTACCTCGGCGAATGTGGATAAAAGACACTGATGCAGCGACCCGTAAAGTTTGACTTGCGCCGATGTTTCTCTTGGCCAGAAGTTTTGCCTTGATATGTTGTATTTGGGACAGTCTTGGAGGATATGATCTGTTGTTTCAGGTACCAAACTACATGTGCACATGGTTGATTCGCCGATTTTTAATTGTGTGTACACGTGGCTGCGAAGTCGATTGTATACTGTTCTAAGGCCGTTCTTTTCCTCCTTCGAAATCGGAGTATATCTGTCAAGGAACAAATAACTGCACAACCAACTGCACACAAATAAGCCAGTAAAATGGATGTACATGTAAAACTCAAGTCCTGGCACAAAGCCAAAGCAAGTGAATGAACAACCAGGACATTCAGCCACAGCTTACTGTCGGTGATCAAAAAAGAAGAAGAAGACGAAGAAGAAGAAGAAGAAGAAGAAGAAGAAGAAGAAGAAGAAGAAGAAGAAGAAGAAGAAGAAGAAGAAGAAGAAGAAGAAGAAGAAGAAAGAAGAAGAAGAAGAAGAAGAAGAAGAAGAAGAAGAAGAAGAAGAAGAAGAAGAAGAAGAAGAAGAAGAAGAAGAAGAAGAAGAAGAAGAAGAACAAGAACAAGAACAAGAAGAAGAAGAAGAAGAACAAGAAGAAGAACAAGAAGAAGAACAAGAAGAAGAAGAAGAAGAAGAAGAAGAAGAAGAAGAAGAAGAAGAAGAAGAAGAAGAAGAAGAAGAAGAAGAAGAAGAACAAGAAGAAGAACAAGAAGAAGAACAAGAAGAAGAAGAAGAAGAAGAAGAAGAAGAACAAGAAGAAGAAGAAGAAGAAGAAGAAGAAGAACCGTTCATTCTGCCAATGCTCTCAAGACGGATATAGCGCTTTATGTGCCATTACTCTCTATAAGTACACTGCTGATACTCATTTTATTTGTTTATTTGGCAGAGCTATCAAAAGTACATCCATGTGAATAGAATTACACATTCTATATAGCAAACAGACAGACCAGTTGTTTTCGTTTTAGCAAGTTATTTTCTTCTGGCTATGGTCAGTTTTTTGTGTGTGGACTGATAGTATATAATTTCACCACCATGCGTCGGTGGTGAGTGCGTGGTGCGACACTGTGAGCTGCGGATTTAGTTTTGTGCCTCATATGATATTGTGTGTGCAGCTGCTGATTTGTTGTAACGGCTGCTCCAGGTGATGAAAAACAGCAATCCTATTGACAATAAGGCAAGCACAGATCTCTGGTAGACAGCTAGTTGACAAAGGAGACGTGGACGGCCTAAAGGATACTGGAACATAAAGAAAAATGAAAGTGTGTAAACTAACATCAGATACCAGTTGAGTTGACTTAGGAATTGACATCACAGCACTCGGGGTATTCCCAGGCGTGCTCCGTCCTCATCTTCAGCAGCTAGCGCATAGCTCAAATGCTGGTGGTACCGGCCACAATCTGGTTATGTGTCCGTCTTGCCTTTCCTCTGAGTGTAGTGAGTCGGCCAGACCCTCTGGTTACATCCAGGTGCCTCATTCTCTCTAGACCTAATAATCTTGATTCTCTACTTATTCCGCTGCTTGTTCCAAAAAGGTCTTGACCACATCTGCCTTGTCATGTATCAACTCACCACCCAGTAGTGCAGATCCAGTGCATCAGATACAATTGGCAGAAAACTCGTGTGAATATCTATCTAGTGCGTCAGCCTCGACACAAAGAAGACAGATATAGACTGCTCTAAATCAAGTTCGAGGAATCCGGGAAGGCTAACCCGGTCAACAAATGCCCGCATAAGTCAGATGTGTTGGCCAAAGGTGCAAATATCGCAGCCATGCTGTAAACCGACACAACGCAATTACATCTTCGGATGAACGCAGAAGAAGAAGAAGTTCGAGGAATAACCTGTCTGATTAGTAAATATGGTACTATAATGGCTTCCATTCTAGACGGAAAAGAGGAGAGCCAGCCTGCCTGCGAAATATTAAAGTTTAATCAGAAGATGGATTGGAAATGAAATATGAGATTGCACTATCGTGACGTAGGGACAATAATGCTGACGGTTTATTGCAGCCGTAATTCTATATAAAACTGAGAACTGAATTTTCTGATTTAGAACTACTAAACGAACGAACGAACGAACTTTATTTTTAAAGGGTTAAGAATGGGGTACGCAGGCCCGTCTAACGTTTTGCCCTTTGAAGTCTCCCTCCGTTCTTACATCATTGTATTCATACATCGAGTCTAAGTAAACATTATCAATAGCATCAATAATAGTCAATACAAGCACTGAAATGTGCAAATTTCTGTAAACCGTTCTAGTTTCTATTAATCTAGGAAAAAATGTGCTCCATATTTAAAATGACTTGAGCCGCTTGATAACATAATTAGAACAGTTATCCCATTATGTGGAGCAGTAGTCTATATATGTCTGGATGTCAGAAATACGAAATATCTTTCTTGTGTTTTCATCAAGAAAGTTTTTAATTTTTGCAAGTTGATAAAAGCAGTTTGTGATACGTGTGATAAATTTATTTTCAAGTGATTCACTCACTTCCTTTCGATGGAAAATTTTACACATGTGGCATCGCCATGCGGTCATGCTGACATAATTACATATTCGTGACAAGCCAGAAATAATCGATATTTCTTTTCTTTTTTTAACGCAGTAGATGCCAAAGAAAAGTAATAACAGGGGAGCAGAGATTAAACCCAATGCACATTACAATGCAGGTTTTAAATGCCGATTGAGGAATGGAATGCATAAAACAGCACCCTCATTACGAGAAATAAATCAGTATTTCAGCCCTCAAGCAGGACGACATGTGATGTGACGTATTTATTTGACACTCAAAGCTACGAAATGTTCTCACACTCTCGAAGCTACGAAATGTTCTCCCGCCCACTTCCGGGGTCTCGTTAACGGAAGTTACCGGTAAAATTTGCAAGAACATATTAATTGAAATCTCATCTTTGGGACTTTGAAAATATTTAAATAAATATTCTACATATGATCTTTTATCCTAGTCCCTGCATTGTTGGTTGCAGTGGTTTTACTAGGCAAAGTTACGTTCAGTACTTTACCATTGCCCTTACACAGTCGACACTGGTGCCATTCACAAAACAGTGTAAAGCGATCTGCTGCCACATTGCATGCAGATGAATTGACCCGTGTATTTGAAATTGTGACACTGCAATCATTTAAGATACAAACGTCGACTTTAGAACAAGGAAATGTGTTATATTATGATCTATTTTTATTATAAATTATAACTGATGAGAATTAAAATGAAATAATTTTAAAAAAGAAAAAGAAAATGAACCATTCTTCTACTTCTTATTTGCGTTCGGTTTAGTATGCTCAGATCAGACCGTCAGGTAGTTTGCCTCTATGAACTCGTCATGTCATTAGCAGGTCCTTCATGGTTCCCCATAGCTTGCTCTGCACACTTTGCTCTAGATGGCCAGGTGTATTTTCGAAGCTGTATGTAGACTAGGCATGTTTGCAGAATACGCTCAGGTGTTCTGGTCCTGACTGAGCCTGCAGTGTCTTTTTCGTAATCGGAAAATTGTTGTATTGTGCTTTCTGTCGAGTCTGGTGATGGGGTCTTGTAGATGTTTACTATTAGTTTGTTCTCTCCACAATCTCTTGTATTTTCCCTTGATAAGTGTTCTGATTTCTGGTAATGACAATGAATGGGTGTGATGTTTCTCCTTTGTTCCATTTTAAGCAAATCTGTCTGCTCACTCATTTCCTTGTATGCCGCAGTGAGCCGGGATCTACTGGAGAACGATCTTATTGTTTTCTGCGAGTCTGTTTAGCTGGCAGGTCAGTTCTCTCTCCGTGTTGTCTCGTGGATCCATCTGAGTCGCCTGGAGTAACAAAGGAAAACTGTGTTGCTTTTTTAAATTTTTCTTACCTAATGCACCTTGGTTGAGTCAATAATTGCCTTCCTTTCTTGGCTATGGGGACTATATATGACTTCTTCGAAAGTAGACCCTGGGTCCAGGATTGATTTATATGGTCTAAGAATCACAAAACAGGCACTTGATCGAAAGCAAATGGACTTAGTAGGCAAAGACGTCCCTAAGAAACCCTTTGCATACCTTTTCCCCTAATGTTATTATGAATACAAAGGAACAATAATGCACACACATACAAATAAAATCAGCCAACACATTTTCAGTTAGAGCAAGAGGTGAACAGACAACCCCTACGCTCGCCCTTAAAAAGACAAGCCAGAGTCTTTCAGTTTTTGGCTAGACTGCGGTATCTGCGCTTTTTTAACCCACAACATCTAGTTAAGCTAAAAGGCCCTAAAAAACATTGGATGACATTTTTTGTAATTCAAAGCCCCACCCCGGCTTCCCTGAGTCCTAATAAAACTCAATGATTTTACGGGGTTTCTGTGACTTGTGCCTGGGTGATTCTCATCCAAATAGTGGCACTTTGTCGCACCGGGTGTTATTCACTTGTCGTGCGGTCCTGATGGGCGACGAACGTCACTCACTCAACACATCTGATTATAGCAAACACTTAGTTAGTCACATTTTACGCCATGTTATTGTATCTATCTTCTTTCCCAAAAACATTTGCCCGGCAACCACACAGGGAGTTGCAGAGAGCAATAAAACATATTTAGTTTATTTCGTATTACCTAAAACCTATTTAAATTACGTTTACATTTTAACGACACCCTCAGTTATTATTAGAACAACATTTAATCTTCTAATCAGTAAAAATCAACACTGTGTTGGTGTAGGTCCCGACTCCCGTTCACAGCCTTCTGTCTCATAGCCTGCCAGTATTGTTTGCTTGAGTTTGTTCTTTCATGCTAAAACACTAAACTCCCCAACATCCTCTTTGTGAATTTCTTTATGTCCTGTTGTCCCGACGTATTCTAATTGTCCCTTTATCGTAGAGAGCCACAAGACATAAGACTGAATAATAGTTACATTTATCTTAAAGAAGCACGTGTGTGTATGTGTGAGTGTGTGTGTATGTGTGTGTGTATGTGTGAGTGTCTGTGTGTGTGTGTGCGTGTGTGCGTGTGTGTGTACGACCCTTATCATTCTAACTTACTCCTTGAGAGTAGCACGTGCTGCTTTGAGAATCCCTTAAATGCAGTATCAGTAGCATGACAAAAAAAAATTATAACCACCGAGGTTTCAATAGACAAACAACGGCGGGCACTCCATTTACTTATTATCTGCAAAATTGGCACCCTGGTGCTTCCGTCTAACTCAAAGAGCCCAATGTACGGACAGCAATTGCTCTTCTTCCATCAGCTACTGACGTAAAGTGAACCTCGGCGCCCTTTAGTTCCTAATATGGGCACTTCTGGGTACTACAGGTTGTTGAAAGTGAACTAGTACTTGAATCGCGGACGATTCACTTAACTGTCCCGAGGTATTTTTGCATGATTATCATACATATTTAGTTGAGGGGGAGGCAGAATACAGACAGAAAGAACATCGACATTTAAGTAACCAACTGTATAGATTTGACTGAATATATCCGTCTTGAACACAATGAGACGAAGCAATAACTAGGACAGGCCAGTCTGTAACATGTCAATAATACATATTTAGTACAGAAGGATAAATATACAGGCAATAGGCAGACAGACATAGAGACAGAAAGAAAGTTGAAATTAGATAACAGTTTCAACAGGCATGACTGAATTAACAGCCATCTTAGGCAGAATAAAATAATGTAATAAATATGGTATTGCGAGTGTGATGCAGACGTTGCCAGCAAATTTTCGTTTGAATTCAAGTTCTGAAACGATACTAAAGTTCTGAAGTAGGCTAATAAACCAGAACTATAAGAGTTTAAACCACTGAACACTAAGCAGAAAAGGAAAGAGAAAAGAACTGATTGAGAGTACACGAGACATAAAGTTTTGGATAGTGAGGACTATCAAAGCCATAATGAGTGAATTATAAGAAGATTATAGATGGAAGCCGCTGTTCCGAAGGTATAGGGTTCAAATCCAATTTACCTTGGCTTCCAGGTCATCTGAGCCTAAAATGAATACCAAGAAATGTAATTGGAAGTAAAAGTGCACGGCTTTATGCTGACATCACTCCTCGAATGGCGACTGGTCTACAAAAAAATATAGGTCTTACACTATAAGCCCGATGCGCTAAAATCGTGGACAAAATCCTAGCCTTTTTTTTTATTTTATTTACTTATTATCATAGAGCCTTAATCTAGTGAAAGTGGTGACTGACAAGGGCGTTAACTCGTGAAGAGTCTATGACATCGCTAGTGAACCCTATCAGAGTGGTTTCCCCCCAGCTTTCATATTTAGTAGACAGAATCCGGAAGTTGACTCCACCACACTCGCCTGTCCCGGTTTCGGTACAGCTGTTTTGTCCAACAGAAGTAGAAATATACGAACATCTTGACAATGTGGACTGCACTTGTGTGTTCGGTTAGCAAAGAAAAGGTCAAATAAAATCTATCTATCTATCTATCTATCTATCTATCTATCTATCTATCTATCTATCTATCTATCTATCTATCTATCTATCTATCTATCTATCTATCTATCTATCTATCTATCTATCTATCTATCTATCTATCTATCTATCTATCTATCTATCTATCTATCTATCTATCTATCTATCTATCTATCTATCTATCTATCTATCTATCTATCTAGCTATCTATCTATCTATCTATCTATCTATCTATCTGTCTGTCTGTCTGTCTGTCTGTCTGTCTGTCTGTCTGTCTGTCTGTCTGTCTGTCTGTCTGTCTGTCTGTCTGTCTGTCTGTCTGTCTGTCTGTCTGTCTGTCTGTCTGTCTGTCTGTCTATCTATCTATCTATCTATCTATCTATCTATCTATCTATCTATCTATCTATCTATCTATCTATCTATCTATCTATCTATCTATCTATCTATCTATCTATCTATCTATCTATCTAGCTATCTAGCTATCTGTCTGTCTAAACATATTACACATCCCTAAACCTAGGATAGACCTTTATAAAACAAGTCTGTCATATTCCGCAGCTCACTTGTTGAACTATCTACCACAGCAAATCAAAAGTGCCACTAGTCCATATACATACAATCGGAAACTGTTCGAATATTATCTGAGCACCGATTATTTGCCCCCATAGAAGATAAAACATATGTGAAAAATTGCGCTCATTTCTCTTAGATTTGTTACAACTAATAGGTTTTACTGTAGTTAGAAATGTGCACATTCCAGTGCTTGTATTGATTATTTTGATGCTATTGCTAACTTTTAATATTACTTGATGTGTGAATGAAAATGATGTAAGAATGGAGGGAGACCTCGAAGGGCAGAATGTTAGACGGGCCTGCGTGCCCAATTCTTAACCCTTTAAAAATAAAGATTGTTCGTTCGTTTGTTTGTTCGTTCGTTCTGTCTGTCTGTCTGTCTGTCTGTCTGTCTGTCTGTCTGTCTGTCTGTCTGTCTGTCTGTCTGTCTGTCTGTCTGTCTGTCTGTCTATCTATCTATCTATCTATCTATCTTTCTATCTATCTATCTATCTAGCTGTCTGTCTGTCTGTCTGTCTGTCTGTCTGTCTGTCTGTCTGTCTGTCTGTCTGTCTGTCTGTCTGTCTGTCTGTCTGTCTGTCTGTCTGTCTGTCTGTCTGTCTGTCTGTCTGTCTGTCTGTCTGTCTGTCTGTCTATCTGTCTGACTGTCTGTCTGTCTGTCTGTCTGTCTGTCTGTCTGTCTGTCTTCATGACTCTCACTTTCTAAATATTTGGCAACTCATAGATCTTCTATTTTTTTTATGTTCATTGTCTAGTTATCATCAGCGGTGTGGTTTGGAAGGGTAGAAGGGTTGGTGAGAGGAGGAGGGGAGAGCAAAGATAGCCTGTGTGCTCTTTAATTATAGGGCATCCGAGGGCATCGCAACCTTGTCAAGCCTCTAGAGGATTTGTTTATGCTTCGGCAGTTCCTCCAGACATAGCCAAAACACTTCAGTTAACTACGTCCCAAGTGCCTGCAACAGGCATCTCACTCCCGACCTCGCAGATACACCTATGTGACGTACAGTGACAACCCTCTGACGATGCTGCCCAGAAGGGTCGCGTCACAAAGGACACAAGATAGATGCACCTCTTGAAAACTAAAGGCCTCCGACCTGCTATCCCAGTCATTCACCAAAGTAACGCTGACTAATCATCTCGTCAATCAGGATCCGATACTTTCCCCACATCACAACTACGCGTTGGTTAAAATCCAAGGTCCCTGTTAACCAGCTTGCCCATAGTCGCAACAGTCCACCTGGTTAAACCACCATAGGCCCGTCTCTCTAGCGTAGTTGGCTAAACGGGATTGCGCAGTGAGCGGGTGACGAACTCCTTTAGTCCGGGTTCACTCCCGGGGGTGGGCAGAAAAGCCACATTTCTCCCAGATTTACGGTATTTAGGAATAAACTCCACAGGGGAGGATTACAGCAGTGATCTACCAATCGTCAGTAGAAGTAATCTCTCGTCGATAAACGTTTCGGCCCACGAGCTTCTAGACGTTTTCAGAGAGTGGACCCACCTGAGTTCATGAAGCTCAGGGTTGGTTTCCCTGCTGCACGAAATTGCCGGATGTAGTTCGGATAGGACAAGACGACTCGGTGATTTGCAGAAGGTACTGTGAGATAAGAAGTCGTCGCGGTAGCATAATTAGAGCAGTCTGCACACCTAGACGACCGAGCGACAAGCTTACGATTGGTATACCGGAGACATGTTGGATTTTTGTTAGCAGGTGGCAGACAAATATTGGCAGACAGTTCGGACACGATGGACTTTCAAGGGATGAAAAACTTTTTTTCCACTAGACACCCGGACCAGCTCACCGAGGCCCGTCCCCTACGTTGTTCCGTTGCGTCCAGAGCCAGCTCGAGGCCCTCTCAGCAACCTCGCCCTACCGTTTAAGTGTCCGTATCCTAGTTCTTTAACCACATTGTAGAGTGAAGTGGAGACGAGACCTCTCGCTCCCACTTCGACGGCAAAGACACGTACTGTGTACGCCTCGTCTCTCCTCAGACCGGCTGCTAAATCACAGTATTTTTCGAGCTTATACATGTGATTTGTGTCCTTACGCGACTCATACGGGACGGTCAGCTCAATCAGGATGAGCTGCTGTTTCTCCGCAGAGTGGAGAACTATGTCAGGTCGCAGGCCGGTCTTCCGTATTAACTCAGGGTACCTTTCATGGCCTGGCAGATCAACCGCCAGTAACCAGTCCCTCGCAGAGTCTAGCATAGATGGAGCGTATGCGTTTCTGTTGATTCTACCTTTGTGAATTTGCCCAGCCTTGAGGAAACGTATGGGGACGATGGTAGGACTGGCCCTAGCGTTGGCCCGCATCCTAGCCTGGTCAACAACGGCTGCTAACTCTTTAAGCACTTTGTTGTGTCGCCAGGTATATCGGCCTTGACCTAGGGCTTTCCTGCATGCGGACAGAACATGTTCTAGCGTCTGCTTCGCTTTGCACAGCGGGCAAGTCGGATCGTTAGTCGCAGACCACTTAACCATGTTAACACCGGACGGTAATATATCGTACGTCGAAAGAACGATAAAGCTCAGTCGCAGCGGGGTCATTCGCCAGATCTCACCCCATGTGAGTACTCTTGGCAATGCGCTCTCCAGGCTGACCCAATGGCCCAGCTGCTTTCTGGACCCGAACCTCGTTTTCGTTGTCCATTTAAAATGGAATCAAGGCCGAAAGGTTGCAATATCCATAATACCGAGCCTAAGGGTTAACAACTCATGGCTTCTGGATACTAAAACAAACAAACAAACAAAACACCCTAGACTGGAAAAACTCGTGTACAAACACGTCTGCACACTAAGGCTAACTGAGAGGCACTGACTGGACACGGGTTAACCATTAGCTCAGCGGCTAGTCACGCTTGGTTCTTCAATACCAGTGGAGACCGCTGTTAGCCGTTAATTTCAAGAAACTCCTGTCTCATGCGTCAAGCAGCGTGGACATCTTGCACTCCTCTCTGTCATCATCATCATCATCATCCCCTAGCCCTTTACCACTGGCGTATGCGATCACGCTTCTGACCTCTGGTACAATCGAATATCAAAGTGAGTTCAGCACACAACACATACGATGTAATTTATCTTGAAAGGGTACACTGACGTTGGTATTGGACACACACTGATATCTGACTAAGCTACAGTGGTGCATAACCTCAAAAGAGTCACGAAGACGGTGAGATACTACATCAGTGGTTTTCGATTTCCATTCAAGTAAAATCTTCAGAAGTCTGTTATTATTATTAATCAAGCGGAACACAAAGAAAGATAACTAATTTTAAATTCTAGTGCTTCTATCAATACACCTCCACGACTCCAACGAGTCAAGGATTATGTTGTGTTATGTTATCATCGAAGGTCTACAACATACTCCATTCTATGTAACAGTTACACAGACTGACTACCGTTTCATCCCACCAAGACATTACACCGAGCGATAAACATTCAGTGTTACAAAATACCACCATTCGGATGAGAATCACCCCGGCAACAGCCAACGTGTGGTTTTAAAATAATCAAACACTGCATTTTACAAGGGGACATAACTATTTACGACGTCACGACTGACTGACTTTCTACCCCACCAGGACATCACACAAGCGATAAACACCCAATGACACAATGTGCCACTATGTGGGTGAGGATCACCGTGAGGGGTCAGAGAAACCGCGTTAGTCTTTAGGCCATATTTATGGCCAGGCTATATTGCGGCCCCTGGCAGGAGCCAGAGTAGGGCTTGAAATAACGAAACATTTCGTCCTAAAAAGGACAGGAAGTTGTTTACACGACGTAACCGTCACAATGAGCAAATTTTTGTAATTTATTAATATTTGAAATGCAGAAAGGATTGCATTCTCAACTGGAGCGCCTGAGCTTGTTTGTGTATGTGCATATTTATATGTGCGGTCATGAGTGTGCATGCGAGTTATTATCACGAATCCCTTAAAATAATCTCGCATACTCTGCTGGTCGCGAAAGACTATAAGGGAAATACTGCACTTCGTGGTCACTCACTGACCATCAATGTTGCCTCTCTTGTTATTTCAATTATCTTCACTACAGTTGCTTCATTTTGAAAGAATGCCTCATTGCCTTGAACCTCCAGAGATACACCCTCAAGTATATAAATCATCTATAAACTAACAATCGAGACAACATGTCTGGCGAGTTGTTCAGCTCGCCCGCGCTCGGGGATCATAAAAATCAGACACACACACACACAAATTATATTTATACCAAGTGGCTTTTTGTTCCCTCTGTCACTATGGAAACAGTTTATAGACTTTCTACTGGGCGATCGTTCGACCCGAGTCTCCACTATTTCCGTTAAGTGGTCTTAGCCTGAAAGACGTTTCCAAGAACGGACGTCTGAAAAAATACGACCTGAATAAAGCTAATGTACCATAACTTCCACAGTCCACCCAATAACAAAGGCTCTGTTATGAGCTGTTATTTATGATACTATAAAAACTAATAAATGTGATGATGATAATATTCAGACGGCAATTTTTGCCTAACTTATTTTACTTGCTTCAAGTGCCTGTAAGTGATATTCATTGGCGAAGGGATAGCGAGATACTGTTGGAATGAATGCGAGAAACCAAATACAATGAAAGCCATTTGTTTGTGCTAAGGGACTGGAAGGGAAAATGAGAAGCAAATATTGTTGTTAGTCTTGGTAAAATAGGAGAAATCAACCTGCTTGCATAATAACTTCTGCAACGCGTTCGGAGGGAACTGAGCTCATTTAGGTGACTCAAGAGGCGAGGAAGAATTGGTGGCGCTGAATTGGACACACAAAACAAAAACAAAACGTATAATAAAATAATAAGAATATCCGTGTATTGAACCTTTAAGGGCAAAGGAAAGAAGAATGGGAAGGATTTGAATAGAAGAAGAAGAACAAGAAGAAGCAGAAGAAGAAGAAGAAGAAGAAGAAGAAGAAGAAGAAGAAGAAGAAGAAGAAGAAGAAGAAGAAGAAGAAGAAGAAGAAGAAGAAGAAGAAGAAGAAGAAGAAGAAGAAGAAGAAGAAGAAGAAGAAGAAGAAGAAGAAGAAGAAGAAGAAGAAGAAAAAGAATAAAAAGAAGAAGAAGCAGCAGTAAGATGCCTGTGTGGGTTCCACGGCTCCATTTTGGAGAACAAAGTATATGTATAATGATCCCCGCCCCCTCCCACTCCCTTCCTGGAGAGTATGTCGTAGGAGGTGACTAAATAGGGGTGTCTCCTTCCAAGTCGAACTGCATCTGCCTGAAAGGCAAGGAACCAATACTTTGAATAGGCCACAGGCTATGAAAGTTTTCAAACATTTTATAGAGAGCTGTCCATGAAAGAACTGCCTTCTCGCAACGACCTGTGATGGTTCAAAGCTGATTATTTAACATATTTACAACAAACCTGGAGTGAACTCCACTATAACACATTCCGGGCAAGCAGAGAAAGCCCAGAGGCAAATAATGCAGAAACAGCTTGTCAATTCGATCCTGAGCCATCCTCTCTATCTCCAGTTGTGTCCTTCGTGTAGCCATTTTTTAGCCTCAAAGGTTCGCCTCCAAGTGCCTCTGGGCCTGCCTCTTCATCGCTGTCTTTGTGGTGCCCATTGCATTGTCTCGACCGTCTCCCTGTCTTTATTCTGAGGACATGTCCAATCCACCTCCATCTTCGTTTTAGGATTTCTAAATTTACATCTTCTAAGACTGCCATTTGTTGGAATCTAGAATTGCTGATTTTTATCTTTCCATGTGAGCCCCAACAATCCTCTGAGAAGTCTTCCCTCAAAACCCCTGAGCATGCTCTCAATCTTTCCGTCTCCATAGAAGTAAACGGTCCTAATGCATGTTTTGTGTATCCTGGATTTTGTTTAGTGCTGTAGATGTTTGATCTCCAGACACTCTGAAGTATGTTGTGAGCAGCATTTGCCTATGCAATTCTCTGTTTGATTTCAAAAACTACATTTCCATCCGAGGAGATATTGCTTCCCAGGTAATTAAAGTCATTTAATGTTTCCAAACCTATATAATCTATTACTATAGATCTTTCACTTTCAGTGTTTCTCTCCAGCAGCTTTGTTTCATTGACATTGATACTTAACTGTGTCCATTTTGCTATTTCTGTGATCTTATCTGTCTTTTGTTGCAGATGTTCTCTACTTTGCCTAATGACACAGATATCTGCAAAATTCAAATGTAGAAAGATATTAAGATAAAATCATTGACAGCATTTTGAAATGACCAAGTCTCAGTCACAAACTAATAATATTTTTGCAATTGCAATGAAATGAATAAGCAGACATTTAGTTAGTGATGATGGTGATGATGACGACGAAGATAATTATGATAATGATGATAATGAAGATGCTGATAATGCTGATGGTGATGATGATTATGTTGATAATGATGTCGTTGTTGATGATGATGATGATGGCTCAGCTGAATTAAATAAAGGCAAAACATCCTGCCAGTTAGATTATAAGCTGAAAAGACAACGGTATGTGTTGTATCCGCTGAAAGTGAACTAGTAGTAGAGATAATCAAATTATGACAACGAACTTTCAGACGTCAAGAATTTTCCAGACTTATCAATACAGGAGCACATAATTACATTGCCCAAATGCAGGCTGTAAATTTTCTCACCAGTCTTCGTTTGTCTAGCCCTCTTACGAAGGACGTGTGAACCGCGAAGGAAGATGGTGAGATCTAGCAAGTGTTGTACAAGTGCGTTTGGTGCAACACTAAGATACAGTCTCGGGGGACTGACTTTTCAAACAGTAACTTAATTAATACTGTAAGCTGTCTGCAGCAGTCTAGAATTGAAAACTTGTATTTGACAACATGATCCAGCGTGAAATAAACTCTAGCTGACCGCTCACACGTCGGCGTCTGTGGCTTAGCCGTTGTGAATGCATTTCCGGGGACCGTTCCAAAGTCAGCTCAACCTAAAGACGCAAAATCGTCAGGCTTTATGTCGACCCTAACACTCATCCAGTTTTGAATAATAATTTTAAAAAAGTAAAGATCCCTTTTCACGCCTCAGGCGCATTGGGTATATGGGAATAGGGACCCATATTTTTACAGACCAATCAGCACTGGATGGGTAATGTGGTTGGCATTACGCCGGCCGTCTTGACTTCACCAGGACAGCCATCCTGGTACCCATTTTAGGATGGGTCGACCTGCGACGCCCCATACCATGATAAAAATCCAAGCAGTCAGCAGTGGGTTTCGATCGCGGTACGCTGGAGTGGGACTCGCAATGCCTAAACCACGGACGCCGCGAGTTTTAAATATCTAATAAATAATGCGTCTACAGTGTGTTTCAAAACTCATGCCGTCACATGTTAACAAATATATAGAAATTTCCGGTACGGATCATTACGAATTTTTGCCTTAGATTTATTATGTCCTGATGGTTCTTTAATTTATAATTACGCAAATGCTACTGTGTTCCTAAAAGCGGCGAATTTCTATTATCTTTGTGTAATTCATAATTTATGTATCACTGAAAAATAGTAATTGACACGTTTGGAGATTGTTTAAAAATCACTTCGCGTGTGCAGCGATGCGTCGTTGTAATTTAATTGATCAAATAATGAAACATCTACAGCTGACAAGAGACTTATGCTGGAGATGACCACCTGAGAGCGAAACGCCTATGACACGGTTGCAATTTTGAGGTTTTGACAAGTTCCCTTTACTCATTTTATTCAAGTTACTGTAGGCATGCTGATTGTTTGATTTGATTCGATGACTCTTTCTTCATAAACCACACACAAGGCAAAATGAAAACTAAATGTTTATTTACATTAAACAAAAATACTCCCAAGGCAGAAGTCCACTGTGCGTGGAGTCACCTTTAGTTTTGTTCATGGAGACTCAGGCGTCGATGGAAATGAAAAAGCTGATAGGTTGGCTTGATCCACTATCACTACCAGCGGTCAGTCGATGGATCATGCTGATATTATTAATGCCCTCTGAGAAATTGGAAGGATAGAGGACTTTGGGGGCAGTGAATCCACATCACTCGCCAGAATGGCAGACTTGGGAATTAGGATCGGCATTGCAAAAAAACTAGACGCACACCAGAAGACTTCTTAATCAACATAGAACTGGTACTATTAGCCATCGGACGTTGGGGTTAATACTGAGAGAAGGATCTGAGCACCAATGGGCATGTCGGGAGTGCAATGATGATAACCCAACTAACTAACTAACTAACTAACTAACTAACTAACTAACTAACTAACTTCCAAGACAAGCCAGATTTCAACAACTTACATATAACAGTTGCTGAGTTACAGATGTTTTAAAGTTCAGCAGGACTTTTCAAACGCACTACATCACACAATACGTTAACTATTGGTAAATCTAGTACCACTAGTTGACTCTAACGACATTCAAGCATCGACAGACTCTTCTCTTGTGTAGTATATCACTATTTGTCGGTGTTTTCTTTTTCAGACGCAATGGAACCACCATACCCAGAACCACAGTTTCTGCCGAGACTTCTCAACGTCACAGCAAGGGAGGATGGCAAAGCCGTCTTGCCGTGTGCCGTACATCATTTAGGAACAAAACACGTAAGCTCTTTTTTTTTTCAGTAATTAATCTGTGCCAAAGAGCAGATATAAATTATAAAAAGAATTTAATTCCCGTTTAAAAGGCATCCCGGAATAGGCTTATAAGTGATGGATAAAAGTGTGTGTGATAAATACAAGTGGTAAGAAGCTAACAGTTGTCACAACTGACCATAACTTTAAGAAAACGATGCTACCACAGACACTTCTTCTGTGTTAGCCCTAAAATTCAGCTGTTGACATGCTGTGTTGTAGTCCACAGCAAGGCCTATGTGAAAAGCTAATTATTCGTTTTTACGACCAATTTGATGTAGTTGGAAAGGGGCAGGGGGCGGCCTAATTTGCAGTCGGTCTACTGATATTTTCCTTCGGCGCTTGACCCAGTTCCCAGATGGAAATAATAGGCACAACGTTTAAGACAAGCAAACCTATGTAGGGACAGAGCTCACAGAAGTAAACCGCAAGCAGTTTTGAGCATGTTAGTAAAAAACATTTTCATGAATGTACATATACACGTATATCTATGTGTAAATGTGGGCAACGGGGAGGGAAGCTCACAAACTGTCTCCTCTGGTAGTAGACAAGCTACTTCTTCGGGTACGTAATGAGAAGGGAAAAACTGGGGTACGTAGTTACAAAGAAACAGATTGGGGACGTCGGTAGACTGTGAGAGAAGATGTTGAATAGTTTGTCATCATGGCATGGAGGGTCGTTTGTCCTGGAGATTATGTTTAGTACGTGAGCTGACATGATTGCCAACGCGACAAACAGGCACTGTAAGAAGAATTCATAAAACGCCAGGAAGTTGCATATAGATCTGAGACGTTACAAAGCATGTTTTTAAAACTGTTAGGAATCTTTTTCCATTTCTTTAATCGCATTGATCCTAAATTTTTTGACAAAACTTATCAAAATTCTGAAAAGAAATCAGAATTATTATGAAGAAAAAAATAAAATATGAAAACTTCATATTATGACAGATACCACCCAACCCTATCCTTCGCTGGCTGCTGGTCTAGAAGGGAAGCTCCGACAGGCGGACAAACAGCACTGCTGTTCTGATCTGACATGGTATGCAGCATGCTTTGCTCCAAGCGTTGCCTTTCCTGTTGAGTAAACAAGATAGGCTAGGAGACGGATCATGATGCACGAGCAACGCTTAGTCTTTGCAATACTGTCTCGGCTTTGTGCAATAGGGGCTGCGTGGTCTCGAGGCATGGCGTCCGCCTGGTGTACTATAGGCCCCAGGTTCAAACCCCGTTGAATACTGGTATTTTTTCACGTGTGCTCCTAGTAATTTCCCCTGGTCTCTGGGTAGTAAGATCGGACCCCTGTGTGTATTGTTGCTCACGTAAAAAATACTTGGCAGTTGGCAATTTAAAAAGAGTTAAGGTTCTGCCCGGCAAAATTTGTAATTTAAAATCTACCAAAAGTATTTCAGGATCACGACCGATGCTACGGATTGTGTGCACTGCGCTGAGATTCTTCGGACTCACGCTTGAGTCAGAAGTAGAACGGAGCATTGTGGGTTACTACCCTTGTGCCATGCTGTTGATCCGTCGTCTAAACCTAAGCTATGGAGAGGAGCAAATTCATCCTTGCTTTGTAGGTCTCGGAAACAATATGGGATGGGTTCCCATGCCACTTCCCTACCCCCTCCATTTTTTCCGCATTGCACAATAAAACACTTTCGCCTGGAAAGGCGGAAAAACATCAATCAGAACTCAATAGGTGATATGGCCAAATAGCCTTTTTTTCCCACAAAATTGTTGGCACCAACTTTAGACTATATCTGCTTAGGAACCAATGTAAATGTTTTTTTCCGTCCCAAACTTTATAGGCATTTCAAAGCATAACAAATTTGTCAAACTTTAAGCATAATACACGTGACGGCACTGCTGTTCTCTGCGACAAACGACTGCATACAAACTGATAGAATCACGCCCCCTATGAAACAGTCCTGTCGTCTCCAAGGCTGTACCAGACCTACTTAGATTTGTTTACTTCTGTGATCACCAGGGGAGCAGAAACCTGGGGCTCCGGCACCTTGCGCATCAAACCCTAATAATTTCTCCCCCATCCGCCTTTAGAATATTAGTACAGATGCTAAGAAGAGATTCCCCCCCCCCCCCCCCCGCCTTTTTTTTCACTCACCCCCCCCCCCCCCAACGATAAAAATAGTTTAGTTTTTTTTTAATAATAATAAAGTATTTGCAAACAGTTTTCACATAATTTTAAATATACGAGGTTTCCATTAAAAACATTGTTATTATTATTACACACTTTTACAAAGCTTAGACACTTGAGCCTCTGTTCTAAGAAAATTATAAGGAGTTGTCTGCATCCCCTTGTGAGCCCCTCACAATACTAGTAAATTTAATTATTCCTTTGTTTCAGTAGCCTCTAGGGCTCCCCAGTGATTGATGTTTTGCAAGGAAAACAGACTGGTACAAAGTAAATTATTTTCTCAATTGTTTTGCACTACTGCTGGCTCCTGAGGCAAATGTAGGAAATTTGTGTGGAGCTAGTTCCTATCGTATGTGAGCCAACTAGTAAAAGCCTCTAGTGAGTCTATTCTAAAACACAAAAAAAGGGGGGGGGGTGAGGAGTCTATTTTCAACGCCTTGAAAGCATTAGATACATGGTGTTAACCTTGTATGTTTAAGGCAAATCGGTATTCGATGGTTCATGTCAAAAACGTCACGCTGACAGACTTTACTAGCCCAACATTTTACGGTACATATTTCACACAAAGTGTGTCTAGTAGCCCAAGTCAGTTAATTTATTTTTTTTTTTTTTTAATATTATTGTTGAAAATTATAATGTAACTTAATTATTTGGATAAATAATGTCGCCGATATTGACATGCTTTCTTCCCCGTGTGGGTTCTGGGGCCCCATTGTAGGGAAAGGGGGGAAGAATACTGTCTAAAAGCATGTCTTATGAGTCGACTAATTCTGAGCTTCCTTCGAAGTCGGAGTACATCTGCCTGAGAGGCAAGGATCCAACAGTTTGCATGCAAATAACTCAGACTTGTGAAATGAATGGACTTTCTGGAACAGGACTAGAGTCCAGAAGTTGACGAACAACCGCGTTTTTAGCTGGAGTTTACAGCCGGCGAATGCGAAGAAGGTCTGCTTTCTTAGAAGGACCTAATTAAAATAAAGTTTTGAATTTTAAAAAAAATGTTATCACTAGATATTATAAAATTTAGAAGCTGTGGCTACTCCACTAGGATTATAACTTATCATCTGGGAAAAAATAGTTATTTGAATAAATATATTCAGAAGCCAAGTCGATTAATTAAGAACTTTAACCACATTTTTAAAAATGTAATAAGGGATGTTTATCATCGCCTAGTCTATTTGATATGTACAAAAGAATACTTTTCCACTTCTTCAGGCGTATTGAGCATACAGGGCTAGACATATATATATAATAGACCAAATCACTTGGTGAATGTTGTGGTCAGTTTCACGCCGACTGCCTTTACCTCCCAGAACTTGTACCTGGTAGCCACTCACGGTGGGGTCGACCTAGGGGCCAAAGTCATTTTTGAAAAAGGTCCGGCTCCGTCAGGAACCGAATCAATGACCTTCCGATTCCAGTCGAGCATCTAGCCGCTACACCACAGCGGCTTGATTTAATGCTTACAGTAATAAAATACTGAGATTGATACAAGTGATAAGCAGAGTTGAGAATCCTGTTCGCGCCACTGGAGTCTCCTGCATACGGTGCTGGACGCATAGTTGTACTGAGTGACTGGCACTTGTCAATGATGTGGTCAACATCATGGTTGCCAAATAGCAGCTGTATCATAAATGGTTTTGAGTGGGTACCAGGTGCAGTCCCTGGAAGTAGAGGCGGCCGGCGTGATGATGACCTCATCACCCCTCTTGTGCCAATTGATCTATAAAAATATAGATCTAGCCCTATATGCCCTATGCACCTAAAGGCGTGGAAAAGGGTCCTTTACTTTACTTTACTTTTACTTACAAAGGGTTAGCACTACACCATATCTTCGACTTACAACTTATGCATCTTACGAATTTCCACATTTACGATCACACACAAATAATTTAAAAATAAGCTACGCTGATAAGATCCAAACGGTCCCACAACTGGCGCAATATAAGAAGAAGTCCACAGGGGAGCATGTACTGCAGGGGTCCACCGATCATCAGTAGAAAGATCCCTCGTCGACGATTTTTTCGGCCCGTTACCATTCCTATACAGTCTCGGAAGGTGGGCCGACCTGGGTCATGACTCCCAGGCTTCGATCTTCCCCTGCTGCACTTTACCGGATGTTCTCGGACAAGGACAAGAAGATATGGTGATTTGTAACAGCTTTTGTGAGAATTATTGATATTATCGCTGCGGCAGCACATTAGATCAGTCGACTCCCTTACGACAATTGTAACAAGCTTTCGGTTGGTTCATCGGACAGGTGCTAGACTTGGCAGTTAGACTCTGCCAGTCAACAGAGGGTTATTGGCTGACATTTCGGAAACACATTTCGTATATATTATGTACATTATTTACAATAATTATACGTACATAGATTGAGTGTTTGTGTTTTATGTACAGTAAACCCTCTGAATGAAAACAGTGTTTAGAAATAAATAATCGACTTAGGACCCGTTAGATGGAACGGAATTCGGTTGTATGTAATGAGATTCTGTACTAGCATAAGAAGTATGTGGACAGGCTTGATGACCAATGCCGCACTACCCCACTGTGTGAGCTATAAAATGAAGTCAGGCAAAATTGCGACAAATCTAAAGGAAAGGAAGTCACCGCTCGCCGCTTGTTTATTAAGTCGGTTAGTATTTCAAAGAGCTGTTTACCAAACAGTTAAAAATTATGGGCTCTCACGCGGAAGTCTCAAGTTCGAACCCTCAGTATGGTTATGCGATTTTATTTAAGCGGAAAGAACAATATCATCACAGCCTGCACAATCTGAGGAAGCTGTAGTACCATGCATACCCTAATCCTTAGACTTTCCCCATCCTCCCCCTCCCTCCATCTCTACACTGTAAAAGTGGTATATAAAACACAGTATGAAGAAGATATATATATATATATATATATATATATATATATATATATATATATATAGGTTAGTTGCGTATGCATTAAAGGTCGTTGCAGAACCACCCCCAACAGCCCCTGGCTGTTGTGTGTGTTTTTTAGGCAAATTTACGTCCAGTAGTTTGCCATTGCTTACTGGACGGACGGCTTTTTTGATACCACTGTCGAAACCAACGCAAGGCGCATGGCCTCCAGCTGTGATCGAACCCGGCATCCCGGCATTACGAAACGTTCGCATCGACTTAGCCACAGAGCCGATATATATATATATATATATATATATATATATATATATATATATATATATATATATATATATATATATATATATATAATATGGCTGTACCGAATATTCGCTTCGTATTCGCTTCGTATTCGCTTCGGGGCCGAATAGTGGACCTAATAACTATTCGGTATTCGGCCGAATAGTTGCAGTCGGACCGAATACGAATAGTGGTTACCTTACTCCCGCTTCTGCATACACTGTGATGGACTGAAATAACTCTCTCATTAACACAATAGTTGCTGTTGCCCAAGTCATTCGCAGCGGGGGAAACTGGGACCCGGTTGCGTGGTACAAACTGCATAAAATGCGAACCGCAGTGTGTGTGCGTGTGAGTGTGTGTCTGTGTGTGTGAGAGAGAGAGAGAGGGGGGGGGGGAGGTCATGCATTTTTCGTTCTTTCAGGATGTCTTCGCCCAAATCAAATTTGAAAATATTGCTAACGAGAATATGAAGGTGCGTTTAAATTACATCGAACGAATGGCCGAGCCAACGACGGTTTTGAAAGAGGCGGGAGCCCAAAGACAACTAATCACAGACATCAGAAGGAAACAGTCGTCATTTTTCAGCCATGTTATGAGAAGAGGGAAAATGGAACATTTGGTGACCACTGGAAAGATCTGTGGAAGGAGGGATGGAGAAAGAAAACGATAGAAGATTCTTGACAGTCTTGTTGCATGGCATGGAGGTGTGTCTGCACACGAACTGATACATGCTGCAGGAGATAGCAGACTGTGGAGAGGCATGATCGCCCACGCCAGTCGGCAAGGCACCTGATGACGATGATACACTATTCGTATTCGTATTTGGTCGAATAGTTAGTTCCACTATTCGTATTCGGCCGAATAATGAAAATCACTATTCGGTACAGCCTTAATATATATATATATATCATCATTATCATCATCAAGTAGCAGGTCCTTTGCAAAACGTCGCTCTCATCATGGTCTCCCTGAAAGAAACTCGGTCTCTCTCCAGCTCTCCCGCCTCATGCACTTCCATACTCAAGGAGTCACTTATATCCTGTGCCCATCGTCCTTCCTGGTACTTTGCCTTCTGCTTTAATTTGTCCAATTCCGTCGTGGCTCTTGGTATGACCAAAATATTTCAGCTTACGAGACAGGATGATATATATGTATACATACAATATGCAAACATGACAGTTTCTAAAGGTAATTGTTTTTCTGAGTGCTTAATTTTTATCAGTGCTTAAACTTGTTGATTTTTGTCAAGGTCACATGGCGAAGACTGGGAGATAACCACTTTTTGTCCGTTGGTGACCTCACCTGGGTCAAGGACCCTAACATAGACCTTCAGTACAATGAGCTGACACCGGAAGTCACAGAATGGAACTTGGTGATCAAGAAGGTCACACCCCAACACATTGGTACCTACGAGTGTAGAATTAGCGACAGGGTCCAGCTTGTAAGGTTCATACATCTAGATGTTGTAGGTGAGTTTTTTTTTTTTTTTTTTTACTGCAGCTGATACTACTACAATTACTGCAGCTGATACTACTGCTCCTCCTCCTCCTCGTACTACTACTACTACTACTACTACTACTACTACTACTACTACTACTACTACTACTACTACTACTACTACTACTACTACTACTACTACTACTACTACTACTACTACTACTACTACTACTACTACTACTACTACTACTATTACTACTACTACTACTACTACTACTACTACTACTACTACTACTACTACTACTACTACTACTACTACTACTACTACTACTACTACTACTACTACTACTACTACTACTACTACTACTACTACTACTACTACTATTACTACTACTACTACTATTACTACTACTACTACTACTACTACTACTACTACTACTACTACTACTACTACTACTACTACTACTACTACTATTACTAAGAAGACTACTACTGCTACCAACACGACTGCTTTTATTACTACTAAAACTACTGTCACCACCAAGACCACTAATGTTATTACTATTACTACTACAACCAACAGTAGAACTACTACAGCTCAATCATTGGTGTATGTTTACCCTTGTGCTCTTCTAATTCTATTTTTGTTTCTTTTCGAAAATTGATAGTACTCAAACTGTCTTTCTTTCTCGTCTTGCTCTTCTCCTGCTCCTCTTTCTCCTCCTGCTCCTCCTCCTCCGCCTCCTTCTTCTTTTTCTTAAATCCTGTATAAGAAGCTTAGAACTTTAACCAGCTTCAACCAACGACCCTATGTTTGCCATCGGCTGCAACTATCTCTCTCTCTCTCTCTCTCTATCTCTATCTCTCTCTCTCTCTCTCTCTCTCTCTGTATATATATATATATATATATATATATATATATATATATATATTTATATGTGTGTGTGTGTGTGTGTGCGTGTGTGTGTGTGTGTGTGTGTTCTCTATATTATTCATGTATGCCACTAAATCTTCTCAATGTTTGTGTGTGTGTTTGTTTTCTTAATCTTGTTTTCTTTGACCTATGGGTTGCAGAGGGTTATTTTAGTTCTAAAATGTATATGTGAAAGCTGTAGAATAACTAAAGACAATGAATTAACTGAGCTAAACAAATGCCTTTAGATTTTGGTAAACATTATATGCAAGAAATTATATAAAAGCAGAAAAACCAGAGAACTTTCTGGACTGCTGCTGGTACCAACAGTCAAATTAAAAGTTGCCCGTATGGGTTCTAGGACGCCACTGAAAAATAAGAGGGGGGGGGGGGGAGGGGGGTGTAGGCTCACTTCCCTTAACACGTATGTGGTAAAAGTGAACTAAATAGGTGTGTATCCTATGAATTTCAACTGTCTGACAGGTGAGGATCCAACAGTCCTCATACAAATCAAAGTACGGAAGTGAATGTCGGCTAGAATATTTCGACCAGAATTGAATGCCGGTGAACATACAAAAGTAAAGTAAGATGGCGGTATTCTGGGTACATTTCAAAGAAGCTGGTTAAGAATTACAAAACAGCCCCTGCGAATAGAAACCAACAATTGGAGGAGGTGATGAAAGTTTGCATAGATTCTGCGACGAACGTTGAAGGAAGATGCTTGAAATACCGGACTGTATTCCATATACGACAACCAAAAAGGGACAGAATAGAATGGGAATAGAAGAACCAACTGGCAGCATGAAATGACATTTAAATGACACCACGGGATAATGTCATTTAACGGGTTTTAAAGACAAGTCTTTCTACTCGTAGCTACACATTGCTACACAGTGCTACACAATGCTTCACAGTGCTACACAATGCTACACAACTGAGAGGATTTCTAACTGTAATTCTTTTTCCCCTCTATAATTTACTGAATTTTGTTTTATAATCTCCCATATGCTCCACGTTATGTCCACCCAGCCCCAAATCTTCAGGGATTGCAAACGGAAAGACGGACCAATTGGTTTAACGAGTCACTAATTATTCTGTCATTAATAGTTTTATGCGAAAGGTGGGACGGTTTGGAGAAACAAATGCTCCTTCTTCACTTCTTCTTTTACCGAATTAGGTGTCTCGACACATCGTGCAGTTGTAGAGTTTATCTGATGTTATATCTCCACGTTGTCTTTGGTCTACCTCGTCGTATACGTACTTCTCCTCTTCTCGTGTATGCTTAGTATGGAGAAAGAAATTCATCATCATCAGGTGTCTTGCCGATTGGCATGAGGGATCATGCCTCTCCACAATCTGTGCAGCATGTATTAGTTCGTGGGATAACACACCTCACTGCCATGCAACAAGACTGCCAAGAATCTTCTCTCGTTGTCTACCTCTATCCCTCCTTCGACAGATCTTTCTAGTGGTGACAACATGTTCCATTTTCCCTCTTCTAATAACATTGCCAAAAACAATTTACTGTCTCCCTCTGATGTTTGTGATAAGTTGTCTTAGGGCTCCTTCAGAAAGAAGGGCCCATGAAGAAAGAAATTACCTTATTACCTAATAAGTATCTTACATTCTCGTGTCATGTGTGTTTACGTTTACGTACTTCTCATTTCAGGTCCACCCGTTGTTGAAGCAGGTAAGTTTTCATTACCAACAAAATGATTAATAAAAAAGAAAAAGAGTTAGTGAGAGAGAGACAGAGAGAGAGAGAGAGAGAGAGAGAGAGAGAGAGAGAGAGAAAGAGAGAGAGACGGAGAAACAGAGAGACAGGGAGAGATACGAAGACATTTATTTTTAAAGGATCCTAATCTGGATCCCAGGACCCGTCTTTCGTTGGACCCTTCCAAACGCTCACCCTTCAAACACATTTGTAATATATATAGAGAGGGGTGTGATTTCGGGGCCTCAAAAAAAGGGGGGGGGAGGGGGAGAGAAATAGACCAACTGCGCCCCACATAGCCCCCCCCCCCCCACCCCGCCAACGAGCATTTCGTCTATGTCGTCTAAATAGGGGCGTTTCCTTTGGAATGCATTTTCACTTGAGAGGTAAAGAACAGTCTGTATACAAATAATCCAGATATGTAAAGCATAAAGTTGTTAAACAAGACTAAAGTCTAGGAGTGGAAAAACAACACAGAACTTTCCTTTGGAGTTTACAGCAGGTGGACGCTTAGAAGAAGCAGAAGAAGAGAAAGGATAAGCGAGAAAGAGAGAAACAGAGGGAGAGGGGTGAGAGAGAGAGAGAGAGAGAGAGAGAGAGAGAGAGAGAGAGAGAGAGAGAGAGAGAGAGAGAGGGAACAAACATACAATGTTTCTATTAAAGCAAAACCTAACAAGGCACACGATTTTTTTTTATAAAACAAGATAATAATTTTGCTTATTCTCCTTTTTTTTTTTTTTTTTACCTACTTCTTATGCCTAACCTTAGTTTCCTGTCTTTTATTAGTGTTGTAGCTTATGTTAATGTTGTGTTGGGTCTATCCAGGCAAAACCTACTTGGCAAATTGATTTTGTTTTCTTGTATTGCAATATGATAATTATTTTATCAAAAGTAACTTCAAGCGAAACTATGTTACGACATTAGCTTTATTACCTAGTTACATATCATTATGATAAATATATATAATGCTGGTGGTTTTAAATGATGATGATAATGATGGTGTTGATGGTGGTTATGACCAGGGCTGTATTAAAGATTATGACGCCCCTGTGAAATCATTTATTTTATCCCCCCCCCCCCTCCCGCCTTCAGCAAACTTCAGCATCGCTATACAGCATCGCCGACAATAAGTTGTGAAATTTAGCCGTTCCAAGAATTGTGCCGCTCTGTGCAGCTGCTCATGCTCCAAAATACCCAAGTACAATGTGCTTTCGTGATGAGGATAATGATGAAGACGAGGAGATGATGATGATGATTGTGACAATATTGATGACATTTTTGCAGTTTCTTATTATTATTATAATTTTTATTCTGATAGTGCATGCCATGTGGCGTCCGTAATCATGTCTGTTCATAAAATTCCATCTCCTGTACCACCATATTTTTGGTGCAGACGTGCTTTTTTTCCCCTATACACCGATGTCAGTCTGTCTAACATCCGCTTTCGGTATCTCCTCTCTGTCTCTCTGCATCTCCAACTTTCCTCTTGCCATGACATAATCCTCGACCTTCTCACAAGATCCTCAGAGAATGTGGATTTTGTACTTTATATATTTATGTGTCAAATAATTTTTGCTAGTCGCTACACCACTTCGGCTCCCTGACTCTTTATAAAGCGGACAAAATAACAGTGGTTTTAGTTTTCCATTACATTTGTGACATTAATACTAATATGGTGATGACATATTTCAACATATACTTACCATAATTAATCCTTTTTTTAACAGTCACCTTCCCGCCCATTGCCATATCCGGGAGGAACTACGTGGAGATGGGGCAGCCGATCCATTTATTCTGTAACACAACAGGACCCAATGGAATACACCTGAGCATTGACTGGTTCAAAGATGGCGACCGGATAGATCACATTAACTACAGACACGTAGTCATCACAAACTATAATTTGCTGGAGCCAAAGTTAGTTGCTGTTTTGATTTTTTGTGTGTGTGTGTGGTTAGATTGTTGGTCCTACCTGTATGCACCACGTTTTAAGACGGTGTAGGAACCGTCGGTCGTGCTACTGGGCATTTCGGGCCAGTGACTGTTGCAGTCAGTACGAAGTATGCTGGTAAAGTTGGTTGCTTATCCTTTGCATGAAATTGCAGAACCAACCCAAGCCTTTTTTGCTGTTGTGGTTTTTCTAGGCAAATTTACGTTCAGTCTTTGTAGTCTGTCGGCTCTGTGGCTAAGTCGATGCGAACGCTTCGCAATGCCAGGATGCCGGGTTCGATCCCAGCTGCGGGTCATGCGCCTTGCGTTGGTTTCGACAGTGGTATCAAGAAAGCCGACCGTCCAGTTGCAATGGCAAACTACTAGACGTAAATTTGCCTAGAAAAACCACACAACAGCCAGAGGCTGTTGGCTTTGGTTATGCAACGTCCTGTAAAGGATACGCAACTAACCTTTGTAGTCTATGTCGGCGTCTGTGGCTTAGGTGTTGCGAACGCACTTCGTAATCCTGGGTTGCCGGTTTCGATCCCAGCTGCGGGCCCTGCACCTTGCATTGGTTTCAACAGTGGTAGTGAGAACCTGGCCGTTCAGTAGCATTCCCAAACTACTGGGCGTAAATTTGCCTAGAAAAACCACAACAGCCAAATAATTATGGGGTTGGTTCTGCAACGTCCTGTAAAGGATACTCAACTAACTATGCCGGTTACAATGTTAATTTTTGGCCCCGAATGGACAAAAACGTGGATCGAACTTGCGTTCCCGAATTTAAGCCAGCGCTTTTCTAAAAGCAACGGTGTCGGTAATCAACACAAAGAGTCTAAAAACGAGGCCAGTACTTACCAGAAACTGTCTGCGTACAGCTGGAAACACATTAATATCATAAGTGATCAAATATTATGGAGTGATACATAGTTAGTTAGTCGAGGTTTCAACATCACCGCAGTCGGGTTTCCGCATACTTGCTCCGTTCCTGTGTCAGTGCGAATCAAATAAAATTTCCCTCACCGTTGCATATGAAAAACTGGTGAACAAAGAACTAGATCTGGAACAATCCAGAAATATGTTCACGCATTTAATACTTATTGTAGTTGCTCCACATAAGGACGGTAGTCCACGGAATGATAGAAAAACAAACGAATTAGTTCTCCTTGAGACGGGTGAGTCTCAAAATAGATTACAACAATTAGACCTAGACAGTGGGTATGGAAAGAGTGTGAGAAGAAAGCAAAGATTAATACCTGATGGTTTGGCCACGTGGATGGGGCGAGACAAGAACACTGAGCTGATCATTTATTCTGGTAATCGTATCAGATGCCAAACTTGACAGCCTACGCTTACCGGCACCGCAGATAAAGAAGAAAAAAAGATGCCTGGAGAAAAAAAACTTGCCCACTGTTGTGTACCGCCAGAAAAAAAAAAGCCTTGGTTCTAACTATTCGGCCCCCGCTTCTACGCCCAGTTGACTTTGTAATGGAATACAGTTCTGTAAGTAATCACAGGCTCGTAGTTGCTCACAAAAAAGGGCACTAGAACACAAAATGCGTTGGGCATATTCAGAGGGGTTCAATGGGTCACCACTTTATTTAAGTGGGTAATAATCAATTTTTACAAAAATAATAATAACCATAATAAAAAACGACCAATGTGCTAAATATAAATAGCACATAAATATAAGAATATATTTGTAAGGGAAAACAATTTGAAAACTAGTAGGCAAACATCAATCTATCGGGACCATTGACATATCCCGCTGGTTTCGGGAACAGCGTCTGCTGTGACTATCAAGTCCATTCGGGAGAGGCAGTCTCTGCCACATTCCCTCATAAAAACGATGATACGCTATGGTTTTGATGCTGCTTTTGTCTCTGACGCCTCCTCTCTCTAGCTTGCTGCGTTTGGCCTCTTTATAACTGCGACAGTCCGTCTTTTATTCTCTGCCTCGAAAGGAGTCTGTCTGCAGCTGATCTCTCCCAAATGTTTGTGTCACTGTTGATATCTTTCATTTAACGTTTGCATATGTCTTTATAGCGTATATTTCGACTTCCCGCGGGTCTTATCCGACCGTCCTATTTGCGAGAGACATGTCCCAATCAACGCAGGCGTCTTTGCTTAAGTAGAGAGTGCATTGTTGGCATTCCTGCTCGTCCAGTTTTCATTACCGAGCGTGCTCAGGACTCAAACTTTCTAAAATTTAATTTTCATCCTATCCTTAAGATTTTTGTTTGACCATACTCTCGTTGTGAGTTTAGAAAGCACTGAAGAAGCCTTTCTTATTCGTCTGTTTTGTTCTGCATCTAGATCGTCTGCCATACGAGAACCTTGGTATTCAAACTCATGTACAGCCAGCAGCTCATGATCGTGAACGCTAATGCTGGATGGTTTACCGATAGTCATTCCAAATTGTTGCCATGCATTTGCAAAGCGATTCATGAGAATCTGCAGATCAGCATTTGCAGTAACAGCTGCATCATCCGCGAAAAGAACGTTTCTGAGACCGCTTGTCTTCACCTTAGTCCCTGCACGAAGCCTGGACAGATTGGAAAAGTTGCCATCTGCTCTCGTGTGGAGATATATCCATTCAGTGGCTGTGACAAAAGCAAGCCGAAGCAAAGCAGTGAAGAAGATGCCAGACAATGTGGGAGACAGAAGGCAACCCTGCTTTACACTATTACGAATCTGAAACGGTGACAAATATTCATATTTGACGGTTCCTTTCATTTTCTCATGGAAAGATCGACGAGACACTGTAGCATGGATGGGCTAGCCGTGTTTAGTAAGGATCTTGAATAAAGTCATCTCTGCTAACATAATCGAAAGCCCTAGTGAGATTTATGAAGGTAAACAGTGACTTCTGTTGCTCCCATCACTTTTTTTTTTTTTTTTTTTTTTGTATCTACCTGATGGAGAAGATAATATCTACTGTTGATCTCGATGCTCTAAATCCACACTTTGATTCCGGATATACATTATCTGCTAGAACCGGCAGTCTCTTCAGGATCACACGAGCAAAGACTTTGTCAACATTGTTTAACAATGAAATGCTACGATAGTTATTACAATCGCTTCTGTCTCCCTTATTTTCCTAAAATGTTATACTGTTCGCATCTCTCAATTCTTGGGGTAGCAATTTTTGTTGTCTGCATTGACAGAGAATCTTGTGCAGCTCCGGAAGGATTGCTTGTTTTGAGCATTGCAGAATCTCGGGCGGGATACCATAGTTGCATGGGGCCCTGCCCGAGAGAAGCCCATCCAGTGCTTCGCTAATTTTTGTAACAGTAAGTTGAATGTCTAAATCCCTCATGGTAAGCAGACACTCTACTGCATCTAAAGCAGCACTGCTCACATAAGTGCTTATAGAATAGAGAACTGAGCAATGCTTTATCCAACGTTCCAGGTGGTGTGTGCGATCCTTTATGACCTCACCAGTGGCTGATTTGAGGGGAGGGAGAAGGGCTGCCTTTTTTTTTTTTTTTTTTTTTTGTAAACTAGTCCAAAAGCCTTTTTTTTATGCCATCATACATAGCCCTGATGTTGCCAGTAATGGCTGCTGATTAAATCTGCTCACTGAGTCTGATTCAGTATTCATTTGCACATTATTGTGCAGTCTTGTAGACTATGGGCCGGGTTGTAGGTTTCGGTCAGCTGGCTATTTATGTAGCCTAACAGAACACTTCTGTTCTTCTTTATTGTTGGCGGCACCTTTTCGGGTGAGCTCAAACAAAACTGGTGAATGGGTTTGTCTCTTGCTGAATACAGACATCGCGGAATCATACTTCTATCTGTGGCTGGCATCTGCGTCTGATGGGCCTATGCTCACTTAAGATTTCTACTAATTCTTCCACTTTCTCATGGTTTCGAGTTTGGCTCGTGTCAATGTACAACCGTCCTGACCACTTTGATCGATGTATTCAGGTTGGAAGTATCATTATTTTGCTGCATACCAGGGAGTGGTCTGTATCACAATCTGCGCTCTAATTGCTTAGGGTGCCTTGACAAGGCAAGGATCCCTACGCTTAGTGAGAATAACATGGAGCTGGTGCCAGTGATTAGATCTAGGGTGTCTACAAGAGACCTTATGCTGGGGCTTCACATTAAATCAGGTGTTTGTGACCCAGAGGTTGTGAAGAGAGCAGAGTTCGAGCAGCCGCTGTCCATTTTCATTTATTGCCTATAATATGTGAGGGCCCAACAGTGATTATTACTATACAGTAATATTTACCCCTTCATTTTCCTTTACTTTGTATTCACTTGCTTCCTTAGTTATTTATGCAGAAATGTTTTCATTATTCCCTTCAGTGTCCGCGTCAGTGAGCTCCTTATAGACAGAAGCAAAGCCTCCGACACAGGTACTTATATCTGTAGATCGGCAAACGGCTACATCGACAGTATGAAAGTCACAGTTCTCTTCGGTAAGATATTCACTCTACAGGAATTATCTTCTTCTTATTATTATTATTAATATTATTATTATTATTATTATTATTCTACGTCGTAATCTTCTTCTTCTTCTTCTTCTTCTTCTTCTTCTTCTTCTTCTTCTTCTTCTTCTTCTTCTTCTTCTTCTTCTTCTTCTTCTTCTTCTTCTTCTTCTTCTTCTTCTTCTTCTTCTTCTTCTTCTTCTAATCCTTTAGTTTACGCCCTTAAAAGAGCTGTTGGCAAGTTGTGTTGTGGTTTATTTGCTAGGCTGTGATATTTGCTCTTTTTGGCTCAACACATCCGATAAAAGCAAATCCTTAAATAATCTTGGTTAACAACATGTTTGTTAAGGGACAATGTTCCACAAACAGTTACCCCCCCCCCCCCCTCCCTTTTCCAAATCACCCTGTAATCCACACGGGAAATCTTGATCGTCGGTGCCTGAATCCATCACATGTTCCCAATCATTGTCATTATTGATCTTTTCTCACTATGTTTGCTATATTTCATGACCTCGTGACATTCACAAAGCGTGGCATAGGTCGTCATAAGAAGCAAGGTTATGTTTGAAAAAAAAAAAAGTCTGTCTCCATTGGGATTTGAACCCATGACCTTTGGATTTCGGATCTTTACGTCTAAACTTCTTCGTGTAGGGAAATAAGGAAGTGAGGTAGCACAGTGACTAGTTTACCTTCTGATACATCCAATATTTTCTATTGAAGCATTCTGTGGCAGTCATCTAGGTTTCGACAGACAACAGTTTATTGTCTGATCCATTTTTTTTTTTTTTTTCTTTTTCAAGTTGTGATCTGGCATCTCAATAAACGTGTTGAATTTTAGCCATCTCTGTTCTATGGAACTGAGTTACTAAATCAAGTGCATCATGTTTCTTCCTGATGTGGGGAACTTTTCTCTAACGTTATTGCTAGCTTTCAACATAATTTTTTTTTTTTTAGCCAAAGCTGTGTGTTATTTCTTAATTTTACTCTCAGGTTGTAAATAACTGAAACGTGATCGTTGTAGCATTGGCTGTGTGGTGGTTTTACGGGATTTCTGAAAGGTTGTTATAAAATCTGATCGATTCGAATTATGGTTCTGTCGCCACGAATTGAGTGGTTTTGGAACATGTATTAGGTAATTGGTTGATTGTTTAGTTACTTAGTTTTTGTTATTAAATCAGTCAGTCAGTCAGTCAGTCAGTCAGTAAGTTAGTTAGTTAGTTAGTTAGTTAGTTAGTTAGTTAGTTAGTTAGTTAGTTAGTTAGTTAGTTAGTTAGTTAGTTAGTTAGTTAGTTAGTTAGTTAGTTAGTTAGTTAGTTAGTTAGTTAGTTAGTTAGTTAGTTAGTTAGTTAGTTAGTTAGTTAGTTAGTTAGTTAGTTAGTTAGTTAGTTAGTTAGTTCGTTAGTTAGTTAGCTGGTTGGTTAGTTAATTAGTTAGTTAGTTAGTCAGTCAGTCAGTCAGTCAGTCGGTGGGTCAGTTAGTTAGGTAGTTAGTTAGTTAGTTAGTTAGTTAGTTAGTTAGTTAGTTAGCTAGGTTGGTTGGTTTTTGGCTAGTGTGCTAGTTAGCTGGTTAGTTATTTGGTTGGTTGGTTGCCCGGTTCGTTGGTTGGTTGCGTGGATAGCTGCCAAGCTGGTTGGTTAGTTGTTTGGTTGATTCATCAGCCTTGACATTCAAGTTCTGGATATGTACAGTCTGCATTTCTAGTGTTCGTTTCTAGCTGTCTAGCTGTTTAGACCCAGTCTAAAATTTGTACCAGAAAAATCCTCGAAGTAAAAGTAGCTAGCATGATGTTAAACAACGAGTGATAATCATCTTCTTCTTTAGCATTCTGAGCATTGAGGCTCATTGCTGCAGATACCTCCCGCCTCCACTCGTCTCGTAGGCACACCTTCTATTTCCAGTTATCTCTCCATCGTCTTCTTGGTCTGCCCCTAGGGTCTACGACCATTCATCTCCCTTGTGTATACAGTTTTTACTCCTCTTTCATCTGACATTATTGCAATATGTCCAAACCATTTCAGTCTATTACCTCTCATGATGCCAGTGATCAATGGTGATTTAAACAGATTAATAATTTCATTGTTGCTTCTCGCTGTCCATTTCCCGCTGTGTGCATCTTTGATAGGTCCAAAGATTCGACGTAAGTCTTCGAAAACCTGTAATAAGGCTTCATCTCCTTTAGTTGTGCTTCAAGTTCAGAGCTATATAAAACGATTGGTCTTATCAACGTTTTCTATATTTTGATCTTGGTGTTGCGAGACAGACACTTTGACTTTAGCAGATGTTAAAGGCACAGTACACTTTTTTTACCAGATTGTATTCTAGATTGTATTTCTTCTCTCAGCATGTTGGAACAGTTGAAGTTTGCAACCAACGAGTGACAATAGTTGCATAAAAGAATGTGTATACACCAATAGCCCTATGTGCCAATGGCGTGAAAAGGGTCTTTTGCTTTCTTTCTTTTTTTTCGTTCGTTCTTTCTTTCTTTCTTTGTTTTGTCCCACTGCTGATGTCATGAAGCCTCGCAGAGAGGATTTAGCTGTATCATGGCTGTTACTAGTTGTGTTGTTTGTTTTTATGTCACATTTCGTTTCTGTTGTGTCTCTTTTACTCCCTTCCCCTATCTCTTTCTTAGGCGGTCTCTTGTAGCCTGCCGTTCTCACGTAATCTATTCTATCTGCTGGCTGATTTTGTTTTATTATGACCAGATCATTAAACCATTTGATTCTTAGGTGTTCTATTAAATCTCATGTGTTGTTTAATTTTGCCTTCACGTGTTTCTAGATGTATAAATACCCTTTTTTTTTATCATTACGTTGTTTTTTCATGCTTGAATAATTTAGTTACTTAGTATAAATGAATGAAGTGGAATTTTCGCTGACAGTCTAAATCTAAATTTATTCTCTATTACACTCTAAATCTAAATGTATGCTATCTCCACAGCTGATACTACAAATGTCAAGAGAGGTAAGCAAGATAATTCTCTGGGTGTGTTCATCGATCAGACAGGTACCGCATATTCTCAGTGATTTATATAATTGTTGCCAGTTTAGAAAGGCTTGCCATTTTATTTTAAATGCTATTATTCAACAATAATTTGACCGAAATTGTGTAAACTGTGCAGAAAGATGTATTCATAATGTCAGTGTGTGTAATTTTTTGGCGACATCTGAAAAATAATCATTTGTTTTTTTTTTTACTATTCAGACTTAGATTGTGCAGTCTCAGGGTGTAAAATCTTTAAGTAGCAGGCGTGGGGTGGGGGTGGGAGACTGCACTCATTCAATAACATAGGTTGTATTTCACTGAAAAGGGGCGGTCGGGGGGGGGGGGGGGTGGTTGGTGTCAAATACAAAGGTTCTACAAAGATTATAAATTAAAACAGTGACAGGCGGGAAAATTTAGAAAAGACTATTGAATTTGTTGGGCCATATTAAAACATGTAACACTATAAAAACTATACTTGACGGGAAAATAGAAGGCATACGATCAAGAAGCAGACAACGAAACTAAAAGGAAGATATTGTTAAAAGTTTGCCGTACCACAGTTTGAGATGGTGGGCATCAAGGGCATAAGACAGGGCATGTGGAGATCGATTACAGCCAACCTTTGTTCTGGAGAAGATTCGTGTATTCTTCAGATTTACACTTTGATCTATTGTGTCCAATAAGTCATACTTCTTATTTTAACGAATTTAATTTTATGGTCACCTAACAGGAGGGAATCGCCGTGGCGGAGCGGCTAGACGCTCGTCGCGGATCGGAATGTCGTGGGTTCGCTCCCTGGCGGAACCGAAGCCGAAATTGTTTTCTTCAAAAATGGCCTTGGCTCCCAGGTCGACCCAGCCCTTATTGGGTACTGAGTGCAGTCCCGGGAAGTAAAGACGGCCGGCGTGATGCTGACCATATCACCCATCTTGTGCCGATTGGTCTATACAATTTAGGTCTAGCCCTATATGCCCAATACGCATAAAGGCGTGGAAAGGGGTCACTTACTTTATCTAACGCAAGCAAGCGGGCTATCAAATGCCCTAGAGCGTCTCTCGCAGAATATTTAATAATTATGTAATTCTTCAAATGTTTGTTTTAAATTTGATAAATTATGTTAAATAAGTAATATTTCTGATTTTCACAGGTAATCCTAGTTTACAGTCTGCAACATCTCGACCTCAGTGCCTTTGGATCCTTATTATTGTCCTTGTCCTGACCACTCAAGTGCATCAATTGCAGACTTTTTCTCTATTGACGTATCTTTGATATGTATTTATGGTGTTGTTTTCATGGAAACAATGGAGTGACCCCCATCGCCACAATGTTGAAGCCAGAAATGGTATTGTCTGAGGAATCCTTACAATTGATAGATTATCTCAACGAGGCAACTTGTCTGCATCGGTTGGTGTTGAGTCTTTATGGTCAGGCGTATACCTAGGAGGGTTTAGCTGCTGCCTCGATGCCTTTTTGTGAGGCTCGTTGCTTCCTGTCAGTAATGTGTTTTAACTGACAGGGAATCTGTATCAATTATCATCATGCCGTCTCAGCAAACCTCGAATTCAGCTAAGTTATCTATGGTAACTAGCAGAAAAGTTGACTCAATGACAAACCTGGTTATGTTCTCCTAATACATGACAAAACAGTTGAGTTTTCTACCTGAAGAAGCAGCGGAACAAATAAGTCAATTAACACTATGGTCTCTCACTGGCTGGTCAATGCAGCTAAGTTATCCATTTCAACTAGGAGAACAGCTGAGTCAACTATATAACCACATCAACCGAGGAACAATGCTTATGTTAAAGCGGGACTCTGAGCACGTTTGGACGTGTCGGGAGTGCGTGAAGATAACCCAGCTCATAATTTCTAACTCAGTTACCAGCTTGATTATTATATTTTCATTGTACATGACATAACAGTTGAGAACTGAACAGTTTTGAGTTATCTATCTCAACTAACAGAACAGATGAGTCGATTACCAACTTGATTATTATGTTCTCTTAATGCAAGACAAAACAGCTGAGTTATTGCAACTGAATGAATGATTGTGTAAATTTCAAAACTGAGTATTAGGCCCTCTAAATAGACAACCAATACAACTCAACTAACAGAAAAGATTAATCATTTACCAACTTGATCATTCTCTCCTCTCAAAACATGACAACGTAGCTGAGTTTTTGCAACTGAGAGAACAGTTGTGCCAGTTACCAATATTTCACATCAGTAGGCAACCGAGACAGCTGAGTTGCTGCAGTTACAAGAATGGTTGTGAACTTGAGCATTAAGTCTTATAAGTAGACAGTCAGAACAACTGAAACATCTTTCTCTATCTCAGCCAGCAGTTTAAATTACTAAGTTGAATACTATATTTTTTTTTTCAGTACATGACAAAACAGAAGAGTTATTGTAATTAACAAAGAGGTGTCAAATACAAAAATCCTATCATAGTTAATGACCACTGAGCTATTGCATTGAACAGAACAGTTGTGTCACTTACCAATTTAAGTATTATGCTTTCTAAGTAGACAACAATAATACCTGAGTCGTCTACTTCAAATAGCTGCGTAATTACCAAATTGATTATGATATTCTGGTACTACATGACAAAATATCTGATTTACTACAACTATCAGTAGAACCTTGTTAGTTACTGTCTATGTCTCTAAGTAGACATTAAGTACAGCAGTGTTATATCTCCACTGGTAGGTAGGTAAGTAGTTGTACCCCACTAGGACATCACACAAGAGATAAACACCCGATGGCACAAAGTGCCACCATGCGGATGAGGATCACTCGTGGAGAGGTCCCAGAAATCCTTTCAGCCGTTAAGCCATATTTATGGCCCTCCTCTGGCAAAGAACTGTAGCTTGCGAAAGTAAGCATTACACCGAAAAAGCAGCTGAATTATTGCAACTTAAAGATTAGTTGTGTAAATTTTTATGACCAGTTTCAACATTATAACTTCTCAATACAGCACCAATACAGATGAGTTATTGCAATATTCGGAATAGATGTGTAAAGTACCAGTTTGGGTATTATACCCGCTCTGTATATTTCTAATATTAAAGGGTATATAGAGCTAGACCTATATTTTTATAGACCAATCAGCACAAGATGGGTGATGTGGTCAGCATCACGCCGGCCGCCTTTACTTCCCGGGACTGCACTCAGTACCCACTCAAGGCTGGGTCGACCTGGAAGCTAAGGTCATTTTTTTTTTACATTTCTAATAATAAATACAATAAATTCAGAATGGTGAAGGAATGTGATAGATGCGTGAACAACCACTTGTAACATCATTTGGTATTACGCAGACGTTGTTAATGCCCTTAGAGAGATAGGACGATCCGGGGATTTCGGACTCAGCGTATCCGCAATAATTAATCACAACCCTTGGCGATGGCGGTGACTGGGCAGTACTGTAGATACCATATGTTGCAACTATTTTATATATAGATCTAGCCCTAAATACCCAACACGACTGAAAGGCGCGGAAAAAGGTCCTTTACTTTTACTTTATATATGCGATGATGGTTAGTTGCATATTCTTTACAGGACGTTGCAGAACCAACCCCAACAGCCACTGGCTGTTGTGTGGGTTTTTTTTCTAGGTTAATTTACGTCCAGTAGTTTACCATTGCTTCTGGATGGTATGCTTTCTTGATACCACTGTCGAAACCAACGCAAGGCGCATGGCCCGCAGCTGGGATCGAACCCGGCATCCGGCATTACGAAGCGTTCGCATCGACTTAGCCACAAAGCCGACTTTTGTATTATATATATATATATATATATATATATATATATATATATATATATATATATATATATATATATATGCAGTCGTGTTCGGCATATAGGGCTAGACCTATACATAAAATAGTTGCAACATATGGCATCTACAGTACTGCCCAGTCATCACCATCGCCAAGGGTTGTGAGTACAATACCTCCTCATAGCGCAATAAAACAGTATCGTCTGAACAGACGGAAAGGTGCCAATCAAATATAATAGTTATGTAAATTATCTTCTTTCCTAGTGCAAAATCTTTATTACAAAAACTGAAATGATAGTATAGTTTAAATCAGGAACTTCAGTATTCTGAGCCTTGAGAACACTAATTGCATATTTAAATGGTAGCACTTGTGAGATGGCTAAATAAGATGCTTATATTTTTTTAAATATGCAAAAGCCCGGCTTGCTAGGGTAGTTGGCTAAAACAGGATTGCGCTGTGACCACTTGACGAACTCCTTGTGGTCCGGGTTCCCACCCGGGGGTAGGCAGAAAAGCCACATTTCTCACAGATTTACGGTATTTATCATGGAATCAAGGCCGAAGGGTTGCGATATCCATAATACCGAGCCTAAGGGTTAACAACTCATGGCTTCTGGATACCCCCCAAAAAATATATACATATATAATATACAAAAAGTAAGAATAATATTGTTTTCTCCTCCCAAGCGAACTGGGCATAGTGCTTATTTTATTTAAATGCCACGCTGTGTGGCGTTAGTAGTCATTTCTATCCACAACCTTCTGTCTCGTGTACTGTCAATCAGCTCTGATACAGATGATCTTCCAGGCCATGAAGTCAGGCTGTCCAGCATCTGTTCTCTCGGCCTCCATCTGCCTCTCTTTCTCTACAACTTTCCTACCGTCAAGATCTGCTCCGGTTTTCTCCTTCTCGTCACGTGAACAAAGAATGTAGATTGTCTCTTTATAATGCGGATAATCTGTTCTCATTGTGAGTCAGTTTCTTTCAAGACATCTCCATTACTTGTTTTTATCCGTCCAGGGCATTATCATCAATCGCCTATAAAACCACATCTACACAGCTTCCATAAAATGCAGCACTTATCTACCAAATGCCCATGATTCACTTCAATATTTTAGCATAGGATTTATATAGGTTCTAAGAATTCTCTTTCTTTTCTCAATTGTCAAAGAAAGATTCCATAACAAACATTCTTTAATGCTGTCTTTGCTTGAGCTATTCTACATTTAACTTTTTAAATACATCTTCTGTCTAATGTTATCAGAGTAGCCAAGCATAGTGCTAAGTAAATCTGTTTATTAAAAAATCGGTATCTAATAAAATCTCATATTAAATAGAGTAACTGAGTCTCGGCTGAAGGAACAAAAGTTTAAATTATTAATGATGTAAGAAAATTCGTTACAAGGCCCCACAAAGTCTCTCTCTCTCTCTCTCTCTCTCTCTCTCTCTCTCTCTCTCTCTCTCTCTCTCTCTCTCTCTCTCTCTCTCTCTTGTTGTACCCCACCAGGACATCACACAAGCGATAAACACCCGGTGACACAAAGTGCCATCAAGCGGATAAGGATCGCCCGTGGAGATTTCCCAGAAACCCCTTTCAGTCGTTAGGCAATATTTATGGTCCCGCTATTTTCAGAGCACCCCGGCAAAAGCCAGGGAGGGGCTTCACAATAACCAAAAATTGCATCCCACAAGGGGATGACGAGATGTAAGTAAGTAAATTGTTACGCCACCAGGACATCACACAGAACGATAAACACCCGGTGACCCAAATGCCACCAAGCGGATGAGGATCACCTGTGGAGGGGTCCCGGAAGCCGCGTGCAACCATTAGGCTATATTTCGATCCATGGCAACAGCCAGGGTGGTGCTTCAGTAAAACGAAAAATTGCATCCCCCAAGGGGGATGGTAGGTAGTTGTACCCCACCAGGACACCACACAAGCGATAAACACTCGGTGGCACAAAGTGCCACCATGCGGATAAGGTTAACCCGTGGAGAGGTCCCAGAAACCGCGTTAAGGCTGACTGACTGACTTTCTACCCTCCAAGGACATCACACAAGCGACAAACACCCGATGACACAAAGTGCCACCATGTGGACGAGGATCGCCGTAGAGAGGTCCCAGAAACCGCGTTCAGACAACTGGCCATATTTATGGCCTGCCTTTATTGCGGCCCCTGGCAAAAGCCAGGGTGGGGCTTCAAATAACACAAAATTTCGTCCTACAAAGGACGAAACTGGATTACACTAACCGCGTTCAGCCATTAGACCATATTTATGGCGGGCTACATTGCCCTAGCAAGGGTTAAGGTGGAGCTCCAAAGTAACGAAAATTTACATCCAACAAGGGAATGTCTAGAATTAAAGACTGACTGACTGACTTTCTACCCCACCAGGACATCACACAAGCGATAAACACCCGATGACACAAAGTGCCACCATGCGGATGAGGATCGCCGTGGAGAGGCCCCAGAAACCGCGTTCAGATAATTGGCCATATTGATGGCCTGCCTATATTGCAGCCCCTGGCAAAAGCCAGGGTGGGGCTTCAAATTTTAAAAAAAAATTCGTCCTAAAAAGGACGAAAATATAGAATTAAAGACACAGATGACGTTGTGACATAGTTCTTATGGTATGCATTTTTAAAGGGAAATTAACAATGAAACAATCAAAATAATAGTATGCCTTTATAAATCAATATATATATATATATATATATATATATATATATATATATATATATATATATATATATATATATATATATATAGTTGTTTAAAAGCAACACACATTTTCAAGTAAAGTGTAGAAAATGGGACATAATTTTGACATATTTTCAAATAATTTACTTACCTCCCTTAGCAAGGGTTCGTTAATTAAATAGAGGTGTTTATTTAACCCAAATGGATTACTGATTACTGATTACTAATTTAAGAATGACATCAATTTTCAGCAAACAAACTTACAGATCCTCCAGATCTTTGGTGAAATCATTTCTTACAAATAAATTGTTTCGAAATAAACCGACTATCTCTACCAGCCGAAACTGCAAAACAGTCCGTCTACACGTGATCGGTGTGAATTCCAGGAAAGATTGCTAATGGTTTTCCTAAATTATTTTGTAAGCCTTTTGTATTGTTTTAATGTTCATTAGTGTAATTAATTGTAATGTCATGTCCTGAAATCATATCAAAGAGATCAACAATTACTAATAAAAGTTGATGACTTTTCAACAAATAACAACGGACTGGCTTGAGCTCTAAAATAACCTGAATGTTACATGCATGTTCTAGTATAGTTTAATATTTTATTAACTCATAAACTGACTGGTGTGCAGAAATGGATGCTGTCATAAACTCAGAAAAAGCAGCTGTTTTGTGGTGCTCTCTGGACAATAGAACTGTAAGAGCTAATGTTACAAGTCTCACAATTAATAACAATGACATCAAAAGAGAAAGCAAACTGGGGTACCTGGATATCACTTTCGAGAGAAGCCTGTCCTATAGGGCTTCCGTGGTGGCAGTTGCAGTGAAATGCTGAAAAGAACTCAATGCTCTCAAGATTATGACAACAATGGACATAAAACAAAGAATGCTGTTCACAGTGTTCCAGCATGTGGTTCTTTCGGTGATCGATTATGAACTTGGAATGCTCACCATTTCAAAGAGTCAGATGATTAAACCTGAACGCACAGAGAGTGAAGCCATTGGATGTACAAGAAATACCCCGGTAGTATGTATGCGATACATACTTGCACTGTCTATTATTGCAAAGGGTCAAAGTTCTGCAAGCAAAGTCATATCTCAGGGTAGCTACCGACAAGAAGCACCTTTTACAATAAGCCCTGGTTAGATCGAAGAGTCACAGACTGAAAAGAGAAAGGTCTTAGATGGCGCCAGCTGAAAACACAATCAGACATGTGTGCAGGCTTGATAAACTTGTGCGAGAAGAGGAGTGAGTCAAAGAGAGGAGTGAGTCAAAGTGTCCGAGCCAGTTTCAGACTTGTGCAAGGTTCTTATCACTTTGGGTTGTGAGTGCAGGGACTGGCCAGCTGGCGCTGCAGAATCAGAAGTTTAACAAATAATTCATGACAATTTTCGCCCATTTGATGTGATTATCTGTACAGATTGCTCTCTGTTGAGGGACAGACGAAGTGTGTGTGTGTGTGGGGGGGGGGGGGGTTATAGCAAGGCGGATGGACGTCGCCTAGTGCAACAAAGCCTTGCATACGATATGACAACATCTAGTTTGAGAATGGAGGAGGAGGCAGTCACTGCTGCCTTCCGCTGGCTTGAGAATCAGCTATACACACATGCCGTGATTGTCACTAGTTCACAGAGCATGTTGGGAAAGGTGGAGACAGGGCTGCTTCGTGCAGAGAGGCCAGCATCGCTTCAGAGGTCCCGGGTAGTTAGTTTCATTTGGATATTGTCTCCATTTCATGCCGGTATGTTGGGAAATGAGCAGGCAGATAGACTGGCCGGTTCTGCACCACTTGGTGGGGGAATTGATATATGACAAGCTAGACGTTGTGAAGGCCCTCTTGTAACAAGTAAACAGTTCAGAAGCGCAAAAAGATCATTACGGGCTGAGGAGTTACCAGGAGATCTGGCCGACGCTCAACACTCAAGGGAAGGACGAGACGTATATACAATCTGACAGTTACTGGTGCCATCGGAATTGAAACTCTTCGATTTGCTGCTGAAGATGGAAAGAGGGTATCCCGAGTCCTGTGTTGTCGATACTCAATTGAACATTCAAAATCCAACATTAAATAACGCGTAAAATTCACATCTTGTCTACCAGGTGTGTGTTCTCAGCCCTCCGCTTTATGGCAGTGAAACTTGGTCTACTAATTCGCATCAGGAGAAACGGCTAAATAGCTTTCACATCACATGCGATGCTAAAAAGAATACTTGACATTAAATGGCAGGACATGATCACAGACACTAAAGTTTTAGAAAGAGCAGTTTTTACAACAGTTTACGAATGCTCATGTTACTGGGGGACACCTGGACAATGGAGGAAAACAGAGCCCCTAAAGACATCCTCTGTGGTGAATTACAGATGGGTAGAAGATGTCGAGGCCGACCTCTACTACGATATAAAGATGTGTTTAAGAGGGACATGAATGATACACTTACTGAGGTGGGCCCGTGGGAATAGAATACCATGGACTGTGTTGTGTGGAGTGGACACACGAGGAAGGGAATGAGAATGAAGAAAGAAATGATTGCAGAAAGGATGATAGCTGAGCGTCTGAGAAGAAACAGACTAAGACAGATTTTGACAACAGCGGTCCTGAAATCCCATGCTATAATTGTAGAAGACTTGTCTTAACGCGGGTTGGTCTTGCTAGTCACACTCACCATAGCCATGGGCTGTGAGTCACATGCCTCCTCATAGCACAAAATTACACTATCGTCTGAAAAGACTGAAAGATGCCAATCTATGAATCAAATGCACACCACATCCTTAACCGCATGGGCTACACAAAGCAGAAGTAGCCGTTACAGATCCCTAACTATTACTTATTTATAAAGGCGACTGGGTAGCCCATTGGCTCGCCGGATTAAGACTTCGTCGCTGGTGGGGACAGTATTTGGGTCTGTCTCCTTTGATCGCATCAACACTTCATGAGTCCTTTTCAGGGCACTTGGTGGTGTGCAGTGCTATGTCATTTTGTATGGCGAACATAACCTAGTCACAATTATAACGTAAAGCCTTCGGTGATGATGGTTGAAAGTGACGATTTTTTTCTCTGCAAAGCACCTACCAAGCACTATTACTTTTTTTGCAAAGGTTAAAAAAGGCTATAAGAGCCGTAACCTGCAGGGTCAGGCACAATTCACTCTCGACTTAGCATCATAACAGGCAGTTTAGGCAATAACACACACAGATATTAAATGTAGAAAACCGTTTAGAGCGCCTTCAGTCGCACTGTGCATATAGGGCTAGACCTTTATTCTATAGACCAAATGGCACTCGGTGAGTAATGTGGTCTTCATCACGTCGGCCGCTTTTACTTCCTGTGACTATACCTGGTGCCCATTAAAGGCTGGGTCGACCTAAAACCATGGTCATTTTGACACATACAAAACAGTCCGGCTCCGTCAGGACCCGAACCCACCACCTTCCGATCCACAGGCAAGCGTCTAGCTTGAATATATAATATTCACCCAAGTTGCGGATCGAGCACGTGATGTTAGGCTTTTATTATTAGACCAATAAACAATCGACAGGTGATGTTGTTAGCATCAACGTGCAGCCTATATGATGGTGGCTGCTATGAAGATATTAATGAGAAAGATTAATTGCAACTATGTGAACATTTTCTAGACAAATATTTGCACACACGTCGTGCCAAATAAGTAAAGTGTGTTGTATTTCATCGTTATCATCATTTAGTACATCTTTTGCAGAATGTCACTCTTACCAAGGAAACATGGAAGCCATCCGGTCCTCTGCATACTGCCTGGCCCTGTGAACTTTCCTTTCAAAGGTGTCCTTCCTTGCCCATGTCTGTCGTCGTGATATACAACCCCAGTCTCTTCTTTCTGGAAGTATACCTACCATTATTGTTATCTTCGCGCTAACTATTGCAAACTAGGGGTAGCTGCTATCAAATTGTCAATAAGATGGGAACAAAACAACATTGCAATGGGAAAGTACATGCAGACTGCAGAAAAACTTTTTTAGCAAATTTTATATCTTCTTGTTCTTTGTTCCCGTACTCCCGTCTTCTCCTTCACACCCCCCCCCCCCTCCTTTTTTTTCCCCTTTTCCCCCACCCAATACATTCTTTAGTAAGGAGCTACATGTGAATAAAAATGCACAGCACCGAGACATGTCACAGAGAAAAGACGACACTAAAGTATTTATTTTGTTACTGAATTGAACAAACATATAAAACTGGCATCGACAATAATGGACAAATGTCATGTGACCAAAATTAAACTATATAATGTCTAGAAGACTTTCCTTATTTTCCAACGTTTGGTGTGAGAATAATCTTGAAAATTCATAAGCTCATAAAGTGCACAGCAGGGATATTCAACTAAGTTTACTCAGGGATTCGTCACGAGCCGGAGGCCTGAGCACACAGAGACCCGAGGCCCAGCAAATAAAGATCATTAATACAACTGGCAATGATCCGCGGGTCACTCGCTAGGTCTCCGCAAGCCACATTTAGCCCTACGGGTCACCAATTTATTAGCCCTGATGACACAAGTAGTAAAGAACCACCGCCTTCTCTAGATAGCTCCAGGAGGTCATGCAAAGAGCCTGTTTTACCCAAGTTAAATATAAATAAACAGAGGGGGAACCATTGAGGCCGTTGAATTTATATTTAAATAAAATAACAGACAGTGTTTGGTTTGGCACTCATAGAAAGAAGTAGAAAGATAGAAGATAAAAGTGTTCTTAAATCTTTCCACTTCTTTCTATGAGTGCCAAACAATACACTGTCTGTTACTTTATTATTATATAATATTCACGCAAGTTGCAGATCGAGCATATGATGCTAGGCTCCTTTTGATAGACCAATAAACAATCGACAGGTGATGTTCTCAGCATCAGGCATGCAGCCTTTACTTCTTAAACAATTTCGGTGCTTTATTTATATCCTACCCCAAACAGGGGAAATCCACAGGTCACGGGACGTCTAATATTTCAGGGAGTGGTAGATAGGCTGCACTCTCTCGTGGGACGTAGCTGGGTTGGGATTAGGGCCAGTTCTAGATGTTTTGGGGTCTTTAAAAGCATCAGAAAGCCGGGAACCCCAGTCTTACCACCCTCTAAAACGTTGGACTGTCATGTGACGTCATCGAGGGTAGGATATTAAAAAAGCACCTCAGTGTCTTAGTGCTAATTTTAGACTGGCGTGCAAGCCGACTGGACAGGCCTCACCTGGGAATGTACTACAAGTGCACACGGCAGATGGGATCTCATGCCTGTGGGACAAGTTAACAAGTAAAATGGAAGACATTAGAAACCTTTACCTGAAGAAAATGATGCGAAGGCGAGTGTCTGAGGGCCTTAAGCACCACTTGAGACTCATGGAAGGGGAGGTGGGAGGATTTAAACATGTGACAACGGGTAGTATCAGTAAGGACACTCTTTATTGGCTGTTGATGAGAGAGACTGAGCTTACATGGGCTTGTGCTGAATGCCGTGATGCCGACAATTTACCCAGATAATAAATCCATCCTAGGAAGGTTGACACAGGAGGCATAGTAAATCATGTTTAAACGAAATCTTTTTCGTGGCGAATTAGAAAGCAACCTTTGAACGAGCCTATTTTTTATTGGATCTAGAAAAGGCATTTGATAAGGTTCCCTGTAGTAAGCTCTGGGACTGCTTGGCAGGGAGAATCATTCCAGCACTCCTGATTAGTGCAATACAAACTTTCCACAAAATAAAAAAACACATAAAAAATACATGTTTATCACAGTCCCTTGTGGAAAGATTGACAGACTGCTGTCTAACATATGCATTAGCATAAACACGCATTAAAAGCATACGGTAGCCATCTGAAGTGCTAACACAAACAGTCCGACATTAGAAATGCAGTTCATCGTCGATGGTAGCACTAGCAGAAGTCACCAACATATCAGCAGTTGCACTCGCGATCAATGTTAATCGCATAATGGCACCACCAATATTGAGTCTCAATCTACAATACACACCACCACGTTAGTCACAGTCAAAAAACATTCCAAATGCCAAGCGTCTATTTTGACCGGTTTGTTGTGGTTTTTGTTGGTAAAGACTTCTGTCGAAATGCCTGGTTGTTAATGCACTTGTGTTTCTCTTCCCTTTCTTCGAGGCTTGTTTTATGTGAATTAATTTTGTGGATACTAGCTCGACTGCGGTCACTTCTATTTAAAATGCAATCCAATTTGGCAAGAAACCTGCAGCCTTGCAACTCGAAGTTCAGGAAGCTCGTTTGCAATAGAAGTTAGAGAAATGATCTTTGGTGGTTATGTAATGGGAAGTTCACAGAAGTGAGGAAAAACAATCGTCTGACAGTGATCTCAGCCAACTTTCTTGCTGGTCTTTTCCATCTCATTGGAAGCACTATTTAATCAAACAGTTCACATGTAGGTATGCTGACGTGTTTGTTATGTGATTACTTCAAACTGGAAGTGTTAGAATTGTATACTAAACTTATACTTGTGCCAGTCAATAGTAATTAGTATTGTATTGATTGTAGTTAGTAGTTACATATTTCTGAATTTCAGTTTTCTCCCATCCCCGTAAAGTAAGACAAACTTACAGTACAGTACATTCTTCTTCTTCTCCTTCTTCGCGTTCACCAGCTGTACACTCTGGCGGAAAGTTCTGGTTGCTCGTCCACTACTGAACTGCAGTCCTGCTCCAGAACCTGAGTATACTGTATTGCGTGTGCATCAGTTTTACAGATCTCATTCTCTTGAATACACTGTTGGTTCCTTGCCTCTCCGGCAGATGCACTCCGACTTCAAAGGAAGTGCATTAAATTGCATAATAAAATATATTAAATTACCACCTTATGAGACCTTTCACAGTTAAATAAAATGTGCTGCTGTGTTTATTATATAATATCGAAAAATGGCATTAAGTGGCAGAGATGGTAAAACTAGTAATATATATATTGTATGTATAGTTAGTATACTATCTATATACAGTCATATAGTGATATAGTGGGTGAGTGAAGTGAGTAGTACTTGTAGTAATACTAATACTATTAGTAACTACCATCGTGTGACACAGAGGAACTTTCTAGTTTGTTTCTTCAACTATATATGTCTTCACTCTTATATTGAATGACTTCTTTATAAAATAATTTACACTTGATTGGGCTGCTATATTCTTGGTATGTGATATTGCTTTAATATGCTGTTGTGTTTATGGTATGTGATATTGCTTATTGAAAGTTTACATCATTATCGCAGCAGTCATATTGTGCTACACTCATTTGTTTTTCATTAACCGCCCTTGGTGCTTGATTTGGTGAGCATCACACCAGCCACTTTTACTTCTCAGGACATTACCTGGTACTCATTTAGGATGGGTCAGTCTTGTACTCAAGGTCAATTTTGAGGAAAAAAAAGTCCGGCTGGATTGGATGAGGATTTGGATTGGAACCCTAGACCGCTGAGCTGGCAGGCAAGTGTTTGGGTGCTATAATAAAAAATGTTAGGAAGGGTGATGTTTAGCAGTCATCTGACACAAAGAGAAACGGAGTCTGGTTCTAGTTTGTCTGGTAGTCTGGTAGTCTTAGTTTCAGCTTCATAGCAAACGGGTCACCCCATCTTTACTCCGCTCCTGTGCCAACAAAAAACACACACAGAATGTTTATCACAGTCCCTTGTGGAAAGATTGACAGACTGCTGTCTCAGTATGTCTAGCATACATACGCATTAAAACATACAGTAGCCAACCAAAGTGCTAACACAAACAGTCCGACATTAGAAATGCAGTTTATCATTCATGGTAGCAGAAGTCACCAACAGATCAGCAGTTGCTCACGTGATCAATTTTAATCACACATGGGCACCACCAACATTGCGACGACAGGCATCGCGCTATTTTCTGAATCTACAATTTACACCACCACGTTGGTCACAGTCGAAAAAACATTCCAAATGAAATCCGCAGCTTACAGCGTCATACCATGCATTCAACTCAGAAGCTGGGCGACGAAACTATATCCAGTCTACAAATGGAGCAAAAATGCATCGGCCACTGTTCGACAGAAGCAAAAAAATTTGCCTCGGCTCCAAACAGTGCCCTTGCCTAGCGTCCATATTGACCGGAATTTTTGTTTTCAAATGAAATCCGCAGCTCACAGAGTCATGCCATGCATTCAACTCAGAAGCTGGGTGACGAAACTATGTCCAGTCTACAAAAAAAGCGAAAATGCATTGGCCACTGTCCGGCAGAAGCAAAAAATATGTCTCCACTCCCATTAAGTTTCTAGCTAATATTATTTAAGGACTACTTCACTAATTTAAACATTTCCAAAATAGTATGCTGACATTTTTATTGTGTGATAGTCAGGTTTTTCCTAAAGGTATGCAATGGTATGCATTACCTGCACCTTTTTTGTAGGCATCAATTTTTTAAAGTATTACTGTAATGGATCCTTTTTTTTTTGCACATACTGGCACCTTTTATTAGACAGCCTGTGGTGAGCACCGGCATTTTTTTCCTAGATAAAAGAAAAATCCATGTTGACATTAAATATTGACAGAAGAGTATGTTACGTCAGACATGGTACTATTTTCACTGAATTTTAGCTGATGCATTGTTCTTCTTCTTTTTCTTCATCATTTTGAGAAATTGATGTTCATTGATGCAGATATCACCCCCCCCCCCCTTTTTTTTCCCCCAATTCATCTCTCTGGTTGGCTTTCTGTTTCCAGTTGGTGACACCATGTGTTTGTAAGTCTGTCTGGATATTATTTCTCCATAATCTTTTTTGTTTTGCCTCATGGTATACAGCCATTTAGCTCTCTCGTGTATACATGTTTTACTTTTCTCTCATCTGACATTCGCTCAATATGCCCTAACCATTTCAGTCTGTTAGTGTTCATGATGCCAGCGATCAATAGTGATTTAAACTAGGGCTGTACCGAATATTCACTTCGTATTCGCTTCGGGGCCGAATAGTGGACCTTTTGACTATTCGGTATTCGGCCGAATATTTGTGGTCGGGCCGAATACGAATAGTAGTTACCTTGCACCCGCTTCTGCATACACAGCCTTAACACTGACAACATGGAATTATTGGTTTTGTTGAAAGCTAATGCAGCTTTCATGCATTAACTAACCTGTCAGTGACAATTTCCAAGTTTAGTAACTTGTTATAATACTTAGGATTCTTTCATTCCTAGTTATTAGTTACCACAGACTGACTGAAGGATGCAAAACATAAAATGTTTTTAAATTTTTACTATTCTGTACGAATATCAACTAGACATGGAAAGAATATAAACTCCGGCCACATCCAAGTTGATAATTTGAAAATGAAACAAACAGAAACATATAAGTACTTGGGTGCAAACTTCAACTGCTCCAACATGCTGAGAGAAGAAATGCAATCTAGAATAGAATCTAGAAATAAAGAATACTATGCCATTCAACATCTGCTACAGTCAAAGTGTCTGTCTCGCAACACCAAGATCAAAATATATTAAATGTCGATAAGACCAGTCGTTTTATATGGCTCTGAAACTTGAAGCAGAAATAAAAAAGATGAGGCCTTATTATAGGTTTTCAAAAACACTCTTTCAACAAATCTTTGGACCCATCAAAGATGCAAACAGCGGGGAATAGACAGTGAGAAGCAACAACGTAACACATAATCTGTTTAAATCACCATTGATCACTGGCATCATGAGAGCTAACTGACTAAAATCTAAAATTGTTGGGGCATATTGAAAGAAAGACAAAAGACAGAGAAGTAAAACTGTATACACCTGAGAGAGGAATGGGTTTAGACCACGAGGCAGACAAAAAAATAAAGACCGAGAGATAATGTCCAGCCAGACTTGCAAACAGCTGGTGTCACAAATTGTGAAGAGAAGGCCAGCCAGAGAGATGAATGGAGACGAGTGATATTTGCAGCAGTAAACCTCAAGGGCTCAGAATGCTAAAGAAGAAGATGACTATTCTGTGCTACTTTATGTGAAGTGAAAGTTCAGCGTACATTTGACATTATGAATGTTTGTGCTTTTTTTTTAAATACACTATTTGTATTCGTATTTAGCTGAATAGTTGGTCACGTTATTCGTATTCGAATAGTGAAAATCACTATTCGGTACAGCCCTAATTTAAACAGATTAATAATTTTGTTGTTGCTTCTCAATTTCCTGCTGTTTGCAACTCTGATGGGTTCAAAGATTTGTGAAAAATGTGTAATCTTCTTCTGCTTTGTGTTCACCAGCTGTAAGCTCCAGCTGAAAGTTCTGGTTGTTCATCCAATTCTGGATTTTTAGTCTTTTTCCTGAACCTGAGTGTTGCATGTGCATCTGTTTTACAGATGTGACTCATTTGCATGCAGCTGTTGGTTCCTAGCCTCTCAGGCAGGTTTACTCTGACTTCGAAGAAAGCTCCTAATTAGTTGACTCCGACGACATTCTTTTGGGTATTCATTCTTCTAAGTGTTAACATGTCCAAAGTGAAAATATGTATATCTCCTTATAATTTTCTCTAGGGCCAAGTTAAAAGGATTTGGTGACAGAGCATCACCTTGCTTTAAACCAGATGTTTTTTGAAAAGCATCTGACTTTCTATCTTTATATTTTACTATATCATAAGTGTCTTCCATACATATTTAGGTCATGATGATAAACTTCTTTGGTATTTCAAAGTCCTTCCTATCATTTCATAAACTGTTTTTGTGTACACTGTTAAATGCCTTTTTTAAAATCACCAAAACATTGTGTATATCTCTTTTATATTCCCAGTTTTGCTCTTGCTATATGCCATTAAAATGAATATCTGATCTGTTGTTGATCTGTTCTGTCAGAAACCCGCTTGGTAATCCGCCAGTATATCTTCGATATCTGGTCTTAGCCTATTTATCAGCACCACTGATAGTATTTTATAACTTGTAGATAATAGTGATATTTGTCTATAATTTTCACATTTATACTTGTCTCCTTTCTTAGATCTGAGTATGATGCAGTGTTGAATACATATCATTTTTTATTGAAATGTTATTATTGTTACCAGTAAGGCTATGACTAGATCCTTAAGCATTGTAAACAATATCTAATAACTGGTTGTTGATCTTTAGGTACTGCAATAATAGGCTTTTTGTTTGGTTGTGCCTTATTTAAATCTATACCTGTGTTTCTCCACATTATGATTATACTGTTACTATAAGCATCACTAAATGATTCTTGCAGTCCTGTAATTCACTGATGTTTGTTCCGACATACACTGGTTCATTTAATATTGGGTATTCTCTATATGTTTATTTTCTGTTCTCTAAAAGTTTCTTTTATTCTCGTTTTTTGGGTAACCTTTTGCTATTAATTTTCATCACAGCAGCTGTAACTTAGTTAAACTTATGTATTCAGTCATCAGCTACTTGTTGAGGACAAAGAGGCATGTTTTATATCAATGTAATTAAAAGTCATAAAGCTTGGTAGTTCCACTTGTCATTAAAAAATAGCCATTTTTATCAAATGCAGAGACTGTTTAGTTTATTATTTTTTTTTTTTGGCAGACAGGTAGGCAGTTAATAGATGACAAGTTATTACAGCAGTGTTTTAAATCACTGTTAGCAAAAGGTGAATCTAACGTTCCATTTAGCTAAGTGTACTTTTTCTCACATTCTTCTGTGATTGTGAACCTTTTCCAACAGCTTTCTTTGAAACTCTGTTCCTCATTTTTTTTTCTTTGTCGCCAGCTTTTCTCTTCTTTGGCATCTATTTTTCCTACCTTAATAACTACAGATTTACTGCAGAGGTATACAAATTCAGCAAACACTCATAGTTTCTCTCAGGTGGTATTTGCTTGAGCTTCTTAATTAGTATTTTATTATATAACATTTTTTTTATCCTTTATCTATACTGAATAATGCATTTTTTGGGAACTTAGGGAGTGTCCATATATATATATGCGACACCCCACACTACGATAAAAATCTACGCAGCTAGCAGTGGGTTACAATCGCGGTGTGTTGGTATTAAGAGTCGTTGGACTCGCAACGCCTAAGCCACGGACCCGGCATATATATATATATTAATTACTGAAGTGTTGTGTGGCCAGTTGGGGGAAGGATCGAGGGGGGGGGGGGGCGGTGTTTGGGTCCTAGGATTTGCTTCTGTTAGATATGCATCCAAAAAGTGGCTCACTGAGTAACTAAAAGACAGTTTTCATGTTGCTTTAAATCGGGGAAGGGGAAGGGTTACATGATGTGTTTAAGCCATATCTTGTAGTATGTCAATGACCGTTCTTTTATCCTCCGATCCGCAAGCATTGTCCTAATTTTTCTGTAGCATTAAAGTTCAACATTGTTTGTTTTCTATTTAGTGATTGTGAAATAATTCTTGAATCGGTCATATAGTCACAGGCAGGGCTCCCTCCCCCACCTCCCCCAGAAAAGTGGGATGCGGGAGGTGCTGGTACTCTCCACAGTGTGTCTTTTAAAAAGAAAAGTTTTTTTTTTTAATTTTCTGTGTCAGTAGCGATTTAAGTATACCTTCAAACAATGTACATACATTTTTCGCGACTGAAGCAGTGGTATACCTTTAAAAAAAGGGGGGGGGAGGGGTAGCGCAGGTACAGATTACCTACAGAAGAGAAAGCCCTGGTCACAGGAAAGATGCATTTTCTCATTTTGAAAATGTCTGCTTTATTGTGCTTGCTGGTATACTGAATACTGTGCCTTGTGCTCTTATTGATTTTTAACCTCTGCATTGCCATGACCTGTCACCTTTTGACCTCTTTATAGAGTAGTCAGCATAATTGTTTATGGTAGAGCCAGTAAATTCATACTTTGTACCATTTTCATTCATCATTGACCGTAATGCACAGGTATACCAAATTCATATTGTGCGGTGTCCCCCCCCCCCCCCCCCCCCCCACCGACTTTATTTACTGCCTGCGGTACTACTACTTTATAGCGTGGTATAAGACAGAGTCTTGAACCTGAGAATTTCGTTTATTTTCGTCCCCGACATAAAAAGATGTCACTATCTTGTGCCAAAGGTTCTAGCCTTTCAGCACATGGACATGGACGGTCTTCTGTGAGTGCCAGTTAGTGCCAGGCAATTTACTCTTCAACCTGTTTTACTGGTACGAATCAGCACCGCCCTAACAAGTGGCATCTGTATGATATTCTGCTGCTAGGACTTCAAAGAGTAGCAGTCATTTATTTCTCGCTGCCAATCCATTCTGACACGTGAAGTCTAAGCGTTGAACTTTACTGTCAGAGTCGAGAGATTGCACTGGGTGATCCCATGCAGCTCGGTCTGTCTGCACAGTGGCTAGCCAGTATATAATAAAGAAATAGACATGTATTGATTAGCACATATGGTATCAGTATATGTTTGTGTGTGTATATTATAGTTTCTATGGACCGCCTTCTCTGTCTGTTTATTTCGGTTCAAAGCGGCTAGCCACCTACTTGCAGCGGCCATCCGCTGGGTCTCCGTACAAACTGCAATCGTGAAGTGAAGAACGCGTCTGGGAAACAAACCCACAACCTTCAGAGCGCGAGGCAAAGCACTTCCCTACTTGGCCGCGAAGACCACTGAACTTTACAGTGGAAGTAAATAGGATGGCCTGCAGTCGATGTGATTTCAAGAAGTAACTCAAAACAAACTGTGGCTAGAATGATTAACAGAGGGATAAGAAAAGACACCCACATGTAAAACCAGAATTTTTTTCATTTAGCTTAAAAAATGAAAATAAAAACAGCCAACATAATTAATAAACATGAAACTTAGGCATCGGAACCTGGCTGCACAAACCCCTTAAACACACTCCCCTCCCCCCACCCCTTTTATCTTCCCTGTCATTAAACAAACAAAAAAAAAACTGTTTTTATGTTCCCATTTAAATATGGATGTGTGTGTGTCCGTGTCGGCGTCTGTGGTGCAAGCGTTGCGAACGTGCTTCGCAATTCCGAGGTGCCGGGTTGGATCTCTGACAGCACTGATATCAGCAGCCGGCCGGTTATAAATGGCAAACTACTGAACGTAAAATGGCATGGTAAAATCAACGCATACATACATACATACATACATACATACATACATACATACATACATACATACATACATACATACATACATACATACATACATAATATTTTTGCCATTCAGTAAATTATTATTTTTGGTCTCATAAACTAGGATTAAGCCGTTTGAGCGCCACCTACACATCGAAAATATGTATGGTGGGGTGGGCCCTCACACCCCATGTGTGTGTATGTGTCTGTCGGCACCGCTGACACGGAAACTTTCTACTAACGACAGTTCCATGTTTCGCCCGACTTAAAAGTAGACCTAAGGTTATCTACAACTGCCATTTTGAAATTCATGTTGGCAACTATGCCCCACATATGACCGCATTGGACGTCAGAGGTACATAACACGACTAGAAGGCCGTGGTTCGTGGCAAATTGGACCATAGAATCCGCCAAGTGGAAACTGAATGCTGATGCGCAACGTATTCTTTGCGTTTTCTCCGAGAGCATTAACTTGTATTGAGTAGTCAGAGAAATGTGTAACCATTTGAAGCGTGCTTTATTTTATAGTGTTTGCTTAACTGTGGCGAATTGTCGTAACGATTTTCACGGAGATAAATGAAAAGGAATCTTGAGCTGATTATGATTTACTGTAAACATTTTAAAAAGTTGACACTTAACACGCAATTAGAAAGTCGAATTGAGACTCTGGAGGTTGGATATACTGTTGTTATTCATTAGGTGAGGTTCTAGCCTCACTCAAGGCGGTCACTCGATACCTGCTGCGTTCCTCTGCCATTGAAAATCGCACAAAATATCCTTCATTGTCCTGTTTGAAACAAACAGTTCTAGCAAAATCTTGAAACTCGCACACGCAAAAAAAAGGCATAAGGCAGCCGTCAGCTGTGTCAGTCAGGACTAGCAGTCTCCAGCCAAAATTGCAACTCACTGTTTTTGCAAGCAGTCAGTGTGCATTTGCACGCACAGTACTGCATAACGTAATCGACCTCCAGCCATATTTAGTTCAGTTCAAAGACTCCCGCGGGTGCAACAGAGAAAATAAGTATTCCACATGAAATACACAGCTCATAGTGTCACACCATGCACTCAGCTCAGTAGGTTGACTACGAAACGTTTAAATTACAAGTCCAGAAGTTGGGAAATAGCACCTGAAAACTTCGGATATAAATAAAAAACAAATTAAAAGAGACAGCGACCAGCCTGCCTGTTCACTGCTTTTCATAAAAAGAAAAAAAGAAAAAACAACAGTCACTTGCAAATACTCCCGAAAGACTGAGCGTGAAAAGAGATGGTAAAAATTTTTTTAAACAGAGAACTACACAGAAAAAAATTCGGCAGTCTACTGCAAAGAGAAACTAAAGGCCGGGAAGGAAGAAGTAGACATCGATACAGTTGGGAAGATAGCATCGAGAGGTAAACGAGCATGGTCTCCAAAGAGCCGAGGCTTGAAGCAGCGAGAGTTGGAGATCCATTATGCACAACCTTTACTGCGCAGAAATGGCCACCATGAACTCTTTAAGGACAATAACAGTAACTTAGTTAGTTAGTTAGTTATTCCTCTTGTGCCAAAGATGGCGCATAGGGCAGAGGTCATAACGCACGTAGCTAAGTATCTCAACACACAAGCTAGGCATCACAGTCAGGTTCCTTGACGACCTGAACAGGCCATGTGTCTAAGTTAGTTATTCTTTACGGGACATTGCAGAACGAACCGCAGCATTTTTTTTTTTTTTTTTGGGTACTGTTTGTGATTTTTCTAGACAATTTTGCGTTTATTAGTTTGCCACTGCTTACTAAACGGTCGGCTCTTGATACAATTATCGAAAGCAACTCAAGGTAGTCTGATGCCAAATCTCTCGCAGCTGGGATCAAACCTAGCACTTTCGAATTCCGAAACGCATTCGCAACGCATAAGCCACAGACGCCTGTGTCTGAGATTTGAAAGTAAATATGACGGAGTTAGTTGAGTAGAGAATTGACATTGCAGCACTCGGAGCATTCCCATACGCGCTCCATCTGGAGTAAAGTATAGGTGGCAAGCATGGTTGAGTAACCAAAGGCTTCTTAGGGGTACCTTAGAATCATCATCATTATGTAGCATGATTTTTGCAGACAATCGCTGCCATCATAACCAGCTAGAAGATGGCCATACGACCTCTTGTCGATCCCCCTGCCTCGGGATACTGCTGTAATCAGTCAGGTGTCGTCTCCACAGTGAAGGTTGTCTGCAGTGGATCTCCAGCATGTTATGTCTCTTGTCTTGCTTGTAGACTATCTCAGACTGCTGTTAGTCCATTTATCGATGTTATTCTCTCGTGTGTATCGTTGTCTACCTCTTGCTCTCTTATCTTTGACCTTTCACTTTTTTTTTATGTGGCTAGATTATTTCAATTGTCTCTTTTTTAATTACTTCAGTCATTTTCTTTTCATTCGCAGTTTTTCCAGAACCCATATATTGCGTGTCCGTAAAGTCATGGTGCACTTCTGACCGGTCATAGGAAATCAACGAAACAAGACAGAAATGGGAAATCTTCACCAAATGAAAGGAAAACTTTCCAAGTTTCGTACATGGTCAGTGCAGCTCATGGTGTTGCTTGATCGCCTGTGTGCGCACACGCTTGCACATCTACTACAAAACTTAAAGAGTTTGTCTTTTATTTGGTGCAGATTTCAAATTTCTATCTTTCTGTCAAAAGTGCAACATGATTTTACGGACACATTGTATTTTCGTTTCGATAAACTGCGACCTATTCTTTAAGTCTAAATTTCCAGAGACTGAGTTCGATTGTCTAGTTTCTTTTTCATTGTCCAGTTTTTTGCACCTCACAGCAGGGTTGAGGATGCATAACAATTAACGACTGGCCGCTTATAGTTATGGTCCAAGCTGCTTTACGCGCGCGCGTGTGTGTGCGTGCGTGTGTGTGAGAGAGAGAGAGTGAGTGAGTGAGAGTGGAGAAAGAGATAGATAGGTGACAGCAGCCTCAAAGGTATATAAATTACTTCAAACATGTTAATTGTTTTGAAATACAGTTGATGTGCATCACGAGGTGAATAGTTATAATGTTTGCACATAATGATTAAATAATAAGAGTAGTTTACTCTGTATAAAATGTCTTCTGCTTCAGGTGACATTTTTCATACAAAACATTCGCTTTAAGGGTGTGGGTTTGTACATTTCATTATTTGAAGTATATTTATCATTATAATAATGGACTGGATGCCAACTAATTATAATAATATACTTAAATAATATGGAATGTATAAACAAATACTTGTTATAGACAATTTCTATACATGTTTAAAGGTGAGGGCCTTGTGGCCCGCTCCCCTTTTACAGATTTATGTGAAAGGTGCCGGTCAAGGTTCCTGAGTACCCAGGTTCCAGTGCCTATGTAAATAATTAATTCTTGCTAAATTCACATTAATTTGTTATTTGACTAAACAAAACTTACTGATGACAACATTGTTAATAATAATCATATTAGCACATTTAATTTAAAACACACACACACACGCACACACACAATGTCAGCTAAAACTTATCTTGTGTATCTAATTTACTGATTTTTTTTTAAAGTCATTGTGATGCAGTTTGTTCAGGTACCTGGATATTATATTTTTGGTTTTGTTTTACTACAACGTTGCTGTTTCTCACCCACGCATTTTAATAATACCGTACATACTTGGTAGTTCTTTGCCAATTCCTCTTCTTCTCCAGCATTCCGAGCCCTTGAGGTTCATTGCTGCAGATGTCACCCGCCTCCATTCATCTCTCTGGTTGGCCTTCTCTTTCCAGTTGGTGACAACAAGTGTTTGCAAGTCTGTCTAGACATTATCTCTCCGTCTTCTTGATTTGTCTAATGGTCTACGACCTTTCATTTTCCTTGCGTATACAGTTTTTACTTCTGTCATCTGACGTTCTCTCAATATGCCCCAACCATTTCAGTCTATTATCTCTCATTATGCCAGTTATCAATGGTATTCTTTGCCACGTGGAAAAGTTAATTGATTTTAAAAGGGTATACGGTACGGGGGTTATGCCTTTCATTCCGACGTTGGTCTTCTACTTTAACGTGTTCAATAGCGGCAACAGATTTGAAGATAGACCATTGCTACTCTGGGCAAACTACAAATTTACAAACAGTTTTTACACGCAGTCCTCTCGTGTTAATTCACTTGCGTATAACTACAGTTTAACTGTTTGTTTAGCATTCATATTTAACCCCGTCCTTACCTCTTTCTAATGCAGGTGTTTAATGCTTTGGTTGCAGACATCGGTTATTTTATAATACGTATTGTTCACATAGCTTTCTTTTTCTAATCATAATTAGTTTTTTTTTTTAAAAGAATAATAAATGAGCAACGATTTTGACTATAGTTAAAGCTGAGGAGAAAACATGGGCGTACTCTTAATTCTAGATTGCAACTGTCTCTATAGCAGGGACTCATCGTTGACTACTGAAAAAGGAGACGAAGCACTTGGGAAGATGTCAGTTCTGGATTAATTCATTCATTTCCAGCCATCAGCTATGGTACTTAAATGTAGAAACTACGGTATACATTAATATTAAATGTCATGAGCTGAAGTCTGACCCGACAGAATCAGAACTATTTTCCATATGCTACACTCAATATAAAAGACTGCTTGTTCAACACAAATTACTGATTACACACGTACTGATCTGTGAAAATGCTTCGTGCTCGCTCCTGCTGTAATATGCAGCTGAGAAACATTAAAAAAAAATTTTTTTTAGATAAGAATTGTCGTGTTTATGTCACGTAGCAGCGCTTAGCTTTAGATTGTCTACTTTCTGCTGTTATAGATTCTCAAATTAACATCAGTTTGTCATGCCTGTTTTCTGTGTTTTTTCGTAATGTCCAATCGTCTGTGCGACTGTTGCTTAAATGTGCGAGTTGTTGTCGTTTGCCTTTGAGTAATTCGCAATTTTCTACGCTATGCTAAGCAGTGAATGTTACTTATTTATTCTAATTGGTATTCTGAAATTGCATCTTTTCCCTTTCGTTTCTGCAGCTATGGATTATGAAATTAACATCAATTTTTCATGCGTGTTTTCTGTTTCGTAAAGTGCAGTAGGCTGTGGAAATTCCGCTTATAAGGTGAGTTGCCTCCGGATGATATCCTGACGGTTGAGGTCGGGAGAATCGGCTTCATTACACCGGGTTTCATCCCATATAGCTCTGTCTCTCTCCACACAACAGCCAGCTATGTGCCGTAACCGTCGCACAAAGCAGGAACACCACATTTCCAGAGAGAATCCCAGTGGGTCTCTGGAATAAATTGCATAAGTCAACCTACTTGGCAGCTGTGACACCAAACCATGACTTTCGGAGCGCAAGGCGAACGACAATACCACTTCCGGGTGGAAACCGCACCAGCCCTCCCCTTCGCCCTTTTTTTTCCTTTTTCAAATATGTTCAAATTCGTTAATGTCTTCAAACCTAAACAGTGTATGTTCCTTGTTTATTCTAGAAAGTATTCATTTGTTACTGAGTTCTTCGCTTTCATATTTATGGTAACGTCTAAACTTGTATGATTAGCTTAGTTGGTTACTTGTGCATGTCCCTCACATCCACGGCATTTGGATTGTGATGTTATATTCATTTTGTTAACTAGTTCGTCTTTGTGCGTAACAAAGTTTTCTTGATCATAAATATATTTTTCCCCTTGTGGGTTCCTGGGCCCTATTATAGGGAAAACAAGAATAGACCCACTGCCTACCCAAAAGCATGTCGTAAGAGCTGACTAATCGGGAGCTTCCTTCGAAGTCGGAATGCATCTCCCTGAGAGGCAAGGAGCTAGCAGTCTGCTTACAAATTAGTCAGATCTGTAAAACGGATGCACACGCAACACTCAGTTTCTGGAACAGGACCTCAGTCCAGAAGTGGACGAATAACCAGAACTTTACACCGGAGTTTACAGCTGGTGAACGCGAAGAAGAAGAAGATATTTTAAATATCTCTCTCTCTCTCTCTCTCTCTCTCTCTCTCTCTCTCTCTCTCTCTCTCTCTCTCTTTTTTTTTTTTTCACTCACACACTGTGTAGTTGTGTATCCTTTACAGGACGTTGCAGAGCCAACACCTGCACTTTCTGGCTTTTGTTGTTTTTCTAGGCACATTTACTTCCAGTAGTTTGCCATTGCTGTGGACGGTCGGCTGTCGGTACCACGACCGAAACCATCGCAAGACAAACCGTCCGCAGCAGGAATTGAACCCAGCACCCCGGCATTACGAAGCGCGTTCGCAACGCCTAAGCCACAGAGGCCGACACTCACACACACATGCTTGAATTCTTTGTTAACGGCCTATTTTGATCTTTCCAGATGGACTCTGCTTACTATTTTCATTGACGATTACAGTAACACTATTCCTATAGTTTTTACAGTCAGCAGGTACTCTCTTTCTTTAGCATCTTCACTAGAGCCATGATTTCAGAGAAACAATGATAGTTTTAGAATTGATTGAACGTCGGCCACTGTCTTAATAATGCAAACGCATTAACTTCTATGCCACCTTATTTCTTTTCTCTACTGCAGCGATTACTAAAATATCGTGACATCTAGTGCGGTTCTGTGGCTTAGAGATTAGTGAATACGTTTCACAATTTCAAAATCTGTAAATACTAGGGTTCTGTTTTCACCGTGAACGGTTTACAGTTCTCATGGTTTTGGGGTATTGGTACGAGAGTCACACCGTAGGACATATTGCGACGTCACCACGTAACATTCCCAGAGACGATAGTGGGTACACGGTAGCCAACATTCTTTGCAGAGACAGCTTCAGTGGGATCCATGGTTAGCGAAGTGGAGCCAACTTTCACTGTGGAGACAGCTACAGTGGGATCCATGGTTAGCGAAGCGGAGCCAGCCCTCATTGTGGAGACAGCTACAGTGGGATCCATGGTTAGCGAAGTGGAGCCAACCTTCATTGTGGAGACAGCTTTAGTGGGATCCTTGGTTAGCGAAGTGGAGCCAACCTTCATTGATAAGACAGCTACAGTTGGAGCCATGGTTAGCGAAGTAAAGCCAGCCTTAATTGGGGAGACAGCTACAGGGGGAATATGGTAACGAAGTGGCTTGACGCTTGCCAGTTGTACCCCGGGTCTTGGATTCAAATATACATCAAAGATACTTTTGTAACTGACTTAGGCTTCCAGTTCGTCTTAACTTAATATGTGTACCAGAAGTTATTCCCAAAAAGTAAGGACTGCAATGTTTTGTTGACCACACCAACTGTCGGGAATCGATTGTGGTATAAGCATATTTGTCCAGCTGCATAAACCACGAGAAAGCCGTCGTCGTGTAGCGGGAGTCGCTGGTATCGGACCCCAATGTTGTAGCTCCAAATAAGCATCAGACCAGATTTCTGTCAAACATGACCACGGCTTCCAGTCAACCCAGCCTAAAATGGGTACTAGGCAAATTCCTAAGAAGTAAGTCAGTCTATGTACCTTTGACCACATCACCCACAGAGTGCCGATTGGTCAATAATATACAGGTCTTGCACAGTGTGTTCAAAAGACCTAGTGGCTTTACCAATGTGCCACAAAGATTTAGCGGAAAGTAATTCCTTGTAATTCTGAAACTCGAACATGCCGTCGACAGTTCTTCAAGTGTTCATATTTCACTTATGAGATGCTGATTGAAACCATCTCCAAATTGTAAAGATTTTTTTTTTTTTTTTTAGAATGTGGACTTATTCTAGGCGGCCATCTATTTAATAGTTATGTGGGACTTCATCAAGTCCTTTTTGGCACATGTGCCTCTTTCTAGGCAATAGTGCGGTATTGTGATTTAGACATAACTGGGAATCACATGCCATTTTGATGAGCCATTAAGGCCGTGGATGAGGTACCTATTGTCTCACGTAGGGCTCGCAGTCTACTTCTTCATTCCGTTCTGTCTTGTCCAGTCACTTCAGTATCATGGATAGAATCCTGCCCAGCGCCTTTAGCTTTTTCCCCTTATCGGTCACTTCAGAGTTTCTCTTGGATGTCCTCTTTTCCCGAACCTCCCAACTTCACATTGCAGTGCCTGTTTGGTGATTGTCCGTGTGTAGTAAAATTGGCAGCAGTTTAATCGTAACTGACAAGAATAGCAATGCCAGCCGGTTCTTTTTCATGAACTTAGTTTCCGCTACCCAGAACGGTCACTTGCATGTGACCTCTGAGTAGTAGGTGTTTGTGGTTTAGGTGTTGTGAACACGTTTCGTAATCCCAGGATAACTAATTCGATTCCAGCTGCAGGCGATTTGGCAGCAGGCTGCTTTGCTTTAATTTCGGCATAGATATAAACAATCAACCAATCATTAGGAAGCAATGATAAAACTACTGAACGTATAATCGCCCACTAGAAGTAAACAGTACCCCCCCCCCCCTTCCCAAAAAAATTTCGTGTTGAATCTGCAATACCCTGTAAAGAATACAAAACTAACTAATAATAACAGAGTCACGTTTTCGCCAAACTACGCCAAGCCTGCTTATCATTGACAGCATGATCACTGATTAGGCTTTTTAAAAATAATTCTGTTATATTTATATTTAAACCATACCTATTTGTGTTCGGAAAAAAATGTAGACTCACCGCCCCTTAACAAGCGTGTCGTAAGATACAACTGATTGAGGACTTACTGAAATCGGATCTATTGAGCCAAAAGGCTAGCTGTAAACCACAACACAGAGTGCCAACCACCTTTTGGACGAACGAAGGAGAAGAGCCATAACTAGTTTTGTTTTCAGCATGGTTGCTTCTATTAGAGCCGTGTGATGGCATATGGCGAAACACCGAACTATACCCAAGCCTTTTCAGCAATCCGCCTGTAATCGTGTTTAACGTGTGGACGAATTACACACCACCGTAATCTCATCCTCCCCGGCACAGAACTTTGTCTCAGCCTGTCTCATCTATGTGGACCTATGAGTTGAGTATACGTATGTAGAGTATGAATTGTGGGTGTGCAAGTATCAGCGCTTAAGCGTGTATACACATGTTTATATATTGGAATGTTTGTATTTGCCTTCCATACCTTTTTATTTTGTGTGTGTGTGCGGGTGTGTGTGTGTGTGACCTCATTATCATCATCATCCCGTAACACTGGGTGTCGTTGGGTCAAAAGTTTCTGTTGACTGTCTGATCAGCTCACTCCACTTTTGGCGGTCAGTTGCGATGGACTTCATGGTTGCATGCATGAGGCCTGTCCAGTCAGTCAGGTTCTGTAACCAGGTGTTTTCTTGATCTGCCTCTTCCCCTCCCTCCCTCTACTGAGCTCTGCAGTATTGTTTTTGAAAGGCTTTTTGATCTTATTACATGTCCATACAATTGCATTTTTCGGCTTTTCCTATAGGTAAAAAAAGAGTTTCATAGTTGCTAATGTGCTGTATAATTTTATGGCGAACTTCCTCGTTTGTAATGTGGTCTCCGTATGATATCCCAAGAATTTTTCTGAAACATCCCATTTCTAATACTTGTAATTTTCTTTCAAGTTCAGCTGTTAAGGTCCATGTTTCACAGCCATGTGAAAATCTTCTAATAGCTAGTGCTTTCAGCAGTCTTGCATTAAATGTTTTTAGATTTCCATAGTGTTTGCTGCTTGGCAAGGACTGATGTTGTCTGGGCAATCCTAGACATAATTTCTGGTCTTGACCCCAAGTCACTTAAAATGGATCCTATATATTTAAAATGAGTCACTTGTTCTAATTTGTGGCTTTTAACGTAGATTGGTGAAGCTCTGCCGGCTGGATTATTAGTCATTACTTTTGTTGTTGTTTTTTTTTCTGTGTATTTCAATGCCATACTTGGTTGATGTTTCATCGAGTAGATTTACAAGCTCGACTAGTTCTTGTTCTTCTCCAGCCAACCCTGCATTGTCATCTGCTAAACTTAAGTTTGTTATATTTTGACCTCCTATACTAACTGTTCCATGACGTTGTCCTAGGGCATCAGTCATAATTCTTTAAAAAAAAAAAAAAAAATGTGAAACAGTGTTGGAGAGATAAGGTAGCTCTTCTAGACTCCTTCTGTTGTTTTCGGAACTAGCATTCTATTTGTCCGTTCACCGTGACGGCACTGCTAGCCTTGGCATAGAGATGTTCTATAGTACGTAAGAGGGTTGTACCCATGTTGTTCTTTTTCATAGTGTCCCAGCGTGCTTCATGCTTTAAACTATCAAAGGCCTTTTTGAAGTCAGTGAACACATGGTATAGATAATTTTGGTGCTGGTGATATTTGCTTAAATTATGTATGTGTTACCTACACTCATAATATATATTCTGCTTTAGGAGCGTAACATGACAGAAATACAGTTATTGTGTGAGATATGATTATCTGGAATGGCCGAATGTGAGGCGTGCCTGCGTGCTCCGTTTGTGACCCTCCCAAAAAAAATGTTTCGTTCGTTCGTTCGTTCCATATTCTGCCATATATCCAAGCTATCTTTCTCGCAACCCTTGGCCTAGCTGTGGTTCTGATCTTTTTCAGACCAAAGTTCGTCACCGTTCGCAAATTGTCAGTCTTGTTTACATCCACTGCTATAGGTCGTCGTGTTCATAGCCTTAGATTTGTGTAATATGTAGACCTGGTTTGAGTGATTGCTTCATACGTTTGTTATGTCAGTTTACACTGTTTTCACGTATAAGGTAAATGCTTAAGACTGGCTTTGATAATTTCATTACTTTATAAATTTATATTTAACTTTATTTCTTTTGTTAACGGCAAGGAGATTACCAGCATTGGTTGATTGCTTGTCCCCGTATGGATCCATTGTAGAGGGAGGGAAATAAACCCACTGCCCCCCCCCCCACTTCTTAACAATGCATGTCGTAAAAGTCGAAAAAGAATGGTTTTTTCTTTTCAGTCTGAGTGCATTTACATGAGTGGGGTTGATGAACCAACAGGCTGCACAAAATAAGCCAGATCTCTAAAATGAATGTACACGCGAAGCGAAAGTTTTGGTTTAAGACTAAGTATAAAGTGGGGCAAAAGGTTAGTTGCGTATCCTTTACAGGGCGTTGCAAAACCAACCCTTAGACAAATTACGTCCAGTAGTTTGTCATTGCTTCTGGACGGTCGGCTTTCTTGATACCACTGTCGAAACCAACGCAAGGCGTATGGCCCGCAGCTGGGACCGAACCCAACATTACGTCGCGTTTGCATCGACTTAGCCACAGTGGGCAAGCAGCCAGAATTTTCCTCCGCAGTTTAGCGCAAAGAAAAAGAAGAATGTCTAAGGTTTTACCAAATGTATGCGTTCAGTTGTTTGTCATTGTTTGTCTGAACTGCGAAACGCTCGTGTGTTTTATATATATATATATATATATATATATATATATATATATATATATATATATATACATCAAGTGCATAATTCGTGCCAGTGACGCATCGGGTAACTGATATTTTATACAGCAATCGACATTCGATGGGTGATGTTGTCACCCATGCCCATCGCTTTTACTCTCTGTGATTTTACTTTACGCGATTTTACTTTATGCCTATTGTAGGCTTTGTTGCCTGGGAACGAACAAAAGTTTCTTAAGAAAATCTAAATCGATGCCGATTTGAACCCTGGACCTTTTTATCGGCAAGCATGTGGCTACCGCAACTCCGAAACACTCGAAGTGTTTGAAAAAGCCACCTAATGCAAATGTTAAATTTTGTTTTTAGAATTGACATCATAGCACTCGGGACACCCCCATAAGCGCTCCGTCCCCATCTTCAGCAGCAAGCGAAGAGTTTCAACTCCGATGACACCAGTAACTCAGTAACTGTCTGATTATATATCCGTCTCGCCTTTCCCCTGATAGTTGCGCACCGGGCAGATCTCCTTGTAACTCCTCTGTCTGTGCCTCCGCACTGTTCAATCGCTCCCAAAGAGCCCTCACAACATTGAGCTTGTCATGAATAAATTTACCACCAAGCAGTGCAGAACCGCCCAGTTTAACTGCCTGCTCATTTCCCAACACGCCGGCATACCTGGAAAATATACCCAAAGGATTACTAACTACTCGGGACCTTTGAGGCATACCTGCCTCCACCTTTTTCTAGATGCTCTGCGAGTCAGTTATAATCACGGCATGTGTGTGTACAGATGATTCTCAAGCCAGCGGAAGGCAGCAGTGACTGCCTCCACCTCCATTCTCAATCTAGACTTTGTGATATATGTCAGATTTTGCTGCACCAAGCGACGTCCATTCTCTTTTGTTATGAACTCCCATGCACTTCGTCTGACCCTCAACACAGAGCCATCTGTACAGATAATCACATCACCTGGCCGGATATTGTCATGAATCATTTGTTGAACTTCTGATTCTCCAGCACTAGCTGGCTAGTCACTGCACTCACTACTCAAAGTGATTAAAAATCCTGCACAAGTCTGAAACTTGTTCTGACACTTTGACACACTCCTGTCCTCTCTTGAATTTATGGAGCCTGCAGACATGTCCAATCGTGTCTTCAGCTTGCGCAATCAATTCTGTGACCCTTAGCTCTACCCAGGGCTTCATGCAGGAAGTGCTTCTTGTCTGCAGCTACTCTGAGATATGACTTTGAGCCTATCGGAATAGAAGGCACTGCAAGTAAATATCTCATACATTCTACTGTGGTATCTCTTGTACATCTCATAATTACCCGCATGGCTTCATTCTTTATGCGTTCAAGTTGCATCAGCTGACTCTTTGATATGGTGAACATTCTAATTCCATAATCTATCACCCACAGGATCACATGATGGAACATTGTGAACAGTATTCTTTGTTCCTTGTCCAGAGCACTGAGTCCTTTTTTGGCATTTCACCGCAACTGCCTCTACGTGATCCCTGAAGGACAGGCTTCTGTTAAAAAAATGATACCCATGTACCTCAGTTTGCTTTCTCTTTTGATGTTATTGTCAATAATTGTGAGGCTTGGAACATTATCTCTTACAATTCTGTTGTCCAGAGTGGGCCCGAAAATCTCCCCGCCTCTGTCTTCGAACCCCTTTGAATCAGGAATGTGTGATTGCGTTGGGCAACATGGGAATGATAAAATACCTAATGCATTTTTATTTTCACACATGAATCACTTTTTTTCTTGACTGCAGTGTCATCTGTGTCTTTCTAACTCCCGTATGGAGCCTAGTCCCTTAACTGACTCACGCTACCATTTTTCTTCCTACATCGTACAAAGTTCTTACGTTTCAGATGCCAGTTCTCGAGGTTTTCCTAGGTGAAAAAAAGGTACGTTGACTATCGTGACTCTTTTCGGCTTTCTCCATATCGTGTCATACTTCTTCAACTGGAAGAGCCTACCCTCGTCTTGGTTTAATGGATTTTCCTTGTTTCTGTTTTTGACGGTTCCATGGTTGGTTGGTTTTTGTGGCAATTGTTTCTGCAGGATGAGGTAGCCAACCTCAAGCCCAGCCCTTGGCTTAGTCGCCTCTTACGACTTGCCTGGTAGGGTGCTATGTTACTGTTCTTTAGGTTTAAGTTTAGACGACGGATCAACATCATGACAGGAGAGGTAACCCACAAGTGCTCCGTTCTACCTCTGACTCAAGCCTGAGTCCGAAGAATCTCAACGCAGTGCACCCCGTGAGGGCCCCAGTTACACACGGGCGGGACTACAGTGTACCCCAGTATAACTGCTTTCAACGGTTGAACTGAATGTCAGGGATTTGCTTCTGTTGGATTCGCATCCAGAAAGTAGCCATATTTTTCATCTGGCGGTCCGCAAAGAATTTCCTCCAATTCGTGATTTAACATATTAAAAAGATTTCTACATGTATCTGTGTTTCTGGATTAACCGTCAATCAGCAACGAAATAGTTCTGTTCTCCCGGTCCATGGGTGTAAACTATAAAGGTTGAAGAACGATGCAGTGCAGGAATCCGTGATACAGGTGTGTTTGTTTCTCCTTAACCCACTCGCCATCATCAACTCTTGTGGTATATTACAATGACGGTTCGCGGTAAAATTATTTCTTTCCTTCTTTTCTTTCTTTTTCTTTGCTGGAGCTTTTTTAGTCAATAGGAAGAGCATTCAAATGGTGAATAAATCAATCAAATGATATGTAAGTTACCTTTTTAAAAACTTTTCATCACTAGACGGGGAACATACTCAAATCTGGATAACAGTGTAGACAGCGATATGCAAACATTTAGAAATATTAATTGATAGATATGTAAGGCGAGAAAGCTTTCATTGTGGTAGAAAAATTGTGGAAGTCAAATCATGTTGAATAATGCAAGGACAATTGTGGGGACCAAACCGTGATAAATGGTGCTAGGAAAATTGTGGAAGTCAAATCATGATAAATGGTGCCAGGAAAATTGAAGAAGTCGAATCATACATGATAAATGGTGCTAGGAAAATTGTGGAAGTGAAATCATGATAAATTGTGCTAGGAAAGTTTTGGAAGTCAACCCGTGCTAAATGGTGCTAGGAAAATTGTGGAAGTGCTAGGAAAATTGACTAAGTCGAATCATTCATGATAAATGGTGCTAGGAAAATTGTGGAAGTGCAATCATGATAAATTGTGCTAGGAAAATAGTGGAAGTGAAATCATGATAAATGGTGCTAGGAAAATTGAAGAAGTCGAATCATTCATGATAAATGGTGCTAGGAAAATTGTGGAAGTGCAATCATGATAAATTATGCTAGGAAAATTGAAGAAGTCGAATTATGATAAATGGTGCTAGGAAAATTTTGGAAGTCAAAGCTTGATATATCTAGTTGGATTTGATTTAGAATATTTAACTCCTAATGTAGAATCAGTAATGTTCAGTATTGTTGTATTGATTGGAGGCACTTAGTAACAAGAATAGTACGCTGTTAGCTAGAAAAGCGACTGATAAACTCAAAAATATTCCGTAACTGGACTGCTGCTGCTGCTTCTTCTTCTTATTCTGCTGTTGCTGCTGCTTCTTCTTCTTCTTCTTCTTCTTCTTCTTCTTCTTCTTCTTCTTCTTCTTCTTCTTCTTCTTCTTCTTCTTCTTCTTCTTCTTCTTCTTCACTAGATGGCAGAGAGAAGAGAAGAAGAAGAAAACAACCTTGTATTTTCTATCCACTAGTCGGAATATATGCTAAACTCATAGGTGTAAAATCCTAAAATGAGATGTACCAGATGTGTCCATAGGCTGGAAGACATCTCACTTTATCATGTCGATTTACTGCATGAGAATAGGCTGCCGTGTTAATACAGTCTCCCTTACTACGGGAGCCCAAATAGCACTATTGCAAATGGCTAGATTATTGTGATTATAACCAGGTCATGATACTATCTTGACCTGATGTAATAAATAAATATATGGAGTTTCATGAGGGGTGGGTGGGAGGGAGGAAGAGCTGAACTGAATTCCCAACTTTGTGAAACCTATTTATAATTCAAGTGAGTTCCTAATGTTTCGATATCGGATAGCTTGATTCGTGTTTCATGTTGCTGCACGTGAGTTCCAGTATTTCAAATATGACAGCATGAAGTGTTGGCAACCGGGTTTATTGTTTCAAGCAAAATTCACGTGAGTTCCTTATGTTTCTGAATACAGAATACAGAGTTTTTACTACGGGTTTTCAGTGTCGGGCAAATACTCGCGAGTTCGTAATGGTTTGTATATGTATGACAGCATGTACCTCGGAGTTTCTGTTTACAGCAGACACGACTAAGTTTCTTATTGCGAGTTACTGGTGGTTTGTATACCACAGCATTTACTACACGATTTCTGTTTAAAGCAAATACGAGTGAGTTCCTAGTGTTTCTGTCAGGTTTTCTATGTCAAGCAAATATCTGAATACATATACGATATCTTGACATCGTAGTGCATTCACCGTTGGGTTTTTTGTTGAAGCAAATACACGTAAGTTCCTAACGTTTCAGCATATGACAAAGCGGTACTGAGAGGATTTTATGTTAAGCAAAATGCGAGCGAGTTCCTGCATACTAAGGGGTTTCTGTTTGAGGCAAATATCTTGTCTTCTTGTACATCGCGGAGCGTTCATTACAGGGTTTCCGTTAAAGCAAATCACGAAAGTTCCTAATATTTTAGAAAGTGCCAGGTACGGGAATTGTATTTAAAGCAAATACGAGTGAGTTCCTAGTGTTTCTGTATATGACTGCGTACTACGGGGTTTCTGTTTAAAGCAAATACATGTCTCCATATACATCGTAGAGCGTTCACTAAAGGTTTTTTGAGCAAATACACTTAAAAGTTCCTAACGTTTCTGTATATGATAGCGTGTTTAACTACGGGTTTCTGTTGTGAGCAAATACTTGTCTCCATGTACAAAGTCGTGGAGCTTTCACCGTAGGGTTTTTGTAGGTTCCGGCTATCCTCCGAACTTCGGGCACAAAAGATGGCGGCCGCAAAATATCCTTTCGAGCCTCAGTCACGTGTCCAGCGACTACTGCCATCGTACGCCGCTCATGCGGCTTGGATTGGGGCTAAACGTGAGCGGCGTTTGGGACTCGCGGCGGTGGCGGTAGTCGCCGGAAAACCGCAAATTAAGTCGCCGGAAGTTCGCAATTGACACGTGACTGAGGCTCGAAAAGATTTTTCGCGGCCGCCATCTTTTTTTCCCGAAGTTCGGAGGATAGCCTAGGTTCTTTATGTTTCAGTATATGGCAGCGTATACTCCATTGTTTCTGTTAACAGCGGATACACCCACGTTCATATGTGTACATGTATAATGTATCCATGTTATAGATTATAGAGCGTTGACTATAGGTTTATTGAGTGAAACAAATTCACGTGAACTCCTAATATTTGTAGACAGTGGTATCAATTAACGGTTACTGTTTCAGGCAAATACACACGAGTTTCTGTTTTCTCTTCTTTTTGTTTGCACTTGCCATTTTAAGACTGTTTGGACCTTGGATTGTGGTTTACAGCTAGGCTGCAAAAACTGCGCGTTTCTGCCCAAAACGTATGATTGCAGGAAACCTTTAATTAGTCGCGCCTCTTGTATGACCTGCTCGATGAGATGTTTTGGGTCCTACCCACTGACCCCGTGCCTGGAGCCTAGGATCTAGTCTACCTAGAAGCCAAGATCGATTACAAAAAGTCCACCTAATTGTGGATTCAAACCTCGTACATTTGGGGTCAACAGCCAGCTACTATGCTGCCGTGGTTTTCATAATTTATTATATCCCTCGATAACGAATCTTATTGATATTGTTGGTGCATACGTAAGTTTGTTTTTCAACTATTTTTTCTTTCTCTCACCTCCCATGTCAATTCGTAAAAAAACGTAATTGTGTTTTCCTCACATACACGCAATTATTTACACAAACCTAAGTTGTCTTCCTTCTTCGTATGCATTTACCTTTAGAAGAGCAGTGTTGTAGTTTCCCGCTAGACTACGATATTTTAGACTTGTCGTCCCAAAAATCCTGTCTCTACTTCGTTTCTTTTCTTTTTTCGCGTCTGTTCTTTTTCCGCGTCTGTTCTTTTTCACGTTTTCGGTGCAAACTTCAGCTTAATGTTCTGCACTGTAGTCTTGTTCCAGAAATTGAGTTTTGCTTGTGCATCCCTTTTACATGTCTGGTTATTTTTTGCACGCAGACTGTTGGTTCCTTGGCTGTGGAGCATGTGCACTCCGAATTGGAAGGAAACATTTCTAATTAGTCGCCTTTTATGACATGCTTGTTGGGGAAAGTAGTAGTGAATCTGTTCTATGTTTCACCTTTACGACACGCTTAAGGGACAGTGAATAAATTCTTATTCCCCCCCCCCCCCCCCAAAAAAAAAACCCTGGAACCCAGATGGGGGAGGGCGGGTCCTTATTTTTAAGGGTTCGCTGGGTTTCCACTTCTAGTTTTTTTTTTCTGTTGCCCAGAAAAGAGTAACCTTTTAGCCATTAATGTGTGCAAAACGAAGAATTCAAACAACACAACACGTCGCTGGTTTTGCTAGTGCCGTTTTGTTTGTTCTGGTTTTAGCGAGCTGGACTGGAAAACATACAAGTGTCAACATTTCTATGCTAGCTGTAATGTGGTTGACAGGCATAGCGGGATTAGTTATGTAACTGTCACATTTGTCATTGGCAGTTGTCATTATTAGGATTATTACAGGCGGGGTCATGTCAGAGCACTCGCAGCAGAAGAGAAACACCGTCAGCATGGGAATGGGGAGAAATTGGATGTTGCCTTGAGTAGATTTTGTGGATTACATAATGTAGAATATAGAACGTGGTGACGTGGGCTTTTTTCACAGAATTGATGCAGCAGACATACAACTATGAGAAGTTTGTTGGTCGTGTGATGAGAAAAGGAGCACTGGAACATATCGTGATGACTGGAAAGATCAGTTGGTAGGAGACGCAGAGGCAGACCAGTCGAAATGATGGTGGGTGGCTTAAGACAGTGGCATGGAGGAATATCATCAGTGGAATTGATCAATACCAAAGACTAATATATGTGGGAAGCATGCACGCCTACGCCAGCTGGCAAGGCACGTGATAATGATAAACATTTGCATAGACCAGTGGGAACTAAATATTCACACTGGCCACTTTTACTTATGTGTTTGTTTAGTGTTGTAACTTGTGGGAGGGGGAGAGGGGAGGTGTCTGCCTTTGTTTCTTTGACCCCATTAGTTCCAGTGCAAGGAGTTTCTAGTTCTATTGTTTTCAGATTTTCTCTGTGTGTGCCCTATCCAATGCGAGTGTCTTTTGCTTACCTATTGATTCATTGCAATTTGTTTAGTTCTCTCTCCCAAAGCTCTACATTTGTTAGTCTGTCATAACATTTTATTCTCTCTAGTCTGCACAGCCGGCAGTTAATTTTTGCGTTTATTATTTGTTTGAGTGGCCATCTATGACCATCTGTTAATTAAACACCAGATCTCTAAGTCGTAGATTATTTGTATTTTGTACTCAGTTACTTGTGTTAGTCATGTCTCTTTTAAGGCCAGCAGTCTATTTCTTGCACAGCTCTGGAGCATAGAAGTTAGTGAATGCACCTCACAATCTCACAGTCTTGAGTGTACCAGGGTTTTTTAAATTCTGCAAACCGTTTTTTTTTTAAACATGTGTTTAGGTTGTACAAGAGATGGACAGTGAAAGAGATTGGGACCTCAGCACATTAAAAAAAAAACCTAAGACAGTAGAGGGTGGTACTGCAGCTAATCTTCATTGTGGAGACAGCACACAGTTTATTTAGTCTCTTTATTGATTAAGCTTTTCTGTATATTTTGCCTCCATTGGGAGTATTGCACAGTGCATTGAAGGTGATGGCATCTGTGGACATCAGGGAACGGTCTATTCACTCTACCATCAACTAAGTATTTTGGTTATGGTTATAGACATTTATCAGAATGCTACCAGTATCATGGTAATAGGAACTCAATGCTGGCTGCTGAAGACAAAGCTGATGCTGTGATGTCGGTTCTTAGCTTAACTTGACTCAACTGAACTGGTGTAAACATGCTGTTTAAAATAACACAGTTTTCTAATTGAAGTAATTCATGCCCAGGACTGTCAGTTCTGAAGACAACACATGCACCCTAGTACAACTACAATCTCCACACTCAAATTGATCACTTCCTCAAGTGTTGATGCAGTTAAAATGACTTAAATTCTTATGTTCCTTAAAAAATTGTACCCCAGTGTTTCATCATAACTCTGTGCAAATGGTAGACAGAACCCTGTTTGCATTTCAGTCTTTTAGGCTTGTTGAACTGAGAGAGCTGCCAACATTTCTTTATACTCCTACTACTTAAGCAGTTTGTTTTAAGATAAGTGTCTAGTGTGTGATCACAAGCTTCAGTGAGGCAGAAAAGTCAATATTTTCTCAAGGGAACTTTGGTCCAGAAGTTTCCTTCAGTGGTAGGGTCCCATATTCTGATAGTTCAACTCTGTGGTTGTTCTAGCCTCATAATGTCAGCTGCTGATCATTTTCATTATTTTCCTTCAAACAGAAAAATTAACTGTTTTATTCTAACTCTACACCATTGGTAGACATTTCCCTGATTGCATTTCAAACTTGAAGATGCCTTAGAACTTTGAAACCTGCCAGTATTTCTGTTCCCACTCGTGCAGTTTGTTTTAAGCTGAGTATACAATGGGCTGCTGTCTGCTGGCAGCTTGTCTCTCTTCAGAGAAAGAGAGAGAGAGAGACCCAGCCATGTGTGATAAAACCCAGTGCAAGGAAGTCAGTTCTCTGTACTTTAACAAGCTTCAGTGAAGTAGAAAAGTCAATATTTTCCTAAACAAACTTTGGTCCAGAAGTTTCCATCATGGCAGTGTTCTATTTTCTGAAAAGTAAGTGGTGTGGTTGTTATAGCCTCATAAAATCAAAGGCTGAGGATTTTCAGTATTTTCTAGGAAAGATAAAAGCAAACTTAGACCTAGTAGTAATTAAAGGAGAATTTGCAGCATTATTTGAAAAATTTAATTCAGAATAGTTAGATAGATATTTACATTAACTATAGACTTTCAAAATAAATGTTAGACTGTTTTTAACTTAAACCCACTCTTTTCTAGTAACTTATTTCACACCAACCTTACGCTGAAAAATAAAGGCTGCTTTTCCGCCCAGTGTTAGGCTATGGTTTTTATTTTATCTGTGATCAAATACTATAGTATGCACACAGGAATCTCAACTGCCTTTCAGTTAAGGAGAATTTGTATAATATTCAGGAGACAAAAATGATGAAACACAGAACCAGTCGTCCACTTCATTATGCATGGCCTAGTATATGTGAAGGCTCCACAGGTCTCTCCCATTATCTGGCATGTAAACACTTCTTGTGTTCCATTTGTCAGCTTAAACTCACTCTTTTAAATAATTTAATTCACACTAGTGTCAGACTGAGGTAAAAGGGCTGCTTTTCCACCCAGTGTATAGTCAGTTTTATTTCATGAACTATGTTTTTAAAAAGAGTAAGAACTTGAGTCCTACAGTGTGTATACATGACTCCTTGCCACATGCTTTTTAATTTCAAATAATATTTAGAATATTCAGGAAAGAAGTTGAAGAAAACCGGTCTCTGCACTCTATTATGCATTGCCTCATATGTATGTGTGTGTGTGTGTGTATATATATGAGGGTCTAACATATCTCTGATTATCTACCTTGAGATTACCTCAACCTGTAAAAACAATTATGCTCATTAAAGTGAATACATTAGCCCAATTATTAGAGAATACTCTCTCATTAAATGTGGTTTCCAGCTAGCGATTGGAAAATTATATTGGCAAAATTTCATTGACTGTTTCGCATTATTCAGCATTGTTGCTGTATATACAAAAGTTTCATTTTTCTTTTTTTTTTCACAGACTGAGTTTGGAGACAGACATTTTTGAGAGATCATCAGGTTATTCCTGATCCAGCAAAAGCTGTTTTTAAAAAAAGACATCAGTATTTTTTTTGCTCTGGGCACAAGGAAACAGTATCGTCATGAGTTTGTCCACTATTCAGACAAAAACAGTTGGTGTAAAGAAACAGGTTACCAGCTGCATGGGGACAGTTGATAACATCAGAGATTTGGATCTGTCTAAATCTTTCATTACTGGTCAAGTGTGCCATTCCTGTGATGTCCTATGTAAGTTTCATTCACTCTTTATATGTGTTTTTTATATATGTTTTTTATCTTGTGTGTAGATGTTTAGTTGAGAGTTGTATAGCAAACATAATGCTGTATTCTAGTTGTGAGCTGTATAGCAAACGTAATGCTGTATTCTAGTTGTGATTTGTACAGCAAATGTAATATTGTATTCTAGTTGTGCTTTGTTTAGCAAACGTAATGCTGTATTCTAGTTGTGAGTTGTATAGCAAACCTAATGCTGTATTCTAGTTGTGAGCTGTATAGCAAACATAATGCTGTATTCTGCATTAGACAGTTTTATTTGTCTTTTTAGACTGTGTAACTATGTTAACTGTTTTACAACTTACACTTTTTTAAAATTCAGCTAAACATGCCCGGCTCACTAGCGTAGCTGGTTAATCCTGACTTCGCGGCGACCAGGCGACGAACTCCTTGTGGTCCGGGTTCACACCCGGGGTAGGCAGAAAAGCCACATTTCTCCAGATTTATGGTATCTGTCATGGAATCAAGGCCGAAGGGTTGTGATATCCAAAGGTTTAACAACTCATGGTTTCTGGATACTTGAAAAAAAAAAAAACTAAACATAAATCAGTTGGTCAAGTATAGGCATGATTAATATATGCTGTGGCAGTACACTCTAAAACAATCTAAGGTTTCATTTACCTTGCTTTAGGTTCAGTTGTACTTAGAGACATACTCAGGAGGAGATCGGAGCACTTAAAGTCATGTCTGGTGTGCGATGAAGATGAAAAATTAAGTGAACAATAAAATGTTTAGTTTTGACAGTCTATGGGTTTTTGGCTTGAGATTAAAACAGTTTAGAAGTGACATGTTCCAGCTGTGCAGTTTCTGAAAAAAAAAGAAAAAAAAAGGAAAAGAAACATATAAACATTACTTGAACTTCATTTATCTATCAATCTTTGAAAGGTAACTATTATTTGGGAGGAGGAAGCATGTCCTGCCGTGACAGCCGGACTGGAGAAACATTCCTTCATGTGCTCACTGACTATGTCCATTTGTACCTGTCCGCAAATTGCACACGAATAGTGTACATGTTGTCCACAAAGATAGACCTGGATGTACCAGATCACAATGGTGATACAGTTCTTCACAAAACAGTTCGTGTCACTGGTGCCTGGCGGTTTATTGTTGCCTTAATGAGGTCAGTGCTATGTTTAGAAAATTTGTTGTTGCATTTTAAATCAAAGATGCAAACAGTGGAGAATGAAGAGTGAGCCGTAACAGCAAAATTCATAATCTGTTTATGTAAATAGCGGAGAAGGGAGAATGAGAAGCAACAGCAAAGTTCCTAATCTGTTTTTGCAAATAGCAGAGAAGGGAGAGTGAGAAGCAACAGCAAAATTCTTAATCACTTTAAACCACCATTAATCACTGGCATCGGGAGGGTTTATAGATTACAGTGGTTATGGGTTCTAGAGTGAATGGCAAAAAAAAACAGACAAAAACTGCATTCACAAAAGAGTTGAATAAGAGTAGAGCATGAGGCAGATCAAAAAGACAATGAGAGATAAGACATAGGTGGACCTACAGACACTTTGAGTGACCATCTGGAGAGGCAAGGCCGGTTACATAAATAAATGGAGGCAGATGTCTGCAGTAATGAACCTCAAGAGTTCAGAATTCTGAAGAAGTAGCAGTTTATAAATGAATGGTAGATCTGTGATTGAAGTGTCGACCTTAATTGTTGTTGGCTGCTAATGTGCCTTACATGTGCATCCTCATCTGATCACAAAACTGGCTGATACTATCACTGAATGATACATTTTAGACTATTCTCTATAATTTTATCATCACCTTTGTCATTTTGTACCATTATATGTCACGTAGGGCCCGCAGTATATTCGTCCATTCAATTTTATCATATGCTTTCAGTTCAGTATTTTGGATGAATCTAGCGCAGCACCTTTGGCCTTCTCAGTTGTTTTAGGGTTTCTTTACCTCAATCCCTTTATTTCCAATTTAATTCCTGTTTGGTGATTCTCTGCTCATTTCTTCTCAGGATCTGTCCAGTATAGCACTATCTTCTTTGTCTTGTTTTTTTTTTTGCCAGTGTTTGCCTATACATTTTTGAATCCATTCCATTTTATGTTCAACACTATCCTCAGGCATCTCTGTCATATCCTGCCTCAAATCATGAGTTTGTAACATATTGACTATCCCAGATGTTATTCTAGTGTTTTTCCTTCTATTGTAAAATTTGTAAAATGTTTCTCCATTTAGGTGCGGTGCTAACCCACTGATAAAAAATAAAGCAGGCCGAACTCCTGAAGAAGAGATTCTACATCTTAAAAACCCTGGCTGGGAAGAGAACCTTCATTGGCTAAGGAAGTATCATCCTGGTAAGTTATTAAATTAATTTTTTTTTTTTTAAAGCAAAGAATCCTTTTCACTCTAATAGTGCTTCATTCATATGAGGCTATATTTTAATAGACCAGTCATCCCCATGGGAGTTTCATCCCCATGGGAGTTCTGGGGCCCCTTTGGGGGGGGGGGTTAGAATAGGCCCCCTGCCCCCTAACATGCCTGTTATAAATGGCAACTAATTACAGGCATTGTATCAAAGTGCATTTGCATGACAGGCGAGGAACCAACAATCTGCATACAAATAAGCCAGATTTCCAAAACAGATGTCCATGCAGACACTCAAGTTTTGGAACAAGATCAAAGTCCAGAAGTGGATGAACAACCAGAATTTTAAGCTGGAGTTTACAGCTGGTGAGGAAAAGGAGCTAGACCAATCAACATTCAGTTGGTGATGTGGCCAACATTATGACAGCCATCTTTATTTCTCATGATTTGAGCTGGTACACATTTTAGTCTCTGCCAGCTTGGTATAGGACCCCATTTCACACCTTGAAGCCTTTTGGATATATGGTGCTGCACCCAAGTTTTTAGACTAGCCAGAACTCAGTTGGGGTATTTCATCAACATTATACCAGTTGTCTTTACTGACATAAAGTTTCTTGGTACTAAATAGTAAAATGCATTCCATAATTGCAGCTGTATTTGAACCGAGAGCTTTACTTGTTACCGACACATCAATACTTTAGAGCTTAAGGACAGAACACAGAACTCCTCCAAAACTGGTTATCATGTGAGATGGTATACCCGTACTGCGTATACTTGAATAAAAGAATCAAGAATTGATACCACTGTGCTCTGCACATTTCCATTCATGCTCAGTAACCAATGAGGAGTTCTTATACTGATGGATGGTGCCAGTTGCTTAGCTGTTCCTGATTTTTCATTTACCGCAGAAAAGGGTTTCACACTCAGTGCCCACACTCCATTGCCGTTATAATTCTTGACAATTTTAGTTGATTAAACTTAAACCAGCGTAAAACATTTTAATAATGCCAAAAAAGTTTTTTTTTTTTTTTAATTGTTCTTCTTACCTTCTCCCACCTTTGGAGCAAAAAATACACATATTTAATGGTCGCCATTTATTTTTGATGGCCACAGTAGCATAGCGGCTACACATGCCAACCTGAAGTTCTAGTGTTCAAATCCACATGGGGCAGATTTTTCCAAATTAACCTTGGTTGCCAGGTTGACATAGCCTAAAATGAATACTAGGTAGTGTCCTGAGAAGTAAAACAAAAAAGCAGGGCATGGTCTATTGAAATATAGGTCTGGCATTATTAGCCTGATGTGCTAAAGGCATGGAAAGGATGATTTACTTACACTTACTAATTCTCTTTTGTCTTTGCTTCTAAGTTTCTCCTGTTTCTTTTGCCCAGGGTTCTAGAGATAGTTATTGTTGGCTCATTATTCATCATCATCATCAGGTGCCTTGTGTGGGCGATCATGCCTCTCCACAATCTGCGATCATGCCTCTCCAGAATCTGCGATCTCCTGCAGCATGTTTCAGTTTGTGTGCTGACACACCTCCATGTCATACAAGATTGTCAAGAATCTTCCCTTGTTGTCTTTCTCTACCCCTTCTTCCACAGATCTTTCCAGTGGTCACAACATGTTCCATTTTCCCTCTTCTTATATGGCTGAAAAATTAGACTGTCTCCTGTCTGTGATAAGTTTTCGTGCTCCCGTCTCTTTCAAAACCTCTTGGTTGCTATTTTTGGCTGTCCAAGGTATTCACAGAATATAAATTGTTATAGCATTAAAGAGAAAGGTGCAGCTGAGAGTGACCAGGGAATCTGGCCAACACGCAACACTCAGAAATAAAAAGGCAAAATGGACATAAACATAAAGTCAGACTGTTGCTGGTACCATTACAATCACAACTCTGCACTGGCTGCCAAAAATGAGACAAAGAGCTGTGTTGTTGGCTGTTAACTCTTTGGGTAGCAAGTAGCTACCATATGTGAATTAAAAACTAAATGAACTGTCCTCTGGTATCGAAAGAGTTATACTCATCTCAGCCGTTTGTAATAGCAGATTGAAGAAGTAGAAACCTCCATTCACAGGTTTGTGGGCAGCAGTGAAGGCCAAGAATCCAGACCCAGTTCTCATAGAAAGGTTACTACGATATTGGTGCCGAACAGTCAAGATTGTGGGGAATCAAACAGAGAATCTAAAAGTAAGATCAGTGATAACTTCTTAACAGCAATCATTAACTTCTTCTGCATTTGCCCTGAAAACGGTGTTTGGCATGTTGGTTTGTGGTTTACAGTTAGGCTGCAATATTTTATGTTTTTGGGCCCATTATGCAGTTTCCACAAACTCATTATTAATCACCTTTTACGACATGCTTGTTGGGGGCAGTAAGTCAGTTATTCTTTCCCCCAAACTGGGGCCCTGGAACTCACATGGGGTATAATGAACTTATTTTGGTAACATTGGCCCTTGTGTTTAGGGGTTGCTTAGAACAGAATATTAATTTCTTAACTATCCTGCCCACTAGTTTTTATTAGCATACTTTATCATAATTGCTCTTTAACAATTCTTTTTCTTTGTGTAAAAATTTTTTTTTATGTGCCAGCTCTACACCCTATGCTATCTTTGATGAGGCTTCTGTCTCTTCCACTGTGCGACTCACACTACTGCCCAAATCAACGAAGACAGTTTTTTTTAAAGAATTAACCATCCACAGCAGAAATCAAACATTGGTATTCCCTGTAATGGTTAGGGGTCCCTTTTGGGTGGGGGGGGGGGGGGGAAATAGACCCGCTGCCATCCTAATTTGGAGGGGGGGGGGAGAATAGACTTGCTGCCACCCTAACAAGCATGTTGTACAAGGCTACTTAAGAAGGATGTTTCCTTCAGAGTGCATCTACCTGAGCGGCAAGGAAACAGCAGTCTACATATACATAAGCCAGATCTGTAAAACAGATGTGCACACAAAACTGAAGTTCTGGAACAGGACCAAAGTCCAGAAGTGGATTAAAAAGCACAACTTTCCACCAGAGTTTGCAGCTGGTGAAAATGTGAAGAAAAACACTAGTACTTGAGGATCATGTAATTGTTAATGCATTCACTAACTTCTAAGTCACAGAGCCGCATGTATTATACACTGTAGACTCCAGTGTTTTGAGTTTTAAAAATGATCTATGGCTTAGAAAAAAGTCGGTTTAAACTTACAATTGTATGAGACTGAAGAGTGAAAATTAACAATTAGCAATTAACATTGCTGGTGTGCCAGGTTTTAAAAGATTGAACAGTAATGGTATTTTTAGCTGGTGTCACTCTTTAGCTAGATTTGGTGTGTATTTTAGAAAAATATGAAAATACAAATGAAATGGCCCTGGCAATGCTCAGTGGCAAGTCAAAGTTCATCAACATGTGGAAAAATGCAGGTAATTTTTGTTTCACTGCAGACTGAAATTTAACTCATAATGTATTTTTTTTTAACTGGTACTAGAGGAAAGAAAAACTGCCTGATGCAACAGTAGTAATATATATTTTGTTTGTACTGAAAATGCATCTACACATTTATTTTCTTCTTGAGTTGAGTTTAGAACAGACATCACAGCACTCCTGCAAATACCCATTAGACCTCCTCCTGCATCTTCAGCAGCTAGGAAATTGTTTTCAGTGGAACTAGTAGCAGTCTGATTAACATCTGTACATTAGTCTGTTTCATTGATTTTAATGTATCTGTTCCCTGTGAGGGTTTTGGGGCCCCCTTGTGGGGAAACCAAGAATAGACCTACTGCCTTCTAAACATGCAGCATGTTGTAAGAGTTGACTAATTGGTGTTTTCCTTTGAAGTTTGAGTGCATCTGCCTGAGAGGCAAGGAGCCAACAGTCTGCATACAGATAAGTCAGATCTGTAAAATGGATGTGCATGCAACACTTAGGTTTTGGAACAAGTCTAAAATCCAAAAGTGGATGAACAACCAGAACTTTCTGCCAGAGTTTACAGCTGGTGAACGTGAAGAAGATCTATCAGTAATTTTTTTTTATTGCCGTATGGGGAAAACATTTGGTCTCTGCAATACTGCCCAGTCTTTGTGTTTTGGAATAATTCCATGCATTAATTGTATAATACCTTTCTTTAGTAATTAGATCCTGTTAGTTGCAATAATCACTGCCATGAGCTATCATTTCGACTCCATGCCTCCTTATAACACAGTATAACAATCATCTGGAAAGACGTAAATGTGCCATCATAACAGCACTGTATACATTATGCAGTCATTATAGACAAAATCATGATTATAATTATAAAAGTTGATGGTACATGCAGTCACATTACTCCAGGCTTAGTCTCCAGCATAGATAGGATACTTTGGTTTGGACCAGTACATCTTTGGGGTTAATCCAGGCTTCACACCATGGTTACAAGACAATTTTCAGAATTCTCTGGGAAGGAGGCACAAGGAAGAAAACTCACTATCCCACCTCAAATCTTGTGGCCCAGAATATGTGAAGGACTATGCCCAGACAGTATTATCCCCTATAGGACTACCATTAACACTTTTGTGTGTCTTTTTGGGAGTATGTATGTGTATTGAGGTGCAGCTGGTCGAGCGGTTACAGCGTTGGGCTCTCACTTGGGATACCAGAGTTAGACCCCCGGTAAGGTGGTGGGGTTTTTCTGCCAGGGCAAGAAACATCCTAACCTGTACAGTCTGTGGCGACAGCACTAGCCAGGTGGTCCTCAGTCCTCATGATCAAGGCTCCCTGTCTACATCGCCATAAAAATTGGTAAAACAGACAGTAGTGACAGTTTGACATTGACAGTATTGTGTATTATGTGAAAGTATGTTTGTAATAGGTTGCTATTTGTGTGTTTTATATGTTAAAGTAGTTTGTTGCTGAGTTAAAAAAACTATCAAGACATCCCATAAGTGCTTCATCACAACTCCCCATTTACGGCAGCCACTGCAGAGTTCCAGTTCCAGTAATTCTAGTAGCAGTCTGTTTTCATGTCTGTCTTTCCTGTCCCCTGAGTCTTGGGTGTTGGCCATTTCCTGTGGTTGCTCTATGCTGTGCGATTCTCTCCAGACTTTGATGATCTGTTTGTACTCCCATGCTGTTCACTTACCTCCAGAGAGACGTGATAACAAGTGTGTTCTATAATGACTCATGGCAGCCATTGACAATTTACTACTTTAAAGAATATTTGTTGGTACGCGTTACGCATTCTTTAAGGAGGCATTCGTTGTGCATGAAATGAACATAGTTTTTCTGTAACCTTCTTGTTTTATATTCATGTAACCCTATTTGATGGTGTGATTTTTATGGCTGTTTTATTTGTTTGAAGATATTCAGTTCTGAAGGTTATAAATTATTTACATGATAACTTGAAATTGCAGAAAATCTCCAGAAAATTGATGTCAACACAAAAGACCACTCATATCAGTTCTACTATAGAGACCCAGGTGTAAGCTGCAGGCCTGTAGGAGTAAGGATGAAAAACCTGAAGCTGACCAAATCATGTTTAACTCTTTCACCCTGAGAAGCCACAAAGCCTGCTCTTTCTGTTGGTACCATTTCCCTGTCAAAGCCTTTTAAAATAAGAGACAAATGCTCCATAAGAAATTGGAATGGTTGAGGCCTTAAAATGTTTTTTTAACCAGTTGATGAATTACTTGGGGTGCCGGGTTCGATCCCAGCTGCGGACAATTTGTCTTGCAATGGTTTCAATATTGATATTGATAGCTGACTTCAGAAAACAGTGGCAAACTTCTGAATGTAAAATATGCCTAGAAAAACAAAGGCGGAAAAGGCTGAGGTTGGTTCTGCAATGTCCTGTAAATTATACACAACTAGCTAGATGAATAGAGAAATTTGTTCCAAGTTGATCAAAAGGTTTTTATAAATGCCTAAGCAAAGTGATGAACATTAAATGGGATGAATTAAGATAGATGAGGAAGTAAGAAAAATTTGTGGACAGTCACTAGAGTAATAAGAAAAAATAAGATGGCAGTATATTGGGCACATCATCAGGAGCAGTGGATAGAGAATCACTGAACAGGTATACCAATTTATTGAGGAAACAAGAACATTCTAAAGATTAGTGTTGTTAAAAGAGGCCAAAGGTTCTGGATGGAATTCCATCCGTGATATCAAAAGGATTGCAATGATAGACTGGAATGGACGACTAGACTCTTAAGGCCTGTTTGCTGTATACTGGAATGACATGATGATAAGGTTTTAGTTGTCATTTTATTTCAGCATGCTTTTTTTCCCCACAGTTAGTCAATCCAAAGTCAAGACCTCACAATGAAGCTATAACAAAACACATACTGCGGTACTGTGACTTAAACATTCGCAATGTACAAGGGCAGACGTTGCTTGTGGAAGCTATGTATAATGGAGAAACAGAAGGGGTCATTAGAGTCATCCTCAACGCGGGAATTAATATAGGTGCTAGAGATGCTATGGGACGGACAGCCAGAGACCACTGTGATATTCTGAAACGGGAAGACTACAAGTATGTTGTCTGAATGTTGGACAGTTTTCATACATTTGTGCCCCCCCCCCCCCCTTTTTTTTTTATAGTTATTATTAGTTAAGTGTCGGCTCTGTGGCTAAGTCAATGTGAACGCTTCGTAATGCCAGGTTCGATCCCAGCTGCGGGCCATGCGCCTTGCGTTGGTTTCGACGATGGTATCAAAAAAACCAACCATCCAGAAAGCAGTTTACAAACTACTGGACATAAATTTGCCTGGGGTTGGTTCTGCAACGTCCTGTAAAGGATACCCAACTAACCTTTTATTAGTTAAGTGAAAGACCCTTTTCAAACCATTGAAATGTCAAGATGGAGCAAGTAGCTGGGTTAGTGTTTTTTGGATCATTGTATTCTCTTGTAATGGACTGCTGTAGTATGCTATTTTATGTGTTTGCAATGCAGGAAACATTGTGTTTTTCCTGGGAAAATGAAAGCAAGTTTAGATGATTTGGCACTGGCATGTCTTGAACCTAGCAGCTTTGTCCATGGTGGATTGGGGGGGATGTCGGGGGAGGAGGAGAATTAGAAGACGGTATTAAACAGACCTACCCATGAAAACAACACTGCAGAAACTTATACCCTGTACTTTGGGAGCCCAAGTCATTAACACAATGCAGATAATGACATCGGTCAGTGGACTTACAGCTAGCGATGAGTCCAATGACTTTCTTAAACAATCAGCTGCTCTTTGTATGATCCAGCAAAGCTATCCCACACAGTTGTGGATACATGAATCAGCAACCAGTGTGGTTAAAAAAAAATGGGGGTACTGGCATCTTTATCACACATCCAGACAGCCACTGCCATACACACAAAAATTTCCACTGGTAATTGCTGTTCCAGCTGTACAGCAGAGATCATAGAACTAGAGCAGGCTGCCAAAATGTTACACAACGCCAGTTCTGACTGCCACCAGGTGGTCATCCTCACAGATGAGTCATCGGTGCTCCAAACCCTCAAGAGTGGTAAATTTCCTCACCTGAGATCTGAACTTAGCAAGATGGCTACGTAAACGCATACTGTACTTCAGTGGGTGTCATCCCGCAGAGGTATACCAGGAAACAAAAAAAAGCAGATAAATTTGCTTAAGAAGGGGCAGAATGTGAACAGGAAGAAACTGCAGTAACATACTTTGAGAAGAAAAGAGCCATCCAGTTGATCTGAAGTGAAGAGAGTCTGGACTATGACTTATTTGACCAGCATGGGCAAGTCATTGTTCCACACCTCAGGACAGGACATTACAAAATTAACAAGCACATGCACAGCCTTTGTCTAAATAGTTCACATTGTACCCCTGTGGGATGAATATGCATACTACAGAACATGTCCTCCAAGAATATCTTATATACATCCCATTAAGAAGGGGATACCTGCCACTGAGTCAACTCTGTACTCAAAGCTGTATGAAACTAAAAGTTAACTTAAAACAGTCAAATTTCTCACAAGAACTTGTCTGTCAGTGTAAATCAGAAGGCGAATACAAGAAGAAGAAGATTGGGGTTAGGCTATGTAGGTTGCGATGATAGTCAACCCAGCTAACAGAAACCACAGCTTCGCAGTGTTTTGATTCATGGTGGTCAACTATCTGGGTTGACAGAACTCGTAAGCAGGGGACTGAACTGTCTAGTTAATTAGAATAAACTAAATTTGTTAACCATTAGTTTTAGGTGGGATGGAATCAACACGGATGGTTTTTATGGTCATGGTCAAACCTTTAAAACCATTGTTGCATTAGGCATATATTAGTCCCATATGTTTAAGGACAAATTGACTTGATGGGTGATGTGATGATCCCTTTCAAAAATGGATACCAGGAATTACCTCTGGGTTGTAAAGTGGCCATGACAAAAACACCCATGGAGTGCCAGTAAATTTATAAAAAGTAAAATAATTTGGAAGGCACCATCGATGCATCTCAAGCCTTGGAAAAATTGCATTTCTTATTTCCTTTCTTCTCTCAGTATTTTAAGTTCAGATGTGCTAAAAATAATAATATACTTTAACTGCATACATTCTCTTATTTATTGTATTATCCTGTAAAGTTTCAGTCTGTGTATGTCAAGTTGGTCTGGAGACCCATTTGGTAATATGTTAGTTTGTGGTGGGGGGGGGGGGGGGGGGGGGGGAGTGGGAATGAAATCACCCACTGTCCCTCTAACAAGTATGTCATAATATGCTACTAATCAGAGGTATTTTCTCTGACATTGGAGTGTATCTACTTGAAAAGCGAAGAACCAACAGTCTGCATACAAATGAGCTAGATGTTTAAATTGAATGTGCATGCAAAACCCATGTTCTGGAACAAGATAACGGTCCAAAGGTGGATGAACAGCCAGAACTTTCTGCCAGAGTTCACAGCGGGTGAATGCTAAGAAGAAGAATTGAGATCTGATATTGTTCATCTCCTAGTTTATCCATAGAGTGAGATTGCTATATTTGTTTTTGACCCTACATTGCTGTTTTGATCTCTGCATTCACCTTTTTCTCTTCTTCTAGACAGCTGATTGACAGCCATGTGATTGAGTTGATCCAAGAGTGTGACCTAGAGCGCTTGGAGGCCTTGGTTCTCCAGATGTATGACCATGTTATTCCTCCTTCCAACAAACTTCGCATCATGAGTTTGGTCCGACAGAAATCTTCCAAGCAGTTGACTGAGCTTCTCAAGTACATAGACTGCAAACAGGTATTCTTGCTTTTGGCTTTTCTATCCTTTTCTTATAACCCACAACGTTTTGTTGGTAGTCATGTCTATTCACAACCTTCTGTCACGTGTACTTTCTGTCAGCTCTGGCACAGATGATCGTCCATGCCATGATGTCAGATTGTCCAGCATCTTTTCTCTCGGTCTCCCTCTGCCTCTCCTCCCCTTCATCTTTCCTTCTTTCATGATATACTCCAGTTTTCTCCTCATCACATGACAAAGAATGTAGACTGCCTCCTTCTGATGTGGGCAATCAATTCTTTTCATGAGTCAGTTTCTTTCAAGACATCTTCATTACTTTCTAGCGTATTTTCATCATTTGTCCTAACAACCACATTTTCATTGCTTCTAAGTAATTTTTCTCTAATTGTCTGTTTTTATAATTCTTTCTTGTCTCAGTTGGTGGGGAAAGATTGCATAGAATATTTTTCATTTTGTAACATGCTATCTGTGCTTGAGCAGTTCTGCATTTAACTTTTTGTAATACCTCTCTGTTGTTGTTGGGGTACCCAAGTACTTGAATGATGCACTAATGTATTGCCACACACAGTTTGGAAAGCTCTGCTCTATAGTATGGAATTTTCTCATAACGTCAAACCAGAATAATGGATTTTTATAATAAAAATAATTTAATATCCTCACCTACAGGTTTTTTTTTTTTTAATAGAAAATAGATCTTCCCCTGGCTTCAGGCTTATTGAGCACTTTGTTGCCACTGTGTCAAAGTTGTCTAAATGAAATTTTTGAGATTGCGCTTTAAGGGGTCACTACACGGCATTTTTCCCAATTTATGACAAAAATATCACTTTTTCAATGTGTTCGTTTTTGTAAAGTTTGGCATTCGTAGAATAGATGACACACAATATTTATGTCATTTGTAAACAATTTAGCATTGAAAAGTTAATACTAACGACACCACCTCGTGCACTTTTTTAAGATAAAAAAAAAAGTTAAAAAGTCAGTTTTCTCAAATCTCTATATTTCAGTTTGCTGTGTGTGTGAAATCCTAAAATCTAAGCTAAAATAAAGAGTGGAAATATGAAATTTTGTATGCATGCTCCATAAACAATATTATAGGGACTGGTCTATCTGAAAGTAGATTTTAGAAAGATTTTAATTTCTAAAATATGATTATTGTCTTATGATGCTCGATTTTTTTGACATTTTCTATAAACCTACATTTTAAAATTCTACGAAAAATATTTAAAAACATGTTTAAAGTAAATAATCTAGACCTGTACCTCTAAATAAGATAATAGGTCATGGATCCATCATCTATTGTTGAATACCTATGTTTGTTTTTAAAATTTTAGGATTTTAAGTACATATTGGGTTTTTTTTTCACAGGATGGTGGTTATTGCCATGACAACTATGATTTTTTAATACTTTAAGTATAAAAATGTAATAACATGTATCCCTACAAACGACCATTATAAAATAACTGCTCTAAGTCTGTAAATAAAAAAATAAAAATTTTTGGTGTAGTGACCCCTTAATGCATTTTCAGGGCTAGTATTTGTCATTTTAATATTTATCAGAGGCACACGTTTGAATTCCTTTTGATAAATGATCAGAATGTCCATTGCACCACCTCACCTCCAACTGTTCATAATAAAATCCATTAGTCTGTTTTGATTTTGTGAGAAATTGCCATTGTATTGCTTTCAAAACTGTATTGCAATACATTGGTATGTCAACTGATTTGTGAAGGTGTATGCTAATGTAAAGTATAAGAATAATTGGCATGCGGTGCTGCAATTATTGGTGTGGATCCCACAGATTAGGTCAATGCTTTTTTTATCCTTGCCCATCAAAATGGCTAAGCCTTCCAAGTATTTATCTTCCTGTCTTCCCATTGCTCTCCTTCAGTCGTTTTAGGTATCACCAAGTTTGTGACATCATTCCTTATCGTAACATGTCCACAGAATATAACCTGCACTCTGCTGTCTGTGCTGTTCTCACAGATGGTTTGATACACTGCACACTGATGTCTGTGCTGTTCTCACAAAAGGTCGGCTACACTGCACACTGCTGTCTGTGCTGTTCTCACAGAAGATTGGCTACTCTGCACACTCTGCTGTTCTCACAGATTGGCTACACTACACACTCTGCTGTCTGTGCTGTTCTCACAGATTGGCTACACTGCACACTCTGCTGTCTGTGCTGTTCTCACAGAAGGTCGGCTACACTGCACACTCTGCTGTCTGTGCTGTTCTCACAGAAGGTCGGCTACACTGCACACTCTGCTGTCTGTGCTGTTCTCACAGAAGGTCCGCTACACTGCACACTCTGCTGATTGTGCTGTTCTCACAGAAGATTGGCTACACTGCACACTCTGTTGTTTGTGCTGTTCTCACAGAAGGTCGGCTACACTGCACACTCTGCTGTCTGTGCTGTTCTCACAGAAGGTCGGCTACACTGCACACTCTGTTGTTTGTGCTGTTCTCACAGAAGGTTGGCTACACTGCACACTCTGTTGTTTGTGCTGTTCTCACAGAAGGTTGGCTACACTGCACACTCTGCTGTTTGTGCTGTTCTCACAGAAGATTGGCTACACTGCACACTCTGTTGTTTGTGCTGTTCTCACAGAAGGTTGGCTACACTGCACACTCTGCTGTCTGTGCTGTTCTCACAGAAGGTTGGCTACACTGCACACTCTGCTGTCTGTGCTGTTCTCACAGAAGGTCGGCTACACTGCACACTCTGCTGTCTGTGCTGTTTTCACAGAAAGTCAGCTGCACTGCATACTCTGCTGTCTGTGCTGTTCTCACAGAAGGTCCGCTACACTGCACACTCTGCTGTCTGTGCTATTCTCACAGAAGGTCGGCTACAATACACACTCTGCTGTCTGTGGGAATATTATATGATAAGACTACAAGTTCTCTTCCACAGTGCAACTCTTGTACTACCATTCTTAAACTATGAGAATGGTTTTTTAATTTGCCATCCATGACCAAAATTCAACCCCATTTCTTAAATGAAGATTATGAAATTGTTAAACTCATTTACTAATCTCTAAGGCACAGAGTTGTGCTGGTATCTTTTCTATCTTGCTATAGGCTACTTTTAGTCATGATTCTTGATCTGCAAGACTTTCAAATATTATTATTTGAAGAAAATTGTACTGTTTCGCTTAGTTGAGTATTTTCCATTATATGATTGTTTCTACAATGTCTTTATTGCCCTTTAATTTTCCATTTGAAATGACCCCTTTCCTTTTCTGACTCTGAGTATTTAACTTAGATTTTTAGATTTTAAATTTCATAATTAGAATGCAGGGTTATAATCTCCAGTGTCATGTTCTTCAACTGTAATTTTTCTTTGTCCTCTGCACATTCTGAAGTGTTTTTTTAATCTCATTTTTTGCAGGCTTTTATCAGAAAGCTGTTCTTACTTGTGAAAAATGGAGATAAGGCAGAGCTGGTGAAGCAGATGAGCAGGAAGTATGTCAATGCCAGAGACAAGGCTGGGCGGACTTTACTTCACTACGCCATTCAGTACAGCTACGACCACATTTGTGAAAGCCTCCATAGCAGTGCTGGCCCTACACTTTACACTTCAGATCGAAACAGCATAAACAGTAATGGGCAGATCATCCTCCAGGACATCAGCCTGACCCCCGAAGATGACAGAGACATGACACGACTAGTCAGTGGCAACCGCAGAATGAGGTGCATCATCACTGATTTGAAAAAAGACTGTAAAAAAAGACACTGCTTCAGGAGGTTTTTCACAGATAGTAATTGTACACCTGATTATTTCGGGATCATCAGGTATCTTGTGCAGGAGTATCCGTCAATGCTGGGAGTCACTAATAATGTAAGTTAGCAAGATAAAACTGTACATAAGACAGAATGCCAAGGAAATTTTTTCTTGCTATTCTGTATCTTGTGCAGGAGTATCTGTCAGTGGGGGAGTTAACTAATAATGTAAGTTAACAAGATAAAACTGTTCATAAGACAAAAAGCCAAGGACCTTTTTCTTGCTATTCTGTATCTTGTGCAGGAGTATCTGTCTGTGGGGGAGTCACTAATAATCTAAGTTAGCAAGATAAAACTGTACCTGTGACAAAAAGCCAAGGACATTTTTCTTGCTATTCTGTATCTTGTGATCTGTCAATGGGGGGAGTTACTAATAATGTAAGTTAGCAAGATAAAACTGTACATAAGACAAAAAGAACATTTTTCTTGCTATTCTGTATCTTGTGCAGGAGTATCCGTCATGGGGAAGTCACTAATAATGTAAGTTAGCAAGATAAAACTACATATGACAAAAATCCAAGGACATTTTTCTTGTTATTCTGTATCTTGTGCAGGAGTATCTGTCATGGGGGAGTCACTAATACTTGTTAGCACGATAAAACTGTACATGTGACAAAAAGCCAAAGACATTTTTCTTGCTATTCTATATCTCGTGCAGGAGTATCTGTCATGGGGGAGTCACTAATAATGTAAGTCAGCAAGATAAAACTGTACATAAGACAAAAAGCCGGGGACATTTTTTTTTTAAACAGTTTGTATATCTACAGTTAACAATCTAGTTAATACGACAACACAGGCATTTATAGATTAAGAACACACTGACCAAAATGTGTCTTCACACTGTCTGTTTCTCTTTTTTAATCACATTTTATGCTGGGGAAAATGGGGGGATGTTGCCATATACTCAGTTGGGGGCGTGACCTGAAAAAAATAGGATGGAGGTCACTGCTGTAAACTAAGATTCTCCTCCTGCTGTTGCTTCTCTTTCAATTGGTTTATTGACTGCCATAGGTGGTCATACCCAGCGCAGCATCACTTGTCCAGTTTTGTTTATTCAGTCAGATGCTAAGGTTTTCCATGCCATACAGCAGGCAGGTTGATTTTTATCTTTGTCTTCTGACTGCCATCACCTGTAGTTAATCCTTTTCCACATTGAAACCATTTTTACAATGTGACTAATTTCCATGTCTTGACATATATTGACCATTTAAAGTTAGCCTCTATTTTGTAAACATTGAATTTGTGTATCACGTCACTTTATTGACACACAAATATACACACACAAGAAAGCAGCAGCTTCTTCTGTGTTTACTCTTAGAGGGGCAGTTTTTGACACATTGTTCGTGTTTACAACAAGACTGTGATGTCCCCACATTTTTGGTCTAGCATAACCCATTTCAACAAACTCCTCATTAGTTGGTTTTTACCTAACTGGTGTAGCGTAGCAGTGAGTCTCTGTTCCTCCCCTCATCCCCCCTCCACCACCTCCAAGTAAGAGACCCTAGAACCCTCACAGGGAAACTAAGGCATATCGAAAAAGAGTTGAGACAATTAGGCGTGACCTTTGTTATTGTTAAATCACTGCTGTGTATGATTTAATAAAAAAATTTACTCAGGAGACAAGAAATGGTGGTGCAGAATCAACTGATCACCTCACCTGGAAAGCCAAAATTAAGAATTTTTGTAGATTTTTAGCATATCTGCTGTGTGGTGAATTACAGATAGGTAGAGGATGCTGTGGTCAGCCATTACTACAAAACAAATATCTGAGCCCCCAGGTGATAAAGGATAAGGTATTGCATTGCATTCGTGGGAACAGGATTTGATGGTCTATGTTGGCTAAAATGCAAAAATCATGAAAGTGATAGGGATAAGGAAGAAAGTTATTGTTTTATTCAGCTGAGAATATGATGAATTAAGAATTGACATCACAGCACTCAGGACACTCCCATAAGTGCTCTGTCCCCATCTTCAGCAGCAAGTGAAGAGTTCAAATTCCTATGGCACCAGTAACCGTCTGATTGTATGTCAGTCTCATCCTTTCCCTGAGTGTTAAGCATCTGCCAGATCCCCTGGGGACTCCTCGCAGCGCCATTCTCCTCAGACCATAATGATCTATCTGCACTTCTGCACTGTTCACTCGCTCCCAAAGGGCCCTCACAATATCTAGCTTGTCAAACATCAATTCACCACCAAGAGAATATGACTGACTGACTTTCTACCCCACCAGGACATCACACAAGCGATAAACACCAGATGACACAAAGTGCCACCATGTGGGTGAGGATCACTGTGGAGAGGTCCCAGAAACCTTGCAAGAGCCAGGGTGGGGCTTCAAATGACGAAAAATTGCATCCTTAAAAGGACAGAAGATCAAAGTTTACCAAGAGAATATGAGAAGCAACACATTAAATACATGTGATGGCAACAGTGGTCAGGAAATCCCATGCTCTGATTGTGAAGGATATTTTTTTATTAATGTGAATGGGCATTGCTAGTCAGACTCCCATCATCTGGGAAGAGAGAAATATACCACCAGCAACAAATGATATCCCACTTATCAAATTGACTATTGTGTTTACATATTTCATGATTGTGTGACCTGGGAGTAAGGTATGGTTAAGCATGTCTATTCTGCCTTTGAGGTCGAGATAGGAGACATTATAACTCACTCATCATGGAAACGGTCAGGAGTGGTACTTTGGAGTGGCTGCTGCATCAGAGGACTGAGCATGCATGGGAATGCCCATTGTGCAGTTGTGATAACATATGAATATGACTACCCTAATATGGATTCTTAAAATTATTTTTAATTTATACTGTTTACTGGTTGTGGTAAGTGAGAATTTATGCAAATTGATTTCTTTTTGTTTCTACTTACTTTTTTAAATTTTCCAACAGATTGGTCAGACTCCTCTTCACTATGCACACATATTTTCTGCTAGTAAAGCAGTTATAGACCTATTGGAGAGAAATGGAGCCTGTGCTAATGTTAAGGATGTGGTGAGTCATTTAGAAATCTTAACATTTTTTATTGTCATCCTCAATCTGGCATTCATAAGGTCAGTTTTTGTTCTTATAGTTTATCAAGAGATTTGTATAAATACAATATGTTTTTCCTTAGTCACTTAGACATAATTGAAGCAAAAATAGAGGTCGACCAACCAAGCAATGGATAGATGAAATATCCAAGGATGTAAATACCAGCATCTACCTAGCACATACCAAAGCTCACACCCAATGCCTCTTTAAAACCTGGCACTGAAAGGCAGAACAGGAACAGAGAAGATGATGATGATGATTTATATTACTTAGTGGTTGGATGCTCCACATACTTGGTGCTTGCCTGCTGTCCCAGAGGTCTTGGATTCAAACAGTGACCAGCTTAATGTTGATCACATCACTGACCAGGTGCCATTTGTACAGTACAAATTATAGGCCATGTGCTGCTAGCATGAATATGGTCTTTTACTTACTACATACTTTGTCAACCTGTTTTAGATCGCAGAAAGAATACACAGGTATGAATTCTACTTGTATGCTACATTGACTTTGGAAAGACCCCTAGGCTGGAAATTCTGGATCACGCTTTTGTAGATATTATATTAAATATGCATTGAAAAATCAATCTGTAGCATTAGTCTACAATACTATTGATAAAGCCACACATTGCACATTAAGTATATTTACAAAGAGGGAAACAGGCCAACATTGGTTGAAAAAGAAGTATGCCATGGTAATGTGATATCACTTTTTAATGCATATCCAGAATTAATGATGGCAATAGCTATTTAAGTGAGCATTAGAAGAACAAAATAATTTCAAATGTCAAGGCCATAATAACAAACAGAACAGTCCCTCCTTGCAATTTATCGAAAAAAATAATCTTAAAATAAATGCCAATTAAGCAGAAATATGGTGATATCTAAAATCTCTAAAGTACTACGAATCAGATAAAAAGCATATCATTGACCTATCTCATATGTTTCTAGATATATCTAGATCTATCTGCAATTTCACCTGTACTATTCAATGTTTTTATGAGCACGATTGCCTGCCTGGAAACACCTGGAGTTTGCAGAATATTGACATTTGCAGATGATGTTCTTGTATATAGGAAGGGGAGAGATTGGAATCAAAAAGCTGAAGAGTTACAGGCAACAGTAGATAAGGTGATTGACTGGTGTACAGAGATGAGTGCTGTAATCAACCCAGAAAAGGCAACTGTCCTGTGGTGTTCTTTGGACAACAGGATTGTTAGAACTGATGTTCCCAGACTCAAAATAAATGACAGGGACATCAAAAGAGACAGCAGATTGTGGTACCTGGGAATCACCTTTGAATGAAGTTTGTTGTTTCAGGGATCACATAGAGAGGGTTGTGACAAGGGCTCAAAAAGGTCTAAACGCACTCAAGATTATGGCAGCGATGGACATGGAGCAGAGAAAGCTGTTCACACTTTATCAGCACTTAATCATCTCAGTGATTGATTATGGATTAGGGTTACTGTCTTGAAGAGTCAGCTAGAGAAACTAGAGCGCATACAGAATGATGCTATGCTGCTGATCCTGGGTTGTACAAGAGACATCCCGATTGTGTGCATGCGATACATCCTTGCATTGCCGACTATTGCAGATAGGCTAAAGGTGCAGCCAGCTAAGTCAACCTTTAGAGTCGCTGCAGACAGGGAACACCCTCTGTATGAAGCTTTGGCTGCAGGCAAGGGTCAGAAGCTGAAAAGGAAAAAATTGTGGATGGCTCAAGCAAAAGACATGATAAGACAAGTATGCATGCTGGAGAACATTTGGGCCAGGAGAGGAGTGGGTGAGAGTTCTAGCGGGAAAGTCTGACCTGTGTAGGGTTATGATAACATTGCGCCGGGTGTGCAGAGAGTGGCCAGCAGGTGATACAGAGGTTGAAGTCCAACAGTTGATTCATGACAATTCACGCCCAGGTGATCTGATTATTTATACAGATGGTTCAGTGTTGAGAGGAAAGAGAAGTGCCGGGGGGTTCATAGCGAAAGCTAATAGAAAATCTTTAGTGCAAGACAGCTTAGCATATGACACCACATCTAGCATGAGAATGAAGGTGGAGGCGGTAACTCCAGCTCTCCGGTGGCTAGAGAACAAGATACATACACATGTCGTAATTGTAACAGACTCTGAAAGCATGCTGAAAGAAGTGAAGACAGGGATGCTTCGAGCAGAGTGGCTAGCTTCACAGGAAAGGTCACGGGTGGTGAGCATACTTTAGATCTTTTCTCCAGGCCATGCTGGCGTGGTGGATAATGAACAGGCAGACAGATTGGCTGGATTCGCACCACTGAATGGTGAATTGATACATGACAGGGCAGATGTGGTCAAAGCCCTTTGGAAACAAGTAACAGAATCAGTAGAGAAAGAGATTATTAAGGCCTGGAGAGAATGATGCACCTGGGCGTAACCAGAGGGTCTGGCCAGCTCACTACACTTAAGAGTAAAGGCAAGACTGACTTTATACAGATTGTGACTGGTACTATCAGTATTGGAACTCTGCGCTGGCTGCTAAAGATGACAGAGCATGCATGGGAATGCCCCGACTGCTGTGATGTCAATGCTTGACACAACTCAGATATATCTAGATCAAATCGTGATTGAAAATGCCAGATAGGAGACTGATTTTAGAATATTCTGTGTCTAAATTGGGTATTTACAAATAGTGCCACTGTCAAAGAAAATACTAGAAGATACTTTCTGGAGTGCCATTGTGAGAGTGGTGCCTGGTACGTAATGGTTATGATGATAAGTTATTCTAATTTACTCTGCTTGATTCGGATGTTAATGTCTCTCTCTCCCAGTTTGATTTTGTGCCAGAGGACTATGACTACAATCTGTGTGGGGATCAGACATTTCAAGTGAGGCGGCGACCTACAGTTGATCTGGATCTAGACATATTTCTCACAGAGTCTAACTTTGAACTACATTTTCAAGAGGCCATAAGGGTAATCCTTGTGCTTGTCTTTAATCTAGTGTGTGAATGTTTTTCCTCCCTTAGACAGTTTAAAGCATTAATTAAGCAAAATGATTTCACATTTTCTTTGTTTTCTGAAATTATCTATGTCCAGTAAATTTATTTCTCTTTCTGGTTGTTCATCCACCTGTGGACTTTAGTCATGTTCAAGAACCAGAATGTTGTGCACACTGGTGTTTTACTGATCTGGCTAATTTGTATGCAGAGACTGTTGGTTCCTTGCCTCTCAGGCAGATGCACTTTGAAGGATGCCCCTAATTAGCTGATTCTTACGACATGTTTGTTGGGAAGGCAGCGGGTCTATTCTTGATTTCCCCCACAATGGGGACCCGGAGACCACATGGAGAATTTATAATTAAGTAGGTTGGTAATTTAATAAATAAAATGTCTCGTTTCTTGGGTTCATAATAATCATATTATTGCATGAAAGTAACATGATTTATTGATGAAATACAACTGCTGTGTGAAAGATGGAAGTTTGGAAGGGCCGAATGTAAGACAGGCCTGCGTGCCTACTTTGTGTCCCTTTGAAAATAAAGTTTGTTCGTTCGTTCAGTACCTAAAACCTGATTGTGACGAAAGTGAAAAATAAAATCCAAATTAAAATAGTTACAAACGTGCGTGTAAAAAAATAAAATCTAAATTAAAATAGTCATAAATGGGCGCATGTACCCACTCACACACACACACAGAGATAGAGCCTGAAGATTGTATTAAAATATAAATATAAATACTAATTCTGTAATGTAGTAAATGCAGTAAATAGGTAAGTCTCATGTAAACTCAGTGCTGTTGTATATAACAGAAACACAGACATTTGCAACTAGTTAGAACATCTAATAGAGGCAGATTAGAGTTTGAAATATTTCATAGTAACTCATTTACACTAATGTAAAAATCCTATGAAGCTTGGAACAAAAAAAAAAACCAAGTAAAGGAATAACAAAGAAAGAAATCACATGATTCTAAAGTGAAAAAAAACTGCCTTTTTCTGTTTTAGTCCATGCCATGTGGCGTTGGTAGTCATCTCTGTCCACAACTGTGTCTCATTTACTTTTAGTCATTTCTGACAAATGATCTTCCCTGCCATGATATCAGACTGTTCAGCGTTATCTCTCTTGGTCTCCTTCTGTCTCTTTTCCACTCCAACTTTCCCACCATCACGATGTACTCCACCTGTCATGATCAAAGAATGTAGTTGTCTCCTGGTATGGAAACTTAGTTCTCTTTGTGTGTCAGTTTCTTTCAAAATGTCTTCATTACTCTTTTTATCTGTTCGAGTTTTCTCACCATTTGTCTATAAACCTCTGAAAAACCTGACTTGAGGAAACTTTGAAAACAGTCAAGCAAGATGTAAAATGGTTAGACAGCTTTGGACATCATCCTATCTGACTTCATCATACTGCTGTGGTACTATCTGCTTTTTTGTTAACATGCATAGTAACATCTTTTGACATCTTTCTGTCATGTTTATAAATTTATATGTTTAAAAAAAAAGTAATGGTCCCTTTTCCACATTTTATGCGTATAGGGCATATAGGGCTAGACCTATAATTTACAGACTAATTTGCACAAGATGGGCAGTATGGTCAGCATCATGGCCACCTTTACTTCCCAGGACTGACCGCGGTACCCACTCAAGGCTGGGGCGACCTGGGAGTCAAGGTCGTTTTTCAAAAAAGTCTTGCTCTGCCAGGGAGCTCACGACCTTCAGATCCACATGTGAGCATCTAGTCGCTACGCCATGGCAAATCATTAATTTATTATCTGAGTTTTAACATAATGGTCTCTGCAATATTGACCAGGTATTCTGCTATAGAGGGGAGGAACTTCATCTCAGCCTGTAATTGGTCTCAGAAATAATACAGAAATTGAGGTGGACTCATGGGAACAAAATTCCATGGACCGTGTTGTGTGGAGAGGGCACATCAGGAACTAAATGAGAATGAAGGTTGAAATGATTGCAGACAGGATGGTAGCTAAGCGTCCGAGAAGAAAAAGATTATCTACACATGTTGACAATAGCGGGCCTGAAATCCATTTGTAATTGTGGAAGACTACTTAACACAGGCAGCTCTTGCTAGTCACACTCAACATTGACTGTGAGCTCCATGCCTCCTCATAGCGCAATATAACACTATTGTCTGGAAAGACTAAGAGTTCCAATCATGAGTGAGTGTCTGGTATCTTTGGGATGGGGGGGGGGGGGGGTATGGGGAATTGTCTGCTTATATTTCCTATAAGCGGACAGTACAGTGGATCACTGGAGGAGGAGTTCTAGGCAAGAAAAACAGCATAAGCCAATACTTATACTGCAGAGTTGTCTGTTTAGGCCACAAAGATGTTTGTCATAGGGTAATTGCACTGCATCATGACCTTGTTGTCAATGGTGTTCTGTCTATTTGTAACTTGTTTTCAGCATCACTAATGTCTCAGTATTTAAAATCATGATTCAGTAAATCAGAGTAAAAACTTTTTTAGCAGAGATGGTTTAATGATACTGTAAAGGATGTAACCAAAGATGGTTTAAAAAACATAATTTAAATAATGCAGATACAAACAATACATTCCACAGTTAATGGCCTGTGCGATTTATGAATTCTTTTCCTAATTGTATCATTGTCCATTTGTTTCATATGTTGATGAAGGATTTCTAGTTGCAGAATTCATATTGTCATTCGTGATTGTGGTATTGTGAAGCTAAGTTCTGCTTCTCATTTTTTTTTTTTTTTTTTAGTTTATTGTTTGGTATATTTTGCTGTATCTTATCAGGTGATTTACTACCGAAATTACATCAACATTAAATGAACCCTAATTGATATCTGCAGTATGAAGTGTGTGATCCAGATGATCCAATGTGTGCAATGATGGAATGCAGTCATGTGGTGACATCCTTTAGACAGCGGGCTGTTGATGTTGGTGCTGTTGACCTTGTGAGATTTGTGGACAACCTGTCTGTCAGTATCAATCAGTCATCTGTCAGGTAAGTGAATGTCATTGTTGGTCATCTGTCTGGTCAGGATCTACCAATGTCAGTCATTTTTCATAAAGGTTGGGTATCTTTTAGTGTCAAGAAAGTCATCTGTCAAGTTGGGTATCTTTCAGTGTCAATCATCTGTCAGGTGAGGTTTCTTTCAGTGTAAGGTAAATGTTGGTCAGTCTTCTTTCAGGTGGGTGGGTGTCATTTAGTCATATATTGGGTAGGCTAGCACGGTACATGTTTTCTACTGTTACAACAGGTAAATTCAGTACACTTGTGATGTTCTGTCACAGTGGTTCCCAATTTTCATTGAGGATCTGTGAACTCCTTATTTCCAAGGTCAGCCACAGACATCATATTTTTTAATAGTCAAACTGAAGAACTTATTATAATTTATAAATATTAGTCCCCCAAAAAATGGATTGCATTCTAAAGTCGCTGTTTTTTTTTTTTAATTATATCACTGGTTATCACAAAATGGGAAGAGCTGTTTTGTCAGATGAGAGAGTCCATTGATTAGAATTCCTTGGACAGCTAAGAAGAGCAACCCAGATGTTTTGAAAAAGGCGAGTGCGCAAAGACAACTTATCACAAACATCAGAAAAAGACACCTATCATTTTTTTGGTCATGTTATGAAAAAAGGCAAACAGGAATATGTGGTGACCTCTGGAAAGATCTGTGGAAAGAGAGGCAGAGGAAGAACAGCGTGAGAAGATTCTTTCATCATTGCATGGAGGGATGTCAACACACAAACTGACATACGCAGTCACGGATTTTGGAGAGGCATGATCACCCATGCCAGTCGGCAAGGCTCTTGATGGTGATGATAGAGATGTCCTGTAAATTATGTATTGGTGAGTAGTAAAAAAAAAAAAACTCATTACTGCTTACATTCACCAGCTTTTATGGCAGTGTAGGTAAGGCAGGCCTAAACCTGAGAGTGTATCCCTATTGCCCAAACAGATAAATCTCGTCATTTTATTTGTGACAGAAATTGGTTCTCTGTGACTATGAAAAGTATTGAAGGGGTCCTGATGTGAATATATTAACTTAATAAAGCATTTAGAGAACCAGAGAACCAGCTAATCAGTTTAACCATTATTGTTTAAATGCTCTTGTTTATTCATTCACCTGTAGGTAAAAAGCTGCACCAAGCTTACAGTAGATCACTAATGGAGGACATATAGACATACACAAAAACAGCACAAGCCATTACTCACGCTGCAGAGTTGTCTGCTCGTGGCACCAAGAAGTTTGTCATAGGGTAATCACCCTGCCTCTTGACCTTATCATGGGCGTTCTGTCGAATGGTCATTTCATATTTTACATTTAGCATCACCGATGTCTCAATATTTACAATCCTGATTCATTCATGTCAGAGCCGGAGATCTTGTATCAAATTAATGCCAGGCTCTTTGAGGTGAAGATATGTATCTAGCAATAATGACTTCAACATTGAGTCTTGCCATTGGTTATTTATTATCACATTTCTCCCGAGACAAGAAAAACAGCACAAGTCATTACTCATACTTTAGAATTATCACATTGGTTAGGGCACAATGATGGATTTATCATAGGGTCATTACACAGCATCAGTACAGCTATCTTTGACATCTGGAAAACACTGATAACTTTCTCATTTTACATTTATTGTGGCAGATGTCTTCTTTATTTAAAGTCTTGATTCAATTATGTCAGAGCCAGAAAAGTTGTATAAAATGAAAGCAGGCTCTTCCAAGTCCTGTTAAGGCAAAATGTAGTGCAACTTTTGATAACCAAGTCCTGTTAAGATAAAATGTAGTGCAACTTTTTATAACTGTTCTTGTTTTAAATTCAATGTAACTGATGTCTTCATCATTTAAAATCATGATTTACTGAAATCCGATCTTGTATAAGTTGAATGACAGGCTCTTCCAAGTCAAGTCTAGACATAAAGTAATGCAACTATTGATAACCGCTGTCATTGCTAATTCAACGTAAATGTTGTCTTTATCATTTAAAATCCTGATTCAGTGATATATCTGAGTCAAAGCCAGAAATCTTATATAAACTAAATGGGAAGCTCTTCCACATCATATAAAGACATAACTAGCATTTGTCACTTTTCCATCATGCCTTGTCATCTTTTATTTTTATCAGTTTTTACATATCATTTGTTTTTCAGAAATAATTTGCCGCCTAGATGTTCATCTATAGAAGGTTTCATATACAGTGGTCTAGCTGCATTCTTACTTGATGGTCACACTAGTTACTTTTATATCTGTGTGTGTAATCCGGGCATAGTCTTGTTCCATCTTTCTCTCAAATGATAGTATTTAGGACCCTGTCCCTTTTTGCATTGTTGGTAACCTTTTGGAATCTGTTGCTGTGGCCTGCTCATTGTCCATGTTTGGCACTGATAATAACATAAAACGGGGAAAAAATGTGTTATTAATCATTAGCTGTTTTGCTGGTAAGAGGGTATTTAGGTGCCTGGGCAGTGGGGCTAGGTAATAGGTAACAGCATTTGCTTCCTGAACTCTTTGTCTTTTCCCCTACTGCCATTACTATGGGTATTTACTAATTTTGCAGTGTAAGCAATAGGCTCTTCGAGTCTGAGGATTTAGGGCTGCATCACTAGTAATAGCTACACCACCCTAACATGTAGTCAGTAAAAACATTTGTTTAGACTTGGTTTATCTCACACTGTTCAAGTCGAGAGGATCAGCGTCATTGCCCCGGGTTTTTTCCCGTATGGCTGAGACTCTCTGCAGAAGGGCTAGCTACCCGCTGGGAGCATCACATAAAGGACCAACTCCCTAGCTTTGGTAATGATTTCTCCAGGGATGTGCGTAAAAATTGCGCTCATAATTGCACTCATTAACCGAATTACCTAACCATGAAACAAAAACAAACTCACAACCTTCAGTGCATGAGGCAGTTAGCTTGACCACTTTGCCATGAAGACACCATTCCCCCCCCCCCCCCCCCCCCAACAGTGTTCTGTCATTTATTGTTCATGTGCTACATTCAGAATAACCTCTTAATATAATTGTAGTAGGATGTTATCATTAATTTCAAATCACTTTCATAATGTGCTTTATTATTTTTTTCCTGTGCAGCCTATACTAAGTTTCTCAGTGTTTTAAGTTCATGAACGCCTGCAGTAAATCTTGGGAGGTCGATTTAAAATTGTTATCAACAATTTTTAGTAATTAATTGCGTCAAATAGGATCAAAGTATTTGTAATAGCTAACAAGCAAATATTAATTGTAGCTCTGCTACATACTGCTAGGGTCAAATTTAGGACGTATGACACTCCTGTGCAGGCATTTAAATGAATAAAGCAAATTAAAAATATAAACAGAGTGTTAGTGCTAGATATATTTTGATGTTGTCAGTGGACACACATGCCTAACTGCAGCCCTCATACTGCAAATACTTTACACATATAATTTGGTGATGATAAACAAAAAATTAGTGAAGACAGCATGTCTAGCTGTCATTGTGGATTGCAAAGTAAAAGTGATTATAATAATTAGTCTTACATTTCCATCCCCTTGGTTGTATTTCCCTTACCATGACTGTTGTGAAATACTCTATTGCCCATGTAAAAAAGCCACTTATTTATACATTAGATGTTTTTTTTTTTTTTTGTGTCTTAAAGGCTAGTTTTATAAATCTGCTAATTTGTATACAGATTGTTGGTTCCTCACCGCTCAGGCTAGTGCTCTGCTTTGGAGGAAAAGTCCCTAATTAGTTGCTTTTAGGACGTGCTTGATAAGAAGGCTGTGGTCCCCACACAGGGATACCAATGGTTATAATAATTGGTTTTACATTAAGCAATTAAGTCTTTGCTTCTGTCCACTTTGCTATTTTCGGAACTACCCTATTACTCAAGTTAATTAAAAGTCACTGTTTGTACATTAGGTTGGGGTTTTTTCATCTTGAAAGTGAATATAAAGATATCTGCCATTCTTCTGAATTGCTTCCTTCCCTTTAGCAATATGTCACCTATGACCCTGTGGGAATGTCTTGTGACCAGTGGTAAGAGCCACTAGTTTGTACATTACATCGTTTGTTTTTGTTTTTTTATCTTGAAAGTTAATATAAAGATATTGGCCATTCTTGTGATTTATTCTGTGATGATTTATGTTGTTGACATGTGATTTGTACATATAAATTCTGCTTGATTTTCTATAGGTTATCTTCACATCAATCATGTTGAACCCTAGAAAACATTTCTCATTATAAACATTCTATATGCTGACTGTTCACTGGGTTAGTGAGGAAGTAGATTAGCTGATGATCCATCAAGAATTTTAAACCCACATACCCTGACAAAAAATATCCAACTAGCCAAGGGTCCTTTATACCCAATACTGTGTTTCTGGCACTTGTAAAGATAACTAGTAACTCACACGTAGACACTTGCATTTTGAATCTGTTGTGCGTTTTTTGTGTGGAAAAAAAGGGCTCCATGCAAAGGACATTCTTTAGGAAATGCTTCCTGTTTATGCCGATAGATTTTTATCCCGTAAAGCGGTGCATAGCTGGGTAAAGAAAATTCTGAAGGACGCTCTTCATGATGCAATTCTAAGAAAAATCCAGGCCTGCTTACTAGAGTACTGCTCCTTCATGACAATGCCAGGTGACATACGGCTCAGTTAACGCAGGAGAAAATTCACAATCTAGGGTGGGAACTTCTGGAACATAGGCCTTGTTTTTCCTGAAAGTTATATGGTGGACTGTTTACAATTTCTGTGATTTTATTTTAAATCAGTTGTTGCTAAAATAAATATAGTACCATTATTGTATCAGAATGTTCTCTCCATATTGAAATGTAGTAGTTATAGTAGTACTGAGAGTTTCAACTTCACTGCATATGGGTCACCCCATAATTGTTCCATGCCTAAGCCAGTGAAAATCATATGAAATGCCCCTCAGTTTTCCATTTCAGAACTAGTGAACAAACAGTTGAGTCAACACCATGCAGTGAAACAAGTCTGCTTGAACTGAAGGTAGATAATGTAGCCTCTCATCTGTTCGATCCCTGTGATTAAACACTGGAAATGCCAGACCTAAATTCGGGCCTCTCCATCATGTCTGGGATATAAATCAGACTTGTTTTGCCATGTATTCAAAAGGGGATGTGACTTTTAACCTCAGCCCTCAGAATTTCTCCCTAGAGACGGCAGACTTGGTTAAAGAAAAACTTTAATAATCGGATATTTAGTTTTAGTATCGAGTTGAGTTAGGAAGCTGTATAATGCAGTTGCTAGCATACTTACCTGCTGGCCATAATACCATTTTTAGGGCGATGTAGGACCAAATGGGGTGGTATTCTTAAGCCATAGCATTAAGGGCCTCAAGGTTAGTGCAGTCGCCATGTAATGTTAAGTTGTTGATTTTTGCTTCTTTTGAGACAGACGTTTCAAATTCATCTAGGCTCTTGGCTTGTTTCATCTTAACATAGGTTCTAGGAAATGTTGTGGAAATTAAAAGTGACCTGCTTGAGGTTGGCTACATAATCCAGCATGTGCTGATTGGTCTGGAAAAATAGGGAGCTGGCACCTTGTGCCTGAAGGCTCAGAAATTGGTTTTTAAAGATAAGCTGTAGCAAACTTTTTAGATGCCAGAAATATATCTCGACTGAGTTTCCAGAAATGCTGTAAACAAGCAGAGATACAGTTATATCTTTTTCTTGTTATATTTTGCTATCACAGCCAGTGAGAAGTCACCTTGATAGCCACTAATTAGCCACATTTCAAGCCACATTTTCAAAACTGACCTTAGCTTCTAGGTCGATTCAGCCTTGAGTGGGTACCAGGTAGCATCCTGGGAAGTAAAGGTGGCTGGCAGGATGCTGACCACATCACCCACCTAGTGTTGTTGGGTTATAAAATCAAGGTCTAGTCCTAGTTGCCCATTACACCTAAAGGTGTGGAAAAGGATACTTTGCTTTATAACAGCGGCGTCCATGGCTTAGATGTTGCGAGTCTGACTCATAATCCAACGTACCGCGATCAAAACCCACTGCTGGCTGCGTCCATTGTTATCATGGTATGGGGCGTCGGCCTAGCCTAAAATTGGTACCAGGATGTATGTCCTGGGGAAGTAAAGATGGCCGGCATAATGCTGACCACATTACCCACTGAGTGGTGATGGTCTGTAAAAATATGGGCGCTCTTCCGATAACGCCTAAAGGGGTGAAAAGGAATCTTTACTTTTTTTTACTTACTTTATAACAGCTGGTTACAATACAGGTATATCTTGTGAAATCTTGCAGTGGAATTTTTATTTTTTTATTGCCAGGAGTTGATAGTAGTTGATTGAAACAATGTACCCTTGCAGCCTGTTTAAGATTAAACATGTTTGAAGACACCCTTTTGTTTGAATTATTGTCTGTCATTTACCATTGTATGAATTATTAATGTCTGTTTTTTTACCATTGTCTAAATTATTGTCTGTCACTCACCGTTTACTGAATTATTGATGTATGTTACTCACCATTATCTGAATTGTTGATCTCTGTCATTCACCATTTACTGAATTATTGATGTATGTCACTCACCATTGTCTGAATTGTTGATCTCTGTCACTCAACATTTACTGAATTATTGATGTATGTCACTCACCATTATCTGAATTGTTGATCTCTGTCACTCACCATTTACTGAATTGTTGTCTGTCTGTGACCATTTATTTAATTATTGATGTAGGTCACTCACCATTATCTGAATGTTTGACGTTGATCACTCACCATTATCTGAATGTTTGACATTGATCACTCACCATTATCTGAATGATTGACATTGATCACTTACCATTATCTGAATGTTTGACATTGATCACTCACCATTATCTGAATGTTTGACATTGATCACTCACCATTATCTGAATGTTTGACATTGATCCCTCACCATTATCTGAATGATTGATGTAGGTCACTCACTATTGTCTAAATTGTTGATGCCCATCACTCACCATTGTCCAAATTGTTGATGCCCATCACTCACCTTTGTCTGAATTTTTGTCATCCTATATATTAAAGAAGCGTTCATCTTTTGTTTGTTTTTTTCACACTTGGACCTGCGAAACTGGAAATTTTTTCGCAAGCCCTCTAATAGCTAACTAAAAACAAATGTTCCACACTTGCTTTTCCATCTTGAGCATTGTTTTTGACTGATGAAGTGCTGCAATAACATCCATTCAATTTCTGTTTTTTTTTTAAAATACTGACATGACTGAAAAAGTCTGTTTACCGTAATAGGAAATTGAAAAACTGACCAACAATTTCCTAGCTCTATAATAATTTCCCCCCTCATGTATGTAAAAAGGTGGGGGGGAGAGGGTGTTACCAAAATTATGACAATAATTGCATTTTTCTATAAATCAATAAAAAAGTGCCAAAATTATGTAGCATTCACTAAAACATAAAAACTATCTAGAATCCCAGAATCCCACCAAATTCTCCCGTCAAGATTTGCTTCATCGTCTCTCTAGAGATACAGTGTATTATATTCAGACTAAGGACAGGGCACAACAGACTTCATCAACATATGTGCAGACTTTTTGGTGTAGGAGACAGGGAGACGTGCCCCCTGCAACTTGGCACCAAAAAATGCTGAGCATGTGCTCCAACACTGTCAACTGTATGCTGAGAACAGATACACAATCTGGCCTGTTTTAACCACAATGCAGACAAAACTGTATGGTACACGAGAGGATATGGTCTGCACGATAACTTTCATACAGGCTACCGGCCTCATGATAAATGTTTTCTGACAGAAGGATCGAAGAAGATGAAGCCTTTACATGATTAGGCTGAAATTTTGTGTTGACCAGCAAGACATTTTGGCTTACCAGTGGTGGTCTGTGGACCACTGGTGTAAGAAGTTTGAGGTTTGAACAATGATTCAACATCATGGCACACATGTAGTAATGTTTGAATGAGTAACCCATAAGTGCTCTGTTTTTCTTTTAACTCAAGTCTGAGTCCGAAGAAGCTCAGCACAGTGCACAGGCTTTGTAGCACCGGTGAGGATCCTGAAATACTTTGAGTAGATTTTCAACTCCACATTTTGTCTGGCCTGTTAGGGTTTTATATTTTTATTTCCAACTGCCAACGTATAGTTTACGTGCGCAACAATGCACATGGGCATCCGATCTCGCTACCCAGAGACCAAGGGGAATTACTCAAAGTCCAAGACCACTTGAAAAAATATCAGCCCATACGAGGGATTGAACCCGGAATCTCTAGTACTTGAAGCAGACAGCATGCATCGAGAGCATGCAAGCCACCCCCTCCCACTGGTTTAAGAACACCGCTAAAGAGTCTCTGGTGAAGAGGTTTCACTATTAAACTAATGCTGCGAAGGTTGTGCATTCCTTTTCAGCCTCCTTTGTTTATTTCATGAGCGCAGATCTTTCAGAGATGCCTGACTATCATTGTTGGTGCTCCAAAGTTGTAATTTTGTGTGATGCTCATAGAGGGCAGCCAGCCACTCTGCAGTGAGAGACTAAGACATATGGATAAAAACCTATTGCTTTTTCTTCTTTGTCTTTTCATTTATTATCTTGCTGTCATTAGGTTGAAGCCTAGTGTTGTGTTTTTCTGTATTTGTCTTGTACTTCACGGGTGGTTTGGGTGATGGATTTGTTCATCTTTTTTTTTTTTTTGCAGGCTTCAGCTACATCTTTTATCCATCTCTTTCTTAGTCCTCCTCTTGCCTTCCTACTAGATTTTCTGCAGTAAGAGATTGCACATTTTGTTTAGTGTGGCTGCATTCTCATTTGATGGCCAAACCATTTCATTCTTTGTCAATATAATTCAAACACGATCATATTCCAACTTTCTCTCGACTGCTGGTATTCCTAAACCTTTCCATCATTGTGTTATTAGTGACCTTATAGAGACAACATAGTTACTTTGGACAGCGGATGCTGTGAATGGATAGCTGGTAAAACAGTGTCAGCGGTGCAAGAGCTGATCAATGAAAATTCATGGGTCTGTAGTGAGAGGTAAATAGAGTGGATGGGTTTTATTGCAAATGTGAATAGACCTGTTTGAAACCAGAGAGCCTTGCATTTCAACGTCACCTCATCCAGCGTGAGAGTGGAGGCAGTAAACGGCCGCTTTCTGATAGCTTGCAAACAGCGCAGCCCGACGTGCTGTAATCGTAAGACCCACAGAGCAAGCTTTGTCAAATTGAAACTGGTGTCCTGCATGCAGAGTGGCTTGCATCACTTGATAATACTCAGATGAGGAATATATACATTTTCTTTCCTGGATATTTAGGTGTGTGAAGTAATGAGCAGGCTGATAGATTAGCTGCTGCCGCTCCTTTGGGTATTAACGGGCAGGCTTATAGATTAGCTGCTGGCGTCTCTCTGGGTGTTAACGAGCAGGCTGATAGATTAGCTGCTGGCGTCTCTCTGGGTGTTAACGAGCAGGCTGATAGATTAGCTGCTGCCGCTTCTCTGTGTGTTAACGAGCAGGCTGATAGATTAGCTGCTGCCGTTCTTCTGTGTGTTAACGAGCAGACTGATAGATTAGCTGCTGCCGTTCTTCTGTGTGTTAACGAGCAGGCTGATAGATTAGCTGCTGCCGCTTCTCTGTGTGTTAACGAGCAGGCTGATAGATTAGCTGCTGCCGCTTCTCTGTGTGTTAACGAGCAGACTGATAGATTAGCTGCTGCCGTTCTTCTGTGTGTTAACGAGCAGGCTGATAGATTAGCTGCTGCCGCTTCTCTGTGTGTTAACGAGCAGGCTGATAGATTAGCTGCTGCCGCTTCTCTGTGTGTTAACGAGCAGGCTGATAGATTAGCTGCTGTCGCTCCTTTGGGTATTAACGAGCAGACTGATAGATTTGCTGCTGGCGTTCTTCTGTGTGTTAACAAGCAGGCTGATAGATTAGCTGCTGCCGCTTCTCTTGGTGTTAACGAGCAGGCTGATAGATTAGCTGCTGCCGTTCCTCTGGACGTTAACGAGCAGGCTGATAGATTAGCTGCTGCCGTTCCTCTGTGTGTTAACAAGCAGGCTGATAGATTAGCTGCTGCCGTTCTTCTGTGTTAACGAGCAGGCTGATAGATTAGCTGCTGCCGCTTCTCTGTGTGTTAACGAGCAGGCTGATAGATTAGCTGCTGTCGCTCCTTTGGGTATTAACGAGCAGACTGATAGATTTGCTGCTGGCGTTCTTCTGTGTGTTAACAAGCAGGCTGATAGATTAGCTGCTGCCGCTTCTCTTGGTGTTAACGAGCAGGCTGATAGATTAGCTGCTGCCGTTCCTCTGGACGTTAACGAGCAGGCTGATAGATTAGCTGCTGCCGTTCCTCTGTGTGTTAACAAGCAGGCTGATAGATTAGCTGCTGCCGTTCTTCTGTGTTAACGAGCAGGCTGATAGATTTGCTGCTGCCGTTCTTCTGTGTGTTAACGAGCAGGATGATAGATTAGCTGCTGCCGTTCTTCTGTGTGTTAACGAGCAGGCTTATAGAATAGCTGCTGCCGCTCCTCTGGGTGTTAACGAGCAGGCTTATAGATTAGCTGCTGCCGCACCTCTGGGTGTTGACGAGCAGGCTGATAGATTAGCTGCTGCCGCTCCTCTGGGTGTTAACGAGCAGGCTTATAGATTAGCTGCTGCCGCACCTCTGGATGTTGACGAGCAGGCTGATAGATTAGCTGCTGCCGCTCCTCTGAGTGTAAACGACCAGACTGATAGATTTGCTGCTGCCGTTCTTTTGTATGTTAACGAGCAGGCTGATAGATTAGCTGATGCCGTTCCTCTGGATGTTAACGAGCAGGCTAATAGATTAGCTGCTGCTGTCCCTCTGGGTGGTGAGCAACTTTATGATAAAGCGGACGTGGTGAAGACTTGGATTAAATTGACAGTGCAACAGAACAGAGAATCTTTACTTTTAAATGCAAATTCAACAGAGGGTTTTTAGGAAGATTGTCATGAACGGGGGGGGGGGGGGGGGTAATAAGCGGACTTAATCAGTTGGCAACAGGTACTATTAGCTGGTCAGCTCTTCGTTGGTTACTGAAGAAGAGGACAGAGCACGTGTAGGAATGTTCGGAGTGCAATGATGTTAACTTTTGATTTATTCATTCATGGAGACAACAGTGAACTTAGAAATGAGAATCAACAACCTTTGGCGATGGCGAGCATAACCAGCAAGACCAGAGTAGGTTTATGAGGGGGAAAATAAACCTGCACCAAAAACATGCACCAATCGTCGATCTTCAACAATCAACCTACATCTTTACTGAAATCTGTGACAGGATCAGTTGACTATACATGTAAAGGAACAATCGTCCTGGCCGCGCTGTTCGCTCCCAGCTGAATCCCTCTCTCCAGATTTAGATCCTCAGTCTGCTTTGTTGCACTGTTCTCATGCTCCCACAGAGCCATCACCGTGTCCATTGTATCATTAGAAGCTAACCGCCCACAGAGCGGTAGCACTCAGTCTACCAGTCTGCTCATTACGGCGCACACCAGAATATTATGAGACAACAGTCCTACATGTACAACCCACATCTATACTGTAATCTGTGACAGGATCAAATGGATTATTTAAGTAATGCGATTATCCGTCCACCCTGTGGGATGCAATTTTTCGTTATTTGAAGCCCCACCCTGGCTTTTGTCGGGGTCCCTGAATATAGCTGGGCCACAATTATAGCCATAACGGCTGTAAAGGGTTTCTGTGACCTCTCCACGGGTGATCCTCATCCAGATGGTGGCACTTTGTGTCACCGAGTGTTTATTGCTTGTGTTATTTCCTAGTGGGGTACAACAAGCAAGCCAGTAATGGGAAATCGTCAATGCTCACTGCGTGAAGTTCTAATACAACTGTTATGGGGAGAAACATACTTAAAAACTTAGTGACAATATTTATGAGAAAGGGTGTTTAGATGGCTTGTCCTCGTGATATGATTAGGATATGAATACAGGCCTGATCTCAGATGTGATCTTTGAAGTACCGAAACTTTTGACCAAACATGCTTACTGTGGTGATTACGAGCAGCACTTTCGATACATCTCAATGCTTGGAAAGTGGTCATTCACCTGTGAATAAATACAAAATGAAATGTGACCAGACAGCTCAAAGGGAAATAAAAATTACCCATAACATATTTTTGGTTTTATGCTGACCTTGGTTTAGAGCAAAGCCCGTTGAGTTTTCTAGTCATTCTGTGTTGTGTTTAGCATTCCCTTGATAAAGATGTTGGTCGAAGCGTTCGACCGTATTCGTGCACGAAGTCTATATTCATCCATTGACTTATCTAGTCACATTATCACATTTGATGTTGTAGTTAGCACTTTTTGTCATCGGTGACTACATTCACCCCCTATTTACGTCATTGTAATTCTGCCATCTCCATGTGAGATGCAATTTTTCTCCATTTTGAAGCTCCACTCTGGCTCTTACCAGGGGCCGCAATATAGCCTGACCATAAATATGGTCTAATCGCTGAACGCTGTTTCTGGGACCTCTCCACGGTGATCCTCATCCACATGGTGGCACTCTGTGTCATCGGGTGTTCATCGCTTGTGTTATGTCCTGGTGGGGTAAAAATCTACTCTACTACTCTACTTTACGTCATCGCCTGTGAAGCAAAGTATGCTATGCTGTCACTCCTTCCACCCTGTCCCACTTTTTGCAGGTTCCTACCTGAAGGTTTAACCACCCTACAATGACAAGAACCGCAGTATGGAGGCAAGCCAGCAAGACAAATCCCATATATCTTGTTTAACATGCAAAGAAGTTACAAATTGGCACCCATAAAAAATACCAGCCTGGCGTTACCTGCATTTCGCTGAGGAAAATGATGGTTGGTTGTTATATTTATTGCCACACAGAAACACATTTCAACTGTATAACAATATAGCACAGTTATTTGTAATGTGGCACAATAAATTGTTCAGGAAGTAACTATCATTTGCTACCCCATAAATAAAGGCAATTAAGTTTTTTTTCCCCTTTGTGCTTACTGTGTATTAGGGCATCTACCATAAGAACTTCTACGACAAACAGCTCAAATCAACCTCGAACTCAGCAGTTCGATAATGAGGGAGCTAATCGAATTCCTATTCCAATACTGGGTCAAAGGCGAGTCTCCCATAGCATGCAGCGTGTCGGCGGTCGAAGGTTTTGCTGACAGATGAAGCGTAATGTGACCAGGGAGTGCGTGCCACTCTGTAACTGTGAGGCAAGAACTGGCACGTTTGCAATTAACTGTAGTAAACATACTTCAGACCCTCAACGTGTTATTCGATTGGAAGGAACTTTCATGTCCGTTTGTTTACATAGGTAGCACCCAAAAGGTTGAAAGCAGTGGTTTTAACGTACGTAAATTTCTGTTATTCTATAACAGGGTGGTCAAATCAAATGTTTAAACAGGTTTGTAGTCGAAATCGAAAAATCCTTCATCGAGCAGGCAAGGAAGAGACCTGTTTAATGCTTTGGGGTAGTGGAATAGTGAGGTAACACAAGCAGAATGTGACTGCTGTTCTTAATAATTAATCTTTTGCGTGGCTGTTTTTAGTCTTTCTGTTGTTTCATTCGTTGACGAATAAACACTGTTCTCTGGTGGTCTGTGTGGATTGCTCTTCGTTGAGCTTCTTAGCTGCTTGATTGTATTTAGTCATTTTCCAAATAACAATAAGTTACACTATAAAGGACGACAACGCCGTTTTAAAATGATCGAATGTAAGCGTACACAAAAAGTAGTTTTAACTTGTGCCTTGAATTTTTTCTAAATGGAATCTGCTGCTACAGGACTAAATTCAACATGGGGACAGCCAAGTGGGTCCACGGTTCCGAAAGTTATCTTTCTAGTTCTCTTCGTAGTGACTTCATTTTTTGGCAATTTGTTTATGCTAATTGTGCTGATTCAGAATGCGAGGCTGAGGTCAGTACAGAATATTTTCATTGCCAATACTTGCATTGTGTGCCTCATCGACTGTCTCTGCAACATGTCCCTCGTTACTAGTTCTTTAATAGCAGACGAGATTTTTTCTGGGCATTTCATGTGTAAAGTCAATAGCTTTTTCGTGAACCTTGTCGCTATTATGACAATGCTAATGTTAACAGCGCTGTGTGCAGACAGATATTTTTCACTTCGATTCTCTTACAAAAGCAAAGCCTGTCTATCTTTTCGTCGGATCGGATCAGTTATTGTATATTTGTGGCTGCATTCTCTCGTCTTCAGTATCCCCATACTAACTGACGGTGTTCACTCGGTCTATCGACCTCAGCTCCACCTCTGCACGATTGGAAGTGGAGCGTCAGATGCCTTCTTGTTTGTAACGCTGATTGTTTGTTTTGTCGCACCGTTAATAGCAGTAATTATCTTTAACGTTTGTAATTGTAACTTGACGTGCAGACTCAAGGATAAGACATCAAATGAGATCGCAGAAAAGAACTATATGCAAATGTCAACAGAAACATCGCAAGCAGCTCCCTTGGTCAATTCTTGCTCGTATACAGTGTCCCTTGTGATACTGTGGCTTGTACTGGAGATTCCTTTCATTGTTACCTCATACGTGATGCAGTACGAATACATCCAGCCCCTGGTAGCTACCGGCAGGTCATGGGAAGTTAGTATAACCTTCGTCTGGATGAGATTTTTATACTCAGCTATATTCCCATATGTGACTTTTTTCTTCAAGAAAGAAATATGGCAGAGCACAAAAGAACACATATTTTGTCGACGACACAATTCTGTCGTTGATACAGATAGTTTAGGAGGTGGTAATATAGCTGCGAGAGACAGTTGCCGTAAGAAAACAGAAAATGAAACGCCTTCACAGATAACAGTCAGAGACAAAGAATGTCCCCAACCATCAAATTCGTCGACCTTTAATGTACCAGTTCTGTTTGCAACATCAAAAGGTATTTGCATTGAGGACTCAAAGACAAGTTACAGATCGGGAGAGATAAACAATATAACATGTACAACCGATGTGCATCATTTGAAACTCAGAACATTGGATATATGCTATCCGAAATACAAGCACGACGATGAACTCTACGGTGATACGAGCGATTATGATTCCAGCTGTGAAATCGACCCTTACTCCTCATCACAGCCTGTATCAGCTCGATCGGTTTTAGAAGCTGTCCAACGTATTCGTTCTATGTCCTACCCAGAAATCAACCTTCATAATACCACAGTAAAAGTTGCATACAAATGCCAAGATTTATCCGCCACCTCCGTTACAGATTCGGGGCTAGATCTCAGCGGTCAAAGTAGTTCCAGCATGGAAGTAGCAAGTGAGTCAACATTTAAAGTGATAAATGGACACAGGAAACCCTCAGCAAATTCTTCAAATAAACATTTATAAGAACTTGAACAGGAGTGTTCAAGAAAATGCAAGACTCACAATTCTAGCAATTGAATATCTCTTCAGCTTCCGCTTTCCGGTAATATTGCTGATGGTGACAGTATAGCTGAAACACAACAGAAGAAAAAACAAAACTGACAGACACGAACATTCATCAACGTAACTTTCGTCACAAGCCACACAGAAGGATAGCAATGTTGAAAAAGGCATGTCACCGAAATTAGATCAGACAAACAAATCACATCTAACATAAACAGACGGGACATTACTTCTCAGAAAAGGCCCATATTTGCATCTTGGTATAAAAACAAAAGTATTTTGTTGAATATATTTGACTCCAACAAATCGGCAGTTTAAAAAGAAGAACACAGGGGAGCATATACAGCAGGAGTCCGCCGATCGTCAGGAGAAGATGCCTCTTCGACAACTGTTTCGGTCAATCAACTCTTATACAATTTCAAAGGGTGGGCCGACCTGGGTCATGACTCCCAGGCCTGGATTTTCTCCTGCTGAGCTTTACCGGATGTTTTCGGACAGGGACAAGACGAAATAGTGACTATGCAACGGGTACTGTGAGATTTGAAGTTAAATATATGTATTGTCGCTGCGGTAGCCAATTAGACCAACCGGCTACCTTAACAACCAAGTGACAAGCTTACGCTTGGTTCATCGGACACTTGTAAGACTTTTGCAAATGGCAGACATCAGTCCGAAATCTTGGCTTTTAAGGGATAAAAAGCTCCGTTCCTCCAGGACTCGGACCAGTCTACCGAGGCCCATTCCCCACGACGTTCCGTTGCCTCCAGAGCCAGCTCGAAGCTCTTTCAGCAGCTTCGCCCAGTTGTTTTAGTGACCGTTTACGTTTGTTTTCTCGCAAGCCCAGCTGCTTTAGATCATTGTACATAGAAGTGGAGACAAGACCTCTTACCCCCACCTCGTCGGCGAAGATTTTTACTGAGTACACGTCGTCTCTCCCCAGACCGGCCGCGAGCTCACAGTACTTCTAGTGATTGTACATGTGATTTTCGTCCATTCGCGACTCATATGGCACGGTCAGCTCAATCAGGGTGAGCTGGCGTTTCTCAGCGGTAATACTTATATACACCAAACAATATACAATTAATTCCAGCTTTTCGACAAAGAAAGCCTCGCGTTTAGCCCCACAGCAACTTGCTTGCAAATGGAGGTGGAAGCAGTAACTGCAGCTTTTCGATGTCTGGAGAGTTTTATAGCCTGACATTTTATTGAAGGGACTCGCAGAACAAGCTAGAAACTGGTGTTTTGTGCTCTAGTGTGGATTTCAATGCTTGGTACCACTCAGATCAGAAGCATGTCTAGATTTTCTGTCCAGGAAATTCATGTGTGCGTGGTAATGAGCAAGCGGTCTGAACTACTTGATGATAAAGCGGACGTGGTGAGGACTCTCTGGGGTCAAGCAAACAGTGTAACAGAATGGACAGAGCATCTACATCTGGAGAGACTAATTCAGCTAGGGACGAGTGGAGGGTATGGATAATCTTCAACCCGCAGTGGAATGTACAATTTTAATGAGGCTGCAGTTGGCACCGTCAGCGTGTGAACTCTTCATTGGCTACTAAAGCAGTAGACTGGGCATGTGTGGGAATGTCTCGAGTGCGAGGATATCAGTTCTTGATTCATTCATTCAGTATTTATTTGGACAAAATAACATGATCCTAACATGACACAGTTCTTAAAAGGGCTGCGTGGTCTCGAGGCATGGCATTCATCTCGAGTGCTGGAGGTCCCGAGTTCAAGCCCCTGTGAAGGCTTGGATTTTTACGCGTGGACTTTAGTAATTTCCCCTGGTCTCTGAGTAGTAAGATCGGACGCCCATGTGTATTGTTGCATACATAAAATATACCTTGCCAGTTGGAAATTTTAAAAAAATAGCTTAACGGCGCTGCCCACGCAAAATGTTGAGTTGAAAATCTATCCAATGTATTTCAGCACCCTCGCCGGTGCTACGGAGTTCGTGAATTGCGCTGAGATTCTTCGGACTCAGACTTGAGTTAGAAGACAAACAGAGCACTTTGGGTTATAACCTGTGGGACATGATGTTGATCCTTTGTTCAAACTTCAAACCTCAAACCTTAAAGACACTAGAATTTCATAGAATATATCGTTGTAACTGCTTTCACTTCAGCGTTTTAACTCAGTGGATCCCAACTACAAGTATTCTGACTTGCAGGCACTTTTTGGAATATATTTTTACTTCGGAGGCCATTAGGACTACCCACGGCCAGCTCTAGTACTGCTTTGGACTACCGTACTGTATGTCTTACAAGATAATGATGTTTAGAAGTAGTGTTAAGGAGCATCGAAAGATGGGATAGATTGTAAATAGTTAGATATCTGAACAAGTGCGTAATGTACGTGTAATGAAATATAATTTTTTTTTTTTTTTTTTAATTTACTATAATAGTTGTTCTATTTAGTAAATTGGGTAAAGTAAAAAAAATTTTGAGATCATGCATTTTTCCTGTGGCAACTCACGGTTGTGAGTCTTGAACTCTCACGCAGTCACTGAGGAAAAAGATTGAAGCTTTTGATTTGAAATGTTTTAGAAAAATTCTTAGAATACCATAGATCAGGAAGAGGAAATACATCGACATTCTGAACGAGTTGAACACCTAGAAGAACTGGCTCATAAACAGCATCCTGTCCTGAAAGTTGAAGTATTTTGGCCACATCAAGCGTCATGGTGGCTTAGAAAAGACAGTGATGGAAGGTGCAGTTTGTAGAAGGTGAATCAGGGGTCGACCACCGCGAAGATGGATACATTGAAGATACATTGGCATTGAAAGCATATGGTGCCGGAGAGCTGGCTAGGGAGAGGGATACTTTCAGGCGTGCCGTGAAGAGAACGACGTTCTGTAAAGGACTTGTTGATTGATGATGAGTCGTTTTATTCTTAACCACAATCAATACACTTCTTCTTCTTCTTCTTCTTCTTCTTCTTCTTCTTCTTCTTCTTCTTCTTCTTCTTCTTCTTCTTCTTCTTCTTCTTCTTCTTCTTCTTCTTCTTCTTCTTCTTCTTCTTTTCTCTACTCCTGGGATACTTCACAGCGTTAGGGGAGGAAGAAATCTCTGGAATTGACCCTTATGTTTTTTCGAATATAAAACTTTTCAGCGTCTCTGACATTTCTGCGGTCCATATTCAGCGTTGTCGACATCTGGATCTTTTACCATTGAATCTGTATAACAATGCTCTTTCTGATGCCCTGTCCGATGTTACTCTCGTTTCACCGCCAAACCATTTGATCTGTTGGCCAATGCACATGACATTGTCAAAACTGGGCCATATTGTTTCGGAATCAGCATTTGAACTCAGATGAATTGCACGTGGAACCCTATGAGCACGGGTAACCGTTTGAGAGCTGCTGTGCTAAACAATTCATTCTGATTGTAGCAGATCATCATTAACAAAAAGGTCTTTAGCGGAGCACGGCGGAAATACTCCTCCCTACCAACTTTTCTGGTTAATTCAACATTTGTCTCCCCTATTTACCCACTCCTATATACTAGCTCACTTCTGATTGGTCGACCTTCAGCCTAGCTCACATCTGATTGGTCGACCTTAAGCCACGCTACTTGCCACAAAGTTGACATCACGTGTTCTATATTCCAACATGGCAGCGCTTTTAACACTCCAAAAAAATTTACACACTGGGTTCTAACACAACTCCCCTAGAGAGTGCTGAAACCTATGTCACAGGCATTCTCTTTCTTGGAATGAAAATGTTAATGCAAGACATCACGGAAATCAAACAAGAGAGTGGGACACACCAGTAACTTCTACGAAAGTGGACCAGCCCAACAAAGTTGTCAATGAAAACTGACCTACTTTGTTTGGTGAGACTAACGTCAAAGTAAAAACTTTTCTTCTCAGTGAATTGATACGCTCCTAATTTTATAGCTAATTTTTCATTCATTGTCCTGTTTTGTTATTATATGTCAGGGCCAGCAGTCTATTTTTCCGTTCCGCTCTATCCTGGGCAATTACTTCCATATCATGGACGGAAAACTGTCCAGCACCTTTGGTTTCTCTCGCCAACGTTCGCCTTAAGGTTCCTTTTTTTCAGTTTTCTCTATTTCTCATTTTAGTGCCTGTTTATAGCTGATAGCATGGTTATAATTCTTCTTTAATGTATGAATTTAACCTGCTACATTTATCAAATATTCATTTTGGCTAATGTATATATTTTAGCATTTGTTTAAGTATTCGACCCTGACTAGAATACCCTCGATATCTGTTTCGCCATCTTTCAAATATTCCATCTTAATTAGAATACCCTCGATGTGTGTTTCGCCATCTTTCAAATATTCCCCCTTGGCTAGAATGCCCTCGGTGTCTGTTTTACCATCTTTCAAATAGTCCCACTTGACTAGAATGCCCTCGGTGTCTGTTTTACCATCTTTCAAATATTCCCCCTTGGCTAGAATGCTCTCGGTGTCTGTTTTACCATCTTTCAAATATTCCCTCTTGGCTAGAGTGCCCTCGGTGTCTGTTTTACCATCTTTCAAATATCCCCCCCCCCCTTTTTTTGGCTAGAATGCCCTCGGTGTCTGTTTCACAATCTTTCAAATAGTCTCTCTTGGCTAGAATGCCCTCGGTGTCTGTTTTACCATCTTTCAAATAGTCCCACTTGACTAGAATGCCCTCGGTGTCTGTTTTACCATCTTTCAAATATTCCCCCTTGGCTAGAATGCCCTCGGTGTCTGTTTTACCATCTTTCAAATATTCCCTCTTGGCTAGAATGCCCTCGGTGTCTGTTTTACCAACTTTCAAATATTCCCTCTTGGCTAGAATGCCCCCGGTGTCTGTTTTACCAACTTTCAAATATTCCCTCTTGGCAAGAATGCCCTCGGTGTCTGTTTCACAATCTTTCAAATAGTCCTTCTTGGCTAGAATGCCCTCGGTGTCTGTTTTACCAACTTTCAAATATTCCTTCTTGGCTAGAATGCCCTCGGTGTCTGTTTTACCAACTTTCAAATATTCCCTCTTGGCTAGAATGCCCTCGGTGTCTGTTTCACCATCTTTCAAATATCCCCCCCCCCTCCTCCCGGTGTCTGTGTAGCCATCTTTCAAAACTTCCACATTTGCTAGAATGCCTCAAAGCGTGTGTTTCATTAACTTTCAAATATGTCTATTCACTGAAAGGTTGTGGGCGTCAGTGGCATAGGGGTTGCGAATGCGCTTCGTAATGTCGCAGTGCCACCTTCGTTACCAGCTGCGGACTGTTTGTCTTGCGTTGGTTTCGACAGTATACCGAGAGCTGACCGTTTAGACAGTAATTAATGGGAAAATACTGAAAGTAACATTTGCCTAGAAAAACCACAATAGCCTAAAAATGCGGGGGTGAGTTCTGCAACGTCTTGTAAAGGATACGCAGCTAACTTTAACTAGAAGCCGCCACCCCCGGGACACACACACACACTCACATGCACACACAACCAAGGCGAGAAAAGGCCATTGCAGCCAATCTTCAATGTGGAGACGGCACTTCATTGATTGATTATCAAATTGTAAAAGTATTAACATTATTGGGTCAGACGTACTTCAAAGACTCGAGTGTTTTGTAAATACATTATTATATTGAAGCATATCGATATTTGAATGCAAACTGGATATTGGGAAGCACGAGGCAAGTGACCTCACACTAAGCGACAGACATGTATTTTTTTTTTTTACATGGATGCTTATTGATATGTCTAGGCAAATATAACAAAGCAAATGGTGGAGTTATTTTGTGCAAATAATAAACGGAAAAGTTTTGAGAGAGAGAGAGAGAGAGAGAGAGAGAGAGAGAGAGAGAGAGAGAGAGATGGTCGGTTATTGTGTTTACATATATGTCATCTATAAAGATTTTTCATACGTTTGTTTTCTTTCTCCCTCTGTCTGTCTTTAAACTGTCCCCGATTTCTCTTTCTTTCTCTCTCTCTCTCTCTCTCTCCCTCTCTCTCTCCCTCTCTCTCTCTCTTTCTTTCTCTCTTTCTTTCTTTCTCTATCTCTCTCACCAATACTGTCTGTCTGAATATTTGTAGTCCGATCAGGAGTCCAGGGTGACTTTATAGGCAGTCCACAATTTTAGAGAATGGTCAGACTGCGTTTCCCAGGTTTCTGATGCTTGTAACGACCCCAGAACATTTAGAACTGGCCCTAACCCCAACCCATCAACGTGCCCTGAGAGAGTGCAGCCAGGTTCCACAAGTGCATGCAGCCTATCTACTAACCCCTGAAATTTCAGACTGTCCCGTGACCTGTGGATTTCCCCTGTTTGGGGTAGGATAATAATAAAGCACTGAGTACGGACACAAAGAAAACAGACCTCCCGCCTCCCCCTCCAGTTTGTAGCTTAATAAAAGTGCAACAAACTGAGCAACCAACTCGCCCACTCTGTACCACAGCTAATACGAGAAAGGCTTCAGATGAAAACCTTAAACGTTTGAGAGAAATTACTACATTCACCACGCCATTGTCTTGTAACCTGTCAATATTGTTATTAAGGATGACAAGAGTGCTAAGCACGTAACAACACGGTACAGACGAACACGGTGAGGTCATTATAACGGTTTGAAGATGGCCGCCCCACCTTAAACATGCGCAAAAGAGGAACAGTGTTCTGTTATCTGCCCGTGCGTGTGTTTGTGTGTGCGCGCGCGCGCGCGAGAGAGAGAGAGAGAGAGAGAGAGAGAGAGAGAGAGAGAGAGAGAGAGCGTGCGTGACGTCAATTTTGATAATACAACATAGCAAAGGCCAAGACAAACGAGGCACTGTGATCATTTCCTTGGGCCGCTACAATAGCGAAGAAAGGCATCCCATGTCACCACGAAACGTTCTGGCCATTGGGATTCTGGTGAAGTCGGCAATGGATTTATTATCGCGAAAGAGGTAATGAGACATAAACGACTGACTTTTCATCCTAACAGGACATCACACTGAGCGATAAACACCCGGTGACACAAAGTGTCACCATTTGGACGAGGATCACCCCTGGTGAGGTCCCGGAAACCCCGTCAACCGTTAGGTTATATTGGGGTCCCCGGCAACAACCAGGGTGGGGCTTCAAAATAACGGAAAAAAATCGTCCCACATGGGGACGGAGATTGGTAATTAATAATGAGATATAAACCGACCGATCAAACAGTATTTGATCGTTGTGAGTTAAAGGACTACGAGACAGACCAATGAAATACTAGGAACAAGATGGCAAGATAACATCACATAAACTTTGCAGCACCAACTTAGGTCTTTTTTCGAGGTGGCCAGAAGAGCAAGGAAGAGAACCCTCTTGCTACCTCGATACCCAAAGCGGTAACAGAATTGTACCGTTTATGGGTTACACCCGTGTGCCATGATGTTGATCCATTGTTCAAAACCTCTGATATGGCTGGATTGACCCCAAAGCCGCAGTGGTTGAAAACACCAACTCTTCCTCTGGTAGAAATGGATCGCCGGCCACTGTCTTGGCCAGGACTTCTCTGCATAAAGTACACAATGTCATTACATTTCAATTTGTTTGTAATAAACTGCTGCCAGTAAAATCGATCAATAAACTGAAACTGTTTAATCACATGGTCCTTTGTGTACTGGCTTCAGCGTGATTACAAAAGCCGCTTGTTGGCTTGTGTGGCCTCTATTGTGTTCTGCATGTAAACAGTGCACTGTTGACATTCATCACATTTTATTTACCGACGTGCACGTTCGATGTCCTGTTCACTTTCGTCTACTGTTCCCATGATGTATTTTTTAAGATTACGTAACTATGAGGATATTGACGACAAAGAAGAAAACAAATAATGAATTATTGACAGGTGCGGACATTAGATATCGATCATCAAAACCGTAAGGAAAAGATATGAAATGTGTTGAGCTTTTCAACATGGACGAGGGGAAATACAGAAATCAGTGTTTTATGGGTGGATAAACTAGACAAGAAAGTCAAAGGAAGTCAGAGAAAAAAGCAACTCTTACGATAATTGTTTGTCTATACTGAATATACTCAAGGCCATATTTTGGTATGTGCAACGTCGTGTGCGGTCCTTTAGGACCGGTAAAATGTATAGGTTGGCAAATTGTAATTTTATTTTTAGTCGTTATGAAACCCGCATTATATTAGCGATCTGGCATTAAAATATTATGACAATAGATGTGCTAAAGTTTAGCCAAGGGAAAGTGGGATTGTACAATGGATGACTTAACAGGGGCGTTATACATCCTAAATATGGCACTGTGTATACTGCTATCTTAATTGTGGCTAATTTTGACATACAAAATGATAGAACCTATCTACTATGAAACACGCCGCCTCTGAATGGTCACAAACAACACAAAAATAGACTACTTCATTTTCTTATTCTTTTCTCTAATCCTTAAATGGCTCGCGACATCAGGGCAGAAAGAGATCTCTGGAACGGACCTTTCTGTTAGCTTCTTATAAAGTACTTTTCAGTGTCTCTAATATCACTGCGGTCTATCTTCTCCGTGGTCGACCTGTGGCTCTGTTACCACAGTATCTGTGTAACACTGCTCTCTGTGGTGTCTTATCTGATGCCAAAGAGACAGAAGCATGAATACTACTAGCATCAGAGAGAAGGTGGCAACAAGACCGTACTTTCATTACATCGAGAGACAGAATGAAGTAGCTCGGCCATCGAATAGGAATGCAGGCAAAGTAAACTCAGTATGAAACCTGCAGAAAAACATTGGGTGAAAGATGAGAGGAAGACCAAAGCAAATACAGACAGAACAGACAGACGGTTAGCTTAATGGTGCACCCACACACAGATGAAAGGGGAAGACAAAACAAACAAAAATCCATCACTCAATCCACTCAAGAAGTGCAAAAGACAAATACAGAAAACCGCAACAATGGGAACAGCCTGTGAACAGAAGTGGTTGAAATTTTTAGCAGGGATATATAGTGTTACTTGAAAGTGTGACGATAAAACATTATTCTTGACATTCTTCTTCGTTTGTTATTTAATAATCTTCAGTAAAGCACAGATCGTTGACTGGCTCGTGTAAAACCTTCATAACTTTTGCCATCTCCTCGGCACATTCTGTCCTTCACGTCTTGTGCACCTTTACAGTGTAGGACTTTCTAATCATACTATTATTATGATTTCTCAATATGTCCCTGATCCAGTACCAGCGCCATTACCTCTCATCTGGATTGACTTGCATGTCTTTAGTTATACCCTAAAGGGCTTGAATTAGTGATTCCATCACTGCATTAGTATGTTGAACTCCCTAAGCTTCATCATTTCTATTCGCCTTTACTTGCCCATATAAAATGAGTGATTTTACGCGTAGCCTGTTTTAGAATAGAGAAGCTTTGGCACAATATATAAAACCGTTTTACAAAAACCAAATAGCATTCATAAATGTATATGAAGTGTGAAACTCTTCACCCCCCTCCCCCTTTATCCCACCGTAAATTGCATGGTAAAGTAACAGGCCCGCCGACACAAATAAGAAGAGAAACATTCTGGGGATGGGGTTGGGCTGCAGCTGGACCAAGGTGGCTAACCCTTGTTTAAGTTGTAATATAATGAGAACTAAAGAGAACTATACTTAACCGTTGTTCAAGTAGTAATATAAAGATGACTAAAGAGAGCTATACCTAAGCCTTGTTTAAGTCGTAATACAAACATAACTCAAGAGAATTATACATAACTCTTGTATACGTCGTAATAAAAAGATAACTAAAGAACTAAAGAGAACAATACGTAACCATTGTTTAAGTCGGAATATAAAGATGACTAAAGAAGATGACTAAAGAAATCTGTACCTAACCCTTGTTTAAGTTGTAATATAAAGATAATTTAAGATAACTATACATGGTTGGTGGGTGGGTGGGTGGGTGGGGTGGGGTGGGGGGGGGGGGGCTGTTTCGTCTGCAAATTTTCTAAAAGGAGTGAGATGCGGATGGCAGGACTTACCTTTAAACAGTATTACGGAGATCAACCCACCCCGCCCCCTCCAAATATAAGGGGTCGTGGAAGGGAAGAGGAGCTCAAGATGCCTGAACCCCCCCCCCCCCCCCTTTCCCCCCGGGTTCCGGTGTCGCTTTGGCCTGTCAGAAAAGGATGTGCTGGATCAGCAGACACTGTATTGACTTCAGCAGTGACTCCCAGACTTCTTTGGCCAGATTTCTCCAAGGTCACATTCCTAACTCTACCTTACATATATACAAATGCACAGTTCTCTTCCTAATACTGAGTATTCGTCAGTCAGTCAGGTACCATCTCTACAATGAAAGGTGACTGTAACAGATCTCAAACATCCATTGTATCTCACTGTGATTTTTAGCTAAGTCTCTTAGTCCATTTCTTGGTGTAAACCTTGCACTTTTATTCCTGTCTTTCTTACTGTGTTGCTTCAGAGTTGTCTCTCTTTATGTGGCTTTTAGAAAGTGTTATGTATTTCAATGTACACAAAATATTTTATTTTTAAAAAAAATATTGCTTTACCAATCTTTGTTTATTTATTTATTTATTTTTCAATTTTTATCTTCCAAAAACCTCTATATTTGACAGTTTGGTCGGCCTGTGGCTTCTCGGATCACATTTTGGGGAAAACATAAAAGACCCACTCCCCCATCTCACCGACAAGAATATCGTAAAAGTGACCAATTAAGGGTTTTCCTGGCAGTGGGTTCTTTTGAACGATAGTCGCAGATATCGCAGCCTAGCTGTAAACCACAACGTGCGAACCACCTTTATGGGGGAGGGAAATTAAGGAAAAGAGTCATTTTCTGAGGGAGTCGTCACGATGTCTAACCCTTGCTTAATATTTATGAAGTGTATTTAATGACAATTTTTGTTGAGGGTGGAGGGGGGGGGGGGTGCTGAATGAACCTGTGCACCCAGGTAAAGCGGCGCCTATGGTCCTCAGTCACAAATATTTCGGTCAGATTCAAAGATCACAGCGACCAGTTCAAGTCGATGGCACTGCCGAAGTTGCTTGTGATATTGCAGAGGGCAGACGACAGAAAAAGCAATACGTTACCATGCTTTCTTCAACACCTGCAAAAACATTCGATAAGTTTATTTACTGGAATACAATGCCCGCCAGCCTTTTCACTGAAACTGTAAAAATACTGGCAGAAAGTACTTGCACCATCAAGTGTTGGTCCTAGCTGGCTTTCTAAAGAGTCCCAATAGTCCAACAATATCGGCTGCATGTTGATTATATCTATGAAGCATCCGTCTGGTTAGACCGATGGTTGTTATTTTTGTGTAGTTTGACAAAGGCTGCCCGGCCGAAACGTTATGTTATTTGTGTAGGTTTTGTGCACGTCACCCCCAAATTTTCACCATTTTTAGTTAAACAGAACCACCCTCATTTCTATTTTGTTTGAAAGTATGTCTGCTGAATAATTTTTGCTGGCACAACTGCTCTGCTACTTCCCATAAAGTTATTTAAATATAAATGAATGGCTGTGCGCAAAGAGGCGCTAGTAAACAGAACAGCTGTTCCTATTAAATGCGCCGTATGGACGAATAGATCCAGCTTCACGAACAGAGCTGTATTCCACATGGCTCAGTCTCTCAATGATCAAATTTATCATCATATCATCCAATCATGGGTTGTATGTCACATACCTCAGTCTGTCTATCTATCTATCTATCTATCTATCTATCTATCTATCTATCTATCTATCTATCTATCTATCTATCTATCTATCTATCTATCTATCTATCTATCTATCTATCTATCTATCTATCTATCTATCTATCTATCTATCTATCTATCTATCTATCTATCTATCTATCTATCTATCTATCTATCTATCTATCTATCTATCCGTCTATCTATCCGTCTATCTGTCCGTCTATCTGTCCGTCTATCTGTCCGTCTGTCTATCTATCTATCTATCTATCTATCTATCTATCTATCTATCTATCTATCTATCTATCTATCTATCTATCTATCTATCTATCTATCTATCTATCTATCTATCTATCTATCTATCTATCTATCTATCTATCTATCTATCTATCTATCTATCTATCTATCTATCTATCTATCTATCTATCTATCTATCTATCTATCTATCTATCTATCTATCTATCTATCTATCTATCTATCTATCTATCTATCTATCTATCTATCTATCTATCTATCTATCTATCTATCTATCTATCTATCTATCTATCTATCTATCTATCTATCTATCTATCTATCTATCTATCTATATATACATCTATCTATCTATCTATCCATCCATCCATCCATCCATCCATCCATCCATCCATCCATCCATCCATCCATCCATCCATCCATCCATCCATCCATCCATCTATCTATCTATCTATCTATCTATCTATCTATCTATCTATCTATCTATCTATCTATCTATCTATCTATCTATCTATCTATCTATCTATCTATCTATCTATCTATCTATCTATCTATCTATCTATCTATCTATCTATCTATCTATCTATCTATCTATCTATCTATCTATCTATCTATCTATCTATCTATCTATCTATCTATCTATCTATCTATCTATCTATCTATCTATCTATCTATCTATCTATCTATCTATCTATCTATCTATCTATCTATCTATCTATCTATCTATCTATCTATCTATCTATCTATCTATCTATCTATCTATCTATCTATCTATCTATCTATCTATCTATCTATCTATCTATCTATCTATCTATCTATCTATCTATCTATCTATCTATCTGTCTCTCTATCTGTCTGTCTGTCTGTCTGTCTGTCTGTCTGTCTGTCTGTCTGTCTTTCTGTCTGCCAGCCTGCCGGCCTGTCTGCCTGTCTGTCTGTCCTTCTGTCTGTCTGTCTGTCTGTCATTAAAAAGTTTGCCTCTGAATAGGTTAGCTAAACATTTTTCATTCTCTCGGCAAACTGCCAGAGCTATCACTTAAGCTCAGTAACCAATTTCACGTGTTTTTTTTTTTTTAATTTAAAAAAAAGTCGCCTTAACGCTAAAATCAGTGACAACGAAATCATTATTGGTGGATTTACTGTAATTCCTAAAGATGCAATTAGAAAATTAGAGACAGATATAGCAGTTTATATTTCAATTAATCTAAAAAAATTCTCGTAGATTTAATCTAGAATTTGAAACTATTGATTGTGCCTGGCTCTAGATCAAGCCGTTAAACCAGCAATCACTTTTTATTTGCTATCTATATCTAAATTCTAGTGAAGACAACTAATATGATGATTTTACTTCTATGATGGACACAGCTTTCAGTGTAGGGAAAGAAATTCTTCTTTTTTGCGATTCCAATATTGACAGAACTAAACCCAACCAGACATGGGAAGATATTATTCTATCATTTAACCTCAAACAAGTACTTAACTCTACCCTCGAGAGTTACAGAAACATCCTAAACACTAATTGATCATATCTATGGCTCTCACCCAAAAAATATTATTAAATGATTTGTCCCTGCTGCGACAATCACCTTTCATTATCCTACATGCCTTGTACAGGCAAAAACTGGTTTTAGAACACCCAAAGATAAACATATCGCAGTTAAATTTACAAATGTCAAAACATTTAACCCTGACTAATTTTTACTAGATTTGCGAAACGCGCAGCTGGATCATGTTTATCAACTTCCATAATCGGACGACGAAATAGCCTACTGGATGAAAACAGTATATAGTGTGTTTGATTAACATGTGCCAATAAAAGAACTTAAGAGTAAAACCTCAAACGAAAACGCCATAGATTACTAGCGAAGTTCTGGAAAGTATGAGAGAAAGAGATACAGCACACAAGAATAAAGATCATAATTTTTACTGTAAACTGTAAAATAAGGTAAAATATTTAATTCGTAAAAATAAGAAAGATCATTAAAAAACCGATAACAGATAAAACACATAATGCAGACATATGGAGGGCTATTAACCCCATAATCAATCAGCAGTCTTCAAATCAACCAAAGCAAAATTATCTAACGTGTGATGATTTTAGTTGTTTCTTTCAATCAGAAAATCCAAAATACCAGACTCACAGTGTGACTTAAGCTAACTAGCATCATTCTGTAAGGAAAAATGCACTACGACCATTCCTTCTGAGATTCCCCTTATGGCTGTTGCTGAAGTGTATAATTATCTCATCAACTTCAAGCAAACTCCCCTGGCTTGGATGGAATCAGTAATCAAATTCTTTGATGTGCTGCACCAGACGTTAGTGATTTCTTAACGTTCATATATAACAGTGCCTTGCCAAAAACTACTTTCCATCAGTATTTGAAATTGATAAGGTTTATCCACGGCTTAAATCTAGTTTAGCTGACAACAATTCTCTAGGCAACTATATACCCATTTATCTAGAATCCTCACTATCAAAAATATTAGAGAAACACATACATAAAATAATGTTTCATCATTTAAAAAACAACAATCTAATAGTTGATAGCCAGTCAGGATTCAGATATAAACACTCTTTTCAAACTTCGTTGACAAAAATGACAGACAACTGGCACCTTAACATTAACAATGGTAACACTTGCGGTGCAGTATTTGTTGACTATAGGAAAGCCCTTGACATGGCTGATCACAATATTTTTATTAGTATGCTATCACAACATTGGTATCCCTGCTACTGACACAACCATGGCACCCCAGCTGCTGACACAACCATGGCACCCCAGCTGCTGCCACAACCTTGGCAACCCGTCTGCTGCCACATCCTTGGCACCCCGGCTGCAGCCACAATCTTTGCACTGCGACTGCTGACACATCCTTGGCACCCTGGCTGCAGCCATAACCATAGGACCGCGGCTGCTGCAACATCCTTGGCACCCCGGCTGCAGCCAACAACCTCGGCACTGCGGCTGCTGCCACAACCTTGGCACCCTGGCTGTTGCCACAACCTTGGCACCCCGGCTGCTGCCACAACCTTGGCACCCCGGCTGCTTACACAACCATGGCACCCCGGCTGCTGCCACAACCTTGGCAACCCGGCTGCTGCCACAACGTTGGCACCACGGCTGCTGCGCATCCTTGGCACCCCAGCTGCAGCCACAACCTTGGCACCCCGGCTGTTGCCACAACCTTGGCACCCCGGCTGCAGCCACAACCTTGGCACCCCATCTGCTGCCACATCCTTGGCACCCCGGCTGCTGCCACAACCTTGGCACCCCGGCTGCAGCCACAACATTGGCACCACGGCTGCAGCCACAACATTGGCACCCGGCTGCTGCGACATCTTTGGCACACCGGCTGCAGCCACAACCTTGGCAACCCGTCTGCTGCCGCATCCTTGGCACCCCGGCTGCAGCCACAACCCAGGCACCGCGGCTGCTGCAATATCCTTGGCACCCTGGCTGCAGCCACAACCTTGGCACCAATACTGCCTCCACTCCGCTTGCTCCTGCAGATCTGTAACATTGGCTGAACTTGTGAGCATGACGAATCTTGTATGCTGGGACTCTGCAACCGAAGATGTTGATACCTCACTTCTCTTGGTGGCAGTAAGAAGACGATCACCCTTTTCCTTCCTTTTCTTCACTGACTGTAGACTTCGGATAACGTCGAAGGAACGCTCTGGTTGTTCATCCACATCCGGACTTTGATTTTGTTTCAGAGCCTGAGTGTGGCGTTCAGGTCCAAGTCCTTTTGAGAAAAGAAAAAAGAAAAGCTCGACCACGTTCTGACTGCTGCTAGCTAGCCGAGGCTGCTATATTTGTGGTCTGGGTTATTTGCGTCACTTTCGTGACTGAATTTTAGTGTTTGTGCCATTTCTGGACTTGATGCTTCCATCCGAATCAAACCGCTCGTCCTGTTGTCACTGGTGCATGTCTTCCTTATTCTTTCTTGGTGTTTCCTGTTTGTTTTGTCTCCCTTTGATCTGGCTAGGCGTATCTCGTATGAGAGCGAGCTTCCATACACAACGTCCTTTGTACCACCATTTATTGTTTTAAAATTGTGAGTATTTTTTTTTTTTTTTTGGCCAAAAAGTACTGAAAACAGTTTTTGAATTTGAATAGTTCCGAAATGTGAAATTGTTTCGCGTGTGACCATAGTGGTCTTATAGTTGTCTTCCTGTAATATGAACGGGTTAGTCGTGTAATGGGTATGTGTGTGTGAGAGTTTATGTGGAGCCGTAAGCGGGTCCAGTCGTCATTTGTTATTATGTGATCGGGTTGAGTTGACAGCTAAGCTCCGGTGTACGTAAATACCATATAACCGGAGCATCCAGCTCACGCATTGAGATCCAAATGTTCGGCGATGAGAATTGCTGTGGCAACGAACTCAAGTGCTCTCTGTGGCAATGGGTTGGGGGGTTAAACTCATAGTGCATCCAAAAGAGTTAAGGAAGGGTGAGGGGAAGGGGGCCGGAGGCCATTTAGTCATTTCTCGTCGTTGCCGACTTGCTGGATTCTAGCGTGGCCTTTTGCCGAAGTATGTGTATCACGTTACCAACCTTTGCTATCATCCCAGTGATGGGGTGGTATTGGTGGTTATGCGTTCTAGTCCTGTCATTATCGAGTCACTTGTTTTCCCTATTTGCTGTCAGTCATATCTTGTTGTGAGTCCTATCAGTCATGTGCATGTTGTATGCACGCTGTGGAATGGGATGGTTTTGTGTATGAATCCCCGGAGTATATGGACGCACACAACTAGGTGTATGCGTAGATGCACTCGAGTACTCATACACGCAGACAACACTACATGTTTGCACGTCCTTTCATACTTATCCGTGTATGCATACATAATTGGCATTACGTACACACGCATCTCTTTCATATGCGTCTACCAATGCCTGTACTTACATTCATAAAAAACGAGCACATCCACACGTAGTGACATTCACTCTTCCACATCTTGTGCGTTTTTGTGTCGCTATGTCTGTAATATCGTCTGGTCGTGTCACTTTTTAAGTTATGTCCCATTACTGGTATGTGACCTGTCCGGTACTGTATGTTCTGGTAAATGGTGTGTGTTGATGACGTTCTTGCTGCGTACACACTTCATTCCATGTGTTCTCATTAATTAACAGCCATGCAGCAACATAATTTATGGGTTTTTTGAGTGCACTGTCATTCATACACACACAAATATATAAATATACACGCTCCCATATATATACACACACATGCACACTCATACCCACATATACATGCACACAGTAATACATTTCTATATCCATGTACTCGTTCATCTGTACCTTTCGCACAGCTATATTCTCACTGTCTGTCTGCCTGCCTGCCTGCCTGCCTGTCTGACTGTCTGTCTGTCTGTCTATCTGTCTATCATTAACAAGTTTGCCTCTGAATAGGTCATCTAAACATTTTTCATTGTCTCGGCAAACTGCCAGTGCTTTCACTTAGGCTCAGTATCCGATTTCACGTTTTTGGAATTACAAAAAATCGTCTAAACGCAAAAATCTGTGACAACGAAATCATCATTGGTGGATGTACAGTAATTCGTAAAAATGCAATAAGAAAATTAGAGACAGACATAGCAGTTTATATTTTGATTAATCTCAGAAATTTTCGTAGATTAAATCTAGAATTTGAAGCTATTGATTGTGTCTGGCTCACATGTATGCAGACTGTTTGTTCCTCGCTTCTCGGGCAGATGCGCTCTGACTTCGAAGTAAGCTCCCAGTCAATCGACTCTTACGACGTGCTTTTAGGTAAGCAGTGGGGCTGTTATTGTTTTCCGCACAATAGGGCCCCGGATCCCACATAGGGATTAACAATATTACAAAGACGGATTGTTGTTTCCATCTCACTGAAAAAAAAATTGTCGATTCAAATTTAGACTCGAACTCATGTACGTGTTCATGAGACCCCCGGGGTCGTTGTTGAAGCTACGGAATATGTAAGATGCTGAAGAGGGGCAGTCAATTGCACTGAAAATTATCAGATGTAAGGAAGGTCATTCTCTAGTTTTTGAGCTGGTGGTTTTCAACCTTTTCCTGTTGGCAGCTTCTCCCCCTCTGATTATATAGTAAGACGCCTGGCTCACTAGCGCAGTTGGTTAAAACTGTCTGCGCGGCGACCGGGTAACGAACTCCTTGTGGTCCGTGTTCACGCCCGTGGTTAGGCAGAAAAGCCACATTTCTCCCAAATTTACGGTATTTATCATGGAATCAAGGCCGAAGGGTTGCGATACATATTATATCGAGCCAACGATTTGGTTTGATTTGATTTGTTTCAAGAACCGACATCACAGCACTCGGGGCATTCCCAAAAGTATTCCATCCCCGTTTTCAGCAGCCAGCGAAGAGCTCCGATACTAATGGTGCCAGTAGCACTCGGATTAAACGTCCGTCTTGCCTTTCCTCTGAGTCTCGAGCATCTGCCAGAACCTTTCGTCACTCCCCTGCATCAGTGTCACCAGACTGTGGTGATCCATATGCTTCTCTGAAATGTACACGCTCTCCCACAAGGCACTAACCACGTCTGCCTTATCATGCATCCGTATTCTACCAAGTTGTACAGAGCCAGCCAGCCTGTCAACCTCTTCATTTCCCAAAACACCGGCGTCCGTGTCCTTCGCAGCGAGGCATGCCACTCTGCATGAAGCATACCTGTCATGGTCTTCCTCATCATGCTTTCTGAGTCAGTTTCAGTCAGGATGTGTGTGTGTCGTCGTGTTCTCTAACCAGCGGAAAGCTGCAGTGACCGTCTCCACCTCCATTCTTAAGTTGGTTGTTGTGTGTGATGACCCTGCTTTGCATGGTCTCCACGAGTACATTGTGGCAAGCAGAAAGTCTGTGCTACAAGTGACGGTAGGAGATATTTGTGGCCGGTGGAGTAAGCGAGGGAAAGCCTGAGCTAGCCTCGTGGTCAGTTGATCAACAGAAGTCGTGGAAGACTTGCATTTAGTTGAAGATGTAGTTTTTATGTCGCGCGAATGACTAGTGTTTGAATATGTCGCGAGCGATAGAAGTCTGAATAATTGTTGAAACATGTGGAATAAATGTAACTGAATAAACTGACAGCATGTACAAAAGAGCTGAGCGGTGTTGTGTTATTAAACCTAGACGTGAGAGCAGTGTGAATTAATCATCCAGAGAGTGAGCCATGGCGAAAGCAGATATGCCGTGAGTCAAGGTGCATGACGAGTGACGTCGGCCTAAACAAGGTTAATTCCAAGTCAAGCCAAGGTTCATTCCATTGTGGTATCACATGCTAGGCTCTCCTGCACCAAATGTCGACTTTTAACGTTAGCTAAGAAATCTTAAGCACTTCTTTTGCCTCTTGAAACTAAACCGTCTGTGTGTAAATGATCAAATCTTCTGAGCGAGCATTTTCTTGAATTAATTGCTGAATTTTCCCTCTGTGGCGCCTGCTGGCCAATCTCTGCATTCCCGGCTTAGTGTGTTTATGACCCTACACAAGTCTGACTGTTCAGGTGGCACTTTGACCCACTCTTCTCTTCGCCTAATGTTCTCAAGGATGCAAACCTGTCTGATTGTGTCTTCTGCCTGAGCCATCCATGACTTCCCTCTTTTCAGCCGCTGACCCTTAACTACACCCAGAGCTTCCTGCAAAGGATGGTCTGTGTCTGCAGCTGCCCTGAGATATGACTTCGCCTGCAGAACCTTGTGCCTACATGCAACTGTCGGCAAACCAAGGATGTATCGCATACACACCACTAGGGTGTCTCTGGTGCAATTAAGAATGACCCGAATAGCTGTATGCGCTCTAGTTTGTCCAAGTGACTCTTTGAGATGGTAAGCAGTCTCAGGCCATAATCGACCACTGACAGGATCAGGTGCTGATATAGTGTGAAAAGCATTCTCTGCTCTATGTCAATTGAAGCCATAGTCTTAGTGCTGTAAGTCCTTTTTGGCATTTTGTCACAACTCTCTCCACATGGTCCTTAAAGGACAGGCTCCTGTCAAATGTTATTCCCAGATACTTCAGTTTGCTCTCTCTGTTGATGTCTCTGCCATCTATCGTAAGACTTGGGACATTAGCTTTAACGATCCTGTTGTCTAGAAAACATCACAAAACAGTCGCCTTTTCCGGGTGGACGATAGCCCTCATTTCTGTTCACCATTCAGTCACTTTGTCCACTGTCGTTTGTAGCTCCCGGGATGTTTGTTCCCTCTCTTCCCCCTGCCTATATGCAAGTATATCATCCGCAAAAGTCAGTATCCTTCCAACTCCTGGTGCTTCTAGGCTTGCAATCTTGCTCGTATACACGTTAAAGAGCACAGGCGAGATGGTGGATCCCTGTGGCAGTCCTGGGGCCAAACTGCCTGGTTCTGAGGTCCATGAGCCCAGTCGGAGAGCAACCCGACGTGAATAGAGGACAGCTGCAACCCAATTCACCAGCCATGAACTGACCTCCTTCTCCTTCAGTGCAGTCATCAAGATGTAGTATCTTACTCTACTATAAGCATCCTCGAGATCCAGTGCTACTGCCATTTTTTCCAGTCTGTTCTAGAACCCTTCTTAGTCGTCAAAAGCAAAGGTTTCCGCATTTGCCCATGTGTCCTTTCCTGACATGTAGCTTCCCAGACCTCTTGGGAAAAGCTTCCCTTTTTCCAAAAATTCTTGCAGCTTTACAGCAACTATCTTCTCCAAGATCTTCCCAAATTTTTTTTTTTTTTTTTTTTTTAAAGGTGATGATTCTGAAGCCACTGAGCTTTTTATAATCCTTAAAAGGTTTTAGTAGTGGGATTAGATAGCTGTGCACCCAGTCCTGCGGTACTGATGCTGTCTTAATGCTCTGGTTAAAACAGTCAACCATCTCTGCCAGGTCTACATCGCTCAAAGCCTTCATGTGGCCATACCTGACCCCATCAGGCCCTGGTGCAGTGTCTTTTGCCTTTTTCAAAGTTTGTTTGATATCTTCTGCTCGTATCATGTCTTTATAGTGCATATTCTCTAAGGTCCCAGCTAACTCTTCTCTAACTGAATCCCTGATGTCTACATCGTTATGATCTGTCTGAGCTATCAACCTATGGAGAAAAGCCTCCCATTTCTCGTTGTCTGTTGTCATACGCACACCATCGTCTCTACAAATTCTTCCCACTGCCGATCTTTTCTTTGCATCTGCCTACCCAGCCAAATAGTTTACAACTCATGGTTTCTAGATACTTTTTATATAATTATATATATATATATATATATATATATATATATATATATATATATATATATATATATATATATATATATATATATATATATATATATGTATATATATATATATATATATATATAACGATTATCAACCCTTCTCTTTCGCCTCAAGTTTAAAAAAATAATCCTAAGCACTTAGTCTTTGTGTTAGTCTGAGTCGAGGTTTCAAAGACACTGCAATCCGGTTTTCCCAGACTTGCTCCGTTCCTGTGATAGTGAAAATCAAATCATGTGTCCCGCACTGTTTCATTTGAAAAACTGATAAACAAACAATTAGTCCTGGGACATCCTAAGCACAATTACCAAGAACTTGAAGACAGGTATCCACATAAATTAAAATATCAAATAACATAAAGTCCTTTTCGTTATGCTTTATGATGATTTTTTTTTTTTTCAAATATTTTATTTATAATTTAACTGACAAGAAATATCAAAATAACAGATTTTTACAAGCACAAATGCAGAACATTTTCAAATTGCCTGCCACCTTCTTGAAACTTCTTTCGCACTTATTGGGGCGCTACTCGGGTTGAAAACCACTGCTTTCATCACTTTTAAAAGTCAGTATGAAAGAAAAAAAACAAATGATCATTTTTCATTGGGCTAGGTCCATATTTTCAAAGACTAATCGGCACTCGATGACTGATGTTGTCAAAATCATGCCGATCGCATTTACTTCCTTAGACGGTTCTTGACAGGATGTACCCGTAATTCGCCTAGGCGAATTAACAAAACAAACAGTCGAAAAACAGGTAAAGATTTGCACCCAAGGCCAAGTTGTGCATGCGCTTCGAGATTTATGCGGAAAGGTAGACTATCCAATTTTATTCACATAAATATTATTCACAATTACCTCCCATGCACAAATTTCAGCCCTTCTTTTTCTTCTTCTTTTTCTTCTTCTTCTTCTTTTTCTTCTTCTTCTATGTGTTGTGGTTTACAGCTTGGCTGTGAAATCCACGCTTTACGGCCCACTTACATTAGATTTCAGAAAAACCCAAATAGTCGCTTTTACGACATGCTTGTTTGGGGAAAAAAGGGGTTGGTAGGAGTGGGGCATCAGAACCCACACAGAAGCACATAGCATATTATGTCTGATATTCTGGTAACCTTAGTTTCAGCGTCATAGCAAACGGGTCACCCCCATAGTTGCCCCACCACTGTCCCTTATGGAAAAATAGACACAGAAGCATATTGTATACTACAACTTATTTGAAATAGTTCATATTTTAGCCCAAGGTAATTTCAACTCCACACACAGAATAAAGACAAAGTCCAAATCGCCTTTAAGTAACTGTTTAATAGCTTCCTAGGTAAAGTTTCTATGAAATATGAACTAATATTATCTATATTTCAAACACTAATGCTCAGAATTGGCCCTAAGAACTATATATATATATATATATATATATATATATATATATATATATATATATATATATTTACTAGCTGAACATGCATTGCTTGCACTGTGTTTTTACCAGAGCTGCACAAGATATTCGCTTTGGGGGCCGAATAGTGGGTCTAATAACTATTCTGTATTCAGCCGAAAACTTGTGGTCGGGCCGAATACGAATAGTGGTTACCTTACACCCACTTCTGCATACATGGCCCTAATGCTGACAACATGGAACGATTGGTTTTGTTGAAAGCTAATGCAGATTTCATGCATTTACTAAGCTGTCGGTTTCTATTTCCAAGTTTAGTTACTTGTTATAATACTAAGGATACTTTTATTCCTAGTTATTAGTTACCACAGACCGACTGAAGGATGCAAAACATAAAATGTTTTAAAATATTTACTATTCTGTACGAATACTAACTAGACATAGAAAGAATATTAACTCCGGCCACATCCAAGTCGATAATATGAAAATCAAACTAAGGGAAATATATAAGTACTTGGGTGCAAACTTCAACTGCTCCAACATGCTGAGAGAAGAAATACAATCTAGAATACAATCTAGAAATAAAGTATACTTTGCCCTTCATTATCTGCTAAAGTCCAAGTGTCTGTCCCGCAACACCAAGATCAAAAAATATAAAACGTTGATAAGACCAGTCGTTTTATATGGCTCTGAAACTTGTAGCACAAATAAAAGAGATGAAGCCGTATTACAGGTTATCGAAAACAGTCTTACGACAAATCTTTGGGCCCATCAAAGATGCAAACAGCGGTGAATGGAGAGTGAGAAGCAATAACGAAATTAATAATCTGTTTAAATCACCACTGATCACTGGCATCATGCGAGCTAATAGACTAAAATGGTTGGGGCATTTTAAAAGAATGTCAGATGACAGAGAAGTAAAAACTGTATACACCGGAGAGAGGAATGGTCGTAAACCATGAGGCAGACCAAGAAGACGAAGAGATAATATCCAGACAAACCTGCAAACAATTGGTGTCGCCAACTGGGAAGAGAAGGCCAATCAGAGAGATGAATGAAGACGAGTGATATCTGCAGCAGTGAACCTGAAGGGCTCAGAATGTTGAAGAAGAAGAAGAAGAAGAAGAAGAAGAAGAAGAAGAAGAAGAAGAAGAAGAAGAAAAAAGAAAACTATTCTGTACTTCATTGTGTGAAGTAAAAGTTCAGCGTACATTTGACATTATGAATGGGTTTTTTTTAAAGATATATTTTATACACTATACACTATTCGTATTCTTACTCTGCCGAATAGTTGGCCCCATTACTCGTATTTGGCCAATTAGTGAAAAATCGCCTATTCGGTACAGCTCTAGTTTTTACCAAAGAATTTCACATGATAACGGGAAGAAAACAGAGTTGTGACTAAGTGTGAGTGACCTTCAACCCCACCAGGACCACACAACGAGGGATAAACACTGGGGGGGGGGGGAGGCCTAAACTAGGTGCCTGGAAAGTTGCAGGAGATGCGGTAGCTGCTGCTCGTGAGTCCCAGCCATCTAGTTTAGCCCCCATCCGCGCCGCGCGTTGCGAGTAAGTAACATATCGCAGAGACCCTGATAGAGCATTTGTTTCGTTTTACGGAGCCGGCATATTTTTAATAGAACTAAGCCCCGTAAGGATATTTTTTGATATTTTATGGCCGCCATAATATTATGACGATGTTCGGGGGAGAGCCATTAGCCCTTAAGGCAATCCCAGTCAACACAGAGAAACATCGCATACATAGCAGATTCATTCCCGTCGTACGCTGTCAGTGTCAGACGTCGTCACTCACAACAAAACATTAAAAAAAAATAGTAACCATAGAAATGAGGTGTCTGAGAAAAACTGTGGAGTGACCAGAAGAATCAGGAATGAGGTCATACAAGATAAAGTCGGCACAGAACCAATTCTAAATTACACACAAAGACAGCAAATCAAATTGTTTGAAAAGAGCAGGACGTAGAGCAAGAGGTAGACCAAGAACAAGATGGGAAGATAACATCAGACCAACTTTACAGCACTACGATGTGTCTATGGTCGAAGCAGCTACGAAGCAGGTCCTTATATCTCCCTCGATACCCTAAGCAGTAAAAGAAGACGTGAAGAAGAAGACACAAAGTGCCACCACTCAGGTGAGAATCTCCCAGCACAAGTCCCAGAAACCTTTTTTAACCATGTTTTATATTAGGGCCGCCGACCACAGTCGAAGTGGGGCTTTTAAAAAATTGCGTTTAACTTGAATACCTTCCCGTTATTCGGGGTATACCTACTGCCGCCATAATGATAATGTGGTAAAGGACGACTAATTAGGGCATTGTTAACAGAAAGGCTAATGAAATGTTAATTGAAAGGCGCAGATATCGTGTCATATTCGTAAACTACAATATCACTTATTATCCCCCCTTTAAGGGTACATGCAGAAGTAGAAGAAGCTAGTAGAGGCAGAGTTTTGTTGACTGTCAGCTCTGCTCTGTGGTCGACACGGCCTCACAAAATGGGGTGCCTGTTTTTATAACTGTTTGATGGCCGTGTGGGTTCCGTGGCCCACTGTAGGGAAAACAAGAAGAGGCCCACTGCCTGCCCAAAAGCATGTCGTAAGAGTCGACAAAATGGGAGCTTCTTTCAAAGTCTGAGCACATCTGCTTGAGAGTCAAGAAACCAGCAATCTGTATGCATTGACTCAGATCTGTGAAGCAGATATGCATGCAACACTTAGTTTCATGAACAGGACTAGAATCCAGAAGTGAAAAAAAAACAACCAGAACTTTCCTCCATGGTTTACAGCCGGTGAACACAAAAAGAAAAGAAGAGATTGCAACCATGGGATATTTTCTAGCACTTTAAAAAAGCTCCCGAAACTCACACTGGACATCTCAAAGTATCATTATTGTATCCTGGTAATATGTTCAGCCTAATTATATCTACAGTTAAACTTCTCAATGTGTAGTAACCTAGACACCAGTTCGGTTGGTTTACTACCTTTATCTGGCCTCCTGCAAAGTGAGGTTACTCTTGCTGTCTGATCAAGATACTTAGCAATAAGCATAATTGTCCTGCTGTGCCATTGTATGACATATAGGGCTCGCAGTTTAGTCTTCCATTCTATCCCGTGCACTTGTTTCAATATCATAGAATCCATAACACCATCTTTGGCCTCTCTCATTAACTTTCGTCTTAGGGTTTCTTTTGGATGTCACCATTTCTTCAATATATGTGTTTCTGATTTAAGTGTCTGGCGATTCTCCACAGGATGCCCTCAGCATGCATGTGTAGGTATGGAATGTGTGTGTGCATTTATGTCCATATATGTATGTGTGTGTCTTTTCTGTTTGTGTATGTATGTAGATGCATGTATGTATTAAGTATGTCAGTATATGAGTGTGCATGTATGAGAATGTAAGAGTATATATACGAGTGTGTGAGTGTGTAAGATTTTGTACACATGAGGCGTGTGTGCATTATTCTATAATGTAAATTTCTTTATTATTTCCATAACATGCATTATTGATAACAGACATTGGTTCTCTGATAAATGAGTGCTTAGAAGGGCCGAATGTCAGACGGGCCTGAGTGCTCAATTTGTAACCCTCTGAAAAAAAAGTTTGTTCATTCGTTCGTTTTCTTTGTCATATAACTTTTAATATTAGTGGTTTCTATCCAGACATTTCTGTTATTTCTTCACCTTTCAGAAGTTCATCCCATTTAAGATTTTATCAGTTTTTAAGGCAACATTTGCAAAAGTGAGATTTGTCAGTTGTGTTTTCTCTACCCAGTAGATGCTTGTACATGACTTTTTTTTTAAATAAAATCGTCAATTGTTATTTCAAATAATAAGGAAGATCAAATGTATTATAGTTGCATTCCTTTTTCGACCACAAACAAATCACCTACACCATCGTCTGTTGGCACTACACTCTTGAGCCCTTATGCTCTACTTTGAAAATGTTTTTCAATTTCATTGATATACCATAACATTCCAAGAACGCCTAGTGACGTTCTGTCTAAGCTATCAAAAGCCTTCTAAGTAATGAAGTTCAAAATGAGAGGCTGTTTTTTTAAGTCTTCTGAAATAAGCCTTAGGGTAAACAGCTTCTTCCAAGAAAAAAACCAGATTGTTTTTCTCTCAGGATTGTGTAGACTAAATCTTTATGTCTTTTGAGAATTATTTTACAAACTTGCACCTTCTTCTTGTTAAAGTCCATGTTGTGTGGTGTTGGTAGTCATGTCTATCCACAACCTTTTTTCTCGTGTACTTTCAATCAACTCTGACACAGACGATCCTCCATGCCATAGTCAAACTGTCCAGCATCTTTTCTCTCAGTCTCCTCTGCCTCTCCTCCCCTCCAACTTTCCTACTCTCATGATTTACTCCAGTTTTCTCCTCATAACATGACCAAAAAATATAGATTGTCTTTTTCTGATGTGGGTAATCAGTTCTCTTCATGAGTCAGTTCTATCAAGACATCCTCATTACTCTTGTGATCTATCTAGGGTATTCTCATCACCGTCTATAAAATCACATCTCCACAGCTTCCAATTAATTTTTCACTTATCGATCAATTGCCCATGATTCACTTCCATATATTAGGATACGATTTATTTGGCTTTTAAGAATTCTCGTCTCAGCTGACAAAGAAAGATTACACAAAATATTAATTTTGTAAAATTCTGACTTTGCTTGAGCTATTCTACATTTAACTTCTTTAATACATTTTTCATTTGATGTTATCAGGGTACCAAAGTACTTAAACATTTCAACTTGCTTGAGGCTTGTCCCATTTACATTGATGTTTTCTTTGTAAATAACAGTACTTATGATTTTCTATTGTTCAAACTAAGACCCTTACTTTCACTTTTTATTACAATTATATCCATTATTTCTTGCAGTTGTTTCATTTTCACTGTACAAACTGAATAGATAGATTGATAGTACACATCCCTGTGTAACGTCTTGTTTAATGTTTTGAAAAATTTCCAACTTAGTTGTCAGTCCTTACGGCTGCTTCTTGTTGGCAGTATAAGTTGTTTATTATTTTCATATCTTTACGATCAATATTTAAGATTTCCACAATTTTAATAATTTCTTAATGTTTCACTTAATCAAATGCTTTAGTGTAATCAATCAAGCACAAGCACAGATCTCTGTTCATTTCAATCATTCTTTCTGAATGTGTTCTCAAGATAAATATGGCATTATTTATGCCTTTACCTTCAACAAAACCCCACTGCTCTTCTCCAATTTCTGGTTTAACTTTGCACCTCATTCTTCTTATAATTCTCATTAATATTTTAGTTACGTGACTCATAAAAATAATTGTTTGATGTTTTCCACATTCCACTGCACCGCGTGTTTTTGGTAAAGGTATAAAAAGAGATTTCAAAAGGTCATCAGGTATGTGTCCACTATTATAAATTTCAATAAACAATTTTGTCAAAACTTCTGAACTCAGTTCACCAGCAGCTTTTAATTCTTCAACTGTGATGTTATCTGGCCCTGGAGATTTACATTTCTTCATGTGGTTTATATTATCTTCCACTTCCGTTATCAGTGTTGGCCTTTCCAATACTCCTGACTATGTCTGGTCTGCTGTTTTCATCGTACAGCACTTTTTTTATACTCTGTCTGTCTTTAAATTACCTTTTCTTTGTCCATTTATATGTCACCTTCCTTTTTTCAAGCAACTGCTTGCTTTATATTTGCTAAAACCTGATAGTTCTTGTATTCTTTTATATATGCCTTGTGTGTTCTCTTTGTTCTTAATTTTCTTCGCACTAATTATTTAGCCAAACTTCTTTCGCTGAATTACAATTACATAAATATCTCCATGTATTTTTATACTCACCTTAGTCGTTGAAATTTTTTTTTTTTTTCCATCAGATGTAAAATGCCCTCTGTCATCCATTTTTTGTTTGCTGTCTTTACTTCTGGTAATGTTTCTTTTGCTTTCTGGTGTAATAATTCTTTTAGCATTTGCCATTGTTCAACTAACTGCTAATTTTTTTTAAATAGCATTTCTTATCAGCTCTCCTTACTGGTGGCAGAGCATTTATGGTTTATAACCGTGTGCAAAGACACTGGTTCACATCTACCGTTTTACCTTTACCTGTTTTTTTTTTTAAACCCATTTTTTGAAACCATTCAAGAATGGCCAAATCTTGGTATTTTTTTAAGCCTCCTTCTTCAGCTTTATCCTCAGTTTTCCAATGAGTGGCATTGTGGCTAACTCACATGACAATGACCAAATGTCAAGATGTTTTGCCTGTTTTTTTAATTTTCCCAGTGTTTTAACAACCCTGAAGCTCTAAACTGCCTATTCCCCCCTATTTTCAATGCACACAATAAGCTCTGTTAATTTTAACACATGAGACAAATATCAAGAATCACATCAACCTATTTATTCACTAAACCATAAAGGTAACACAGTATGTTTACTATCCCAAACTACTGGTAGGAGTAATGAATAAGATAACAGCAAAAAAATGTTTTTTTTTAAATAAAACTATCTTTATCACCTTTATTCAACACCTTTTTGGCGATGTAGGACAAGAGGGTCTTGAGCCTGAGGATTTAAGGCTGCAAGGCTAATGCTGTTATTTCACATGTAAGTTAGGATTTTAATTTTACCACAGATAGAAACCAATCCATCACTTTATCAAGGACTTGAATCCAAAATGATAGCCCACGCCCTTAACCACTCAGCTGGCCACTCCTTAATGAATGTGTAAATAACATAACTGTCAGACAGTGGTGGACAGTATTCCAAGAAGCCAAGTTTTCAAAACACAGTAGCATATATTCCATGGTGAATAGTGTAGTAGGAAAAAAACAGACCCTTAAATTCACCTTGAGCATATGAATTGGGATGTCAGCTTCAAGTCTCATGGGTTTACCAAAAGATTAGCTCTCAGGTTTACTAAGTGTGGCCTCATGTTTCACAGTTGCTCCAGGACAGGACACGTCTGCCGCTGACACGTTCTGGGGTCTGTTAAGCATGAAGGTTCTGTTTGGTTCAATTATAATTGATAAAAGTGTTTGATACTGAGCACACCATCCTAGCCTTAAACTGTTTTACCTAATCAGCATTTACTGGGTGAAGTAGTCAATATCATATCATCGACATAAATCAGCATTTGCTGAGTGATGAAGTCAATATCACATCATCATCAATCAGCACTGGCTGGGTGATGTAGTCAATATCACATCATTCTCAATCAGCATTTACTGGGTGATGTAGTCAATATCATATTATCGACATCAATCAGCACTGGCTGGGTGATGTAGTCAATATCATATCATCGGCATCAATCAGCATTTGCTGAGTGATGTAGTCAATATCACATCATCATCAATCAGCACTGGCTGGGTGATGTAGTCAATATCACATCATCATCAATCAGCATTTACTGGGTGATGTAGTCAATATCATATCAACATCAATCAGCATTTACTGGGTGATGTAGTCAATATCATATCGACATCAATCAGCACTGGCTGGGTGATGTAGTCAATATCATATCATCGGCATCAATCAGCATTTGCTGAGTGATGTAGTCAATATCACATCATCATCAATCAGCACTTGCTTAGTGATATAGTCAATATCACATCATCATCATTAATCAGCAGGTCCTTTACAGAATGTCGCTCTTGTCACGGCACGCCCAAACATCTCCTCTTTTTCCAGCCCTCTATGCTTATATAGCCAATGCATCTTCAATGTCTTCAATCCATATTTATGGAGGTCTGCCTCTGCTTCATTTTCTGGAAACTGCATGCTCCATCACTGTTTTCTCCAGGCCAACATGACATTTAACATGGTAAAAATACCTCAGCTTTTGGAACAGGATGTTATTTATTAGCCAATTCTGATATCACATCAGTTATAACAGCCACTAAAGCATGTATTATTATATTTTGAAGCCGGAACCTAAGTCCTAAACCACTTATAAAATAATTCTGATGAAACTGGTTATATATGTCATCTAAGACAAACTAGATGATACATCAGTGTTACTCATATGTCAGTGTTACATTTATGGGCAAACAGAAAAACAATTACCAGTGTTCCTTCTAATTATATATGTCAGTATACATCAGTGTTACATCTACGATAAAATGGGCAAAAATTATTGATATCATTTCTGATTATATATGTCAGTGCTACATCTATGACAAAATAGGAAAACAATTAATAGTGTTATTTCTTAACAGTCTCTATGAGATACCAATGCCTGTGTTAACTGGCTCTCACACATCAATGCCTATACAACTAACTCTATCACATATCAATGCCTATGTAACTGACTCTATCACATAAACAATGCCTATGTAACTGACTCTTATCACATAAACAATGCCTGTGTAACCACCACATAATCAATGCCTATGTAACTGACTCTATCACATATCAATGCCTATGTAACTGACTCTATCACATATCAATGCCTATGTAACTGACTCTATCCCATATCAATGCCTATGTAACTGACTCTATATCACATATCAATGCCTATGTAACTGACTCTATCACATATCAATGCCTATGCAACTGACTCTATCACACATCAATGCCTATGTAACTCTATCACATATCAATGACTATGTAACCGACTCTACCACAGATCAATGCCTATGTAACTGACTTTATCACATATCAATGCCTATGCAACTGACTCTATCACATATCAATACCTATTAACTCTATCACATATAAATGACTATGTAACCGACTCTATCACATATCAATGTCTATGTAACTGACTTTATCACATATCAATGCCTATGTAACTGACTCTATCACATATCAATGCCTATATAACTCTATCACATATCAATGCCTATGTAACTGACTCTATCACATATCAATGCCTATGTAACTGACTCTATCACATATCAATGCCTATGTAACTGACTCTTTCACATATCAATGCCTATGTAACTGACTCTATCACATATCAATGTCTATGTAAACGACTCTATCACATATCAATGCCTATGTAACTGACTTTATCACATATCAATGCCTATGTAACTGATTCTATCACATATCAATGCCTATGTAACTGACTCTTTCACATAAACAATGCCTATGTAACTGAATCTTATTAGATAATACATAAATGAACACAGCTGATACATTAACTCTGTTCACATCAGATGATCATTACATTAAAATAATGTTTACATGACCAGTTTATGTAACAAACATTTTGAGTATATTTTTGTTACAGTTAACATGCCAATTTAAATTAATTAACTTTTTCAAAATAGCTTTTTGATCCCTCTGGTGTTGGTTTGATTGTGGCAGAGTTTGGCTTCCAGTTGGCGGGGCAAACTGTTGGGAAATAGTTAAACATTACTATAAATGGATGTAACATTAAATATGTTTGGCATATTAAAGCCGAAATGAGTCAGAAAAGAGTTGAAAAGAATAGCACTCAGGGTACTCCAATATGTTCTCATCTTTAGCATCCAGCAAAGAATTGCAATGCTGATGGCACCTGCAGTAGTTTGGTTAGATGTCTGCCTTGTCTTTATTTTGGTCTTTTTCCTGGGCATAGTCAATTACTTTATTATAAAAGCAAAAAGGTATTCAAGAAGAATATGGACTGATGACATCAAAGACGCTGTGTATTTACTATATTCATTTACAGGGAAATTAAGAACATCCTCTCTGGTGAATTAATGATGGGTAGAGTCAGTTACATGTTAAGGCCGACCTCTACTATGATATAAAGATGTGTGCAAGCGGGACACGAATGACACAGTTAATGAGGTGAACTCGTGGGAAACAAAATGCCCTGGACTGTGTTGTGTGGAGGGGGCACATCAAGAAGGGAATAAGAATAAAAGAATAAATGATTGCAAAAGGATGAGAGCTGAGCGACTGAGAAGAAACACAATTGTTGACAACAGTGATGCTGAAATCCCATGCTTATAATTACAGAAAGACTTTTCCCAGGATGGGGGGGGGGGGGGGGGAGTCTGGCTAATCACCCTTGCCATTGCCGTGGGCTGTGAGTCACATGTCTCCTCATAGTGCAATATAACACTGTCATCTAGAAAGATGGAAAGGTGCTAATCAATTACAAAGAATAAACATAGCAATTTAAACTCATTGAGTGCTCACCCCCAATTATTCATCTCTAAGATGCTTCAGATCTCTTCTTCTTCTTTGTTCCTATGTAGAACCGTCAGCCCTCAAGGGATGGCAGGGGCAGATCATTGGCATTCCCCACCATCCAAGGAGGCTTCCATAAATGCAGAGCGGACACATTATGCTCTGATTCTGGGCTCACCCAAGGAATCGTCACGATCTGCACATCACTGCATAACCCCACAACTGCATATTAAGCTTCCCGTTCGACACAGGCTGCACCCTCCGGAGATCAGCGGGGAGCAGCCTGCAGGTCCAGGACTTTTGAGAGCACACGAATAGGTACCTTCTTCTTTGTCGCACATTTGACTTTTTTAACGTTGTTTCAACTGTACCCTTAGCACGACAGAATAGAGAATCAGGCATGTCTTCTTCTGTTTGGTCCCAAAACTTGGGCGAGTGGGGCCACTGGATGCAGAGATCTGGACCTTTTTCCAGTCAGTATGATTAATGATGGTCGCATTTTGAGCTTGCTCGCGTACCGTAGGATTTATCTTTGTCGGACATTAGGGTCTAGCCAGCAAATGAACTGCTGCTGTCGTAGTGTACCTCAGCGCGGTGATGACATCACTGAGGGTTGACAGAGGATGTACATAGGTAGGATCTTACTGCGAGAAACTGCCCACAGGAAATCTTACTCGTCTAAGCTGCGGGTAAATCTCTTGGTCAAGGCCTGAGTCTCAGCAGCAGTTTTCGATTCACTCCACAGACTTTTAACCGAGAGTTGTCATTTAGTGGTCCATTTGGCAAGCAGACTTTACTCATGTTCCAAATGAGTTTTAATAAACTTTTTCACCCATGCGTTTGGGGGCGGGCTGATGAGAGCCAGAAAGGATACTACACCTCTGGGGGCCGCCAACATGGCCTAACAGCTGAATGGAGTTTCTGGGACTTGCGCTTAGGGAATTCTCATCCGTGTGGTGGAAATTTGTTCATCGGGTGTCAACCACTTGTTGTGCGGTCCCGGTGGGGTTGAACGTCGCTCACTCACTCATTTATATAATTTTCTGGGAACTGTCTAAGGTGTTGAGGAAAGACACTGGTTACCCCACCTCTCCCATATGTCATGGCTAAGAATGTGTAAAGGCCCCACATTCCACATCTCAGTGGAACTAGTTTAAAAACAAATAATATTTACAGAATGTTTCTAACAATAGGATATATATACCTTCTCCATGTGCTTCGAAGAACTGGAAAGCCTGAACCACTCGAATGACCTCGTCAACACAACGACCCACTGGAAGGTCATTTATGGTTATATGGCGAATTATACCATTCGTGTCTATTAGAAACAAGCCCCTGAAATCAGAAGAAAAAATAACTTTGAAAATTATGAAAGAAGCCCCTGAAATAAAAAACCATTAACTTCAAGAAGAAAGAAACAAGTCTCTGAAATCACAAACAATTAACAAAAATAAACAAACAAGCCCCTGAAATCAAAAACAGGTAACTTCAAGAATAAAGATAACAAATCATAAGTAATCAGAAACAATTACCAGTTTCGGAAACAAAGAAAATGCCCCCCCCCCCTCCCCACCCCCAAGGAAACAAGCTCCCAAAATTAGAAACAATTAAACTCAGCTCAGCAATAAAGAAACAAGCCCCTGAAATGAGAAACAATAAACAGTTTCAGGAAAAAGAAACACACCCTTGAAATCAGAAACAATTAACAGTCTTAGGAATAAAGAAACAATCCCACAAAACTAAAATTAAATCAGGAATAAAGAAACAAGCTCCCAAAACTGAAACAATTAAACTCAGGAATTAAGAAATATTTCCACGAAATCAAAAACAATCAACATTCTTGGGAATCAAGAAACAAGCACCTGGAATCAGAAACTACAGACAGTCTCCGCAATAAGCCCCTGAAATTAAAAACATGCAATAAACAAGCTACTGAAATTAGAAATAATTTCAGGAATAAATAACCTCAGGAGTAATTTCATCAATGGTAAGTCAGTACATTTTTTCTTCACAAGGAGGTATTTACATCCCCAAGTCTCCTCTCATAAACCACACAAGGAGAATCTGAACACAGTGCACAACTCTGCTGCACTGGTGAGGATTTAAATATGAATACTCAAATCAGACATACTATTTTTTGACTGGGTAGGTTTCTAAACAAACACTAACAAAAAACCATGACCGGCTCCAGCAAAAAAACACTGTTCTTCAGCTGCAGGTTGAAAACACTAGTGTATATCCTCTAGAGTATGTTGCAGAACCAACCCTAGCAATTCTTTTTTGGCTGTCTGGTTTTTTAAGTTCAGTAGTTGCCACTGCTCTCTGATGGCTGGTGCTCCAAACTATTGTTAAAATCAATACAAAACAGTCTGCTTCCAAACTGCCTGCAGTCGCTGCAGCTGGAACTGTACCAGGTATTTTAAAAGTATGAAGTGTGTAGTATAGGTGCCTATTAGGACAAGTCTATCAAATTTTCAACTGTGAAGGCATTTTAAAAGTGTGCAACATGTGCACTGGTCCTAAAAATGTGCAGTCCGTGCCTACAGAGGCTAAATACATAAACACTTATTCTAGAGTCAGGGGAAGAATACCACTTAGTTTTGATTTTGCCAAAATCCCAAAAAAAACTTAGAGGTTCAAAGATATTTACATGTCTGTACAGATAATAATAAATAAAATTTAAAAAGTCAGAGCTAACCAAGATAATTTAATTAACTGTCTAGGTGAAATAGATTTCAATGTGAAAGTAGAAGATTCCTGAGCATGTGATGTGATTATCTACCGGAGAACAGTCATGACCATTCCTGAGCAGGTGATGTGATTATGTACTGGAGAATAGTCACGACCATTCCTGAGCAGATGTGATTATGTACCGGAGAAAATTCACGACCATTCCTGAGCAAGTGATGTGATTATCTACCGGAGAATAGTCACGACCATTCCTGAGCAGGTGATGTGATTATCTACCGGAGAACAGTCATGACCATTCCTGAGCAGGTGATGTGATTATGTACTGGAGAATAGTCACGACCATTCCTGAGCAGATGTGATTATGTACCGGAGAAAATTCACGACCATTCCTGAGCAAGTGATGTGATTATCTACCGGAGAATAGTCACGACCATTCCTGAGCAGGTGATGTGATTATCTACCGGAGAATAGTCACGACCATTCCTGAGCAGGTGATGTGATTATCTACCGGAGAATAGTCACGACCATTCCTGAGCAGGTGATGTGATTATCTACCGGAGAATAGTCACGACCATTCCTGAGCAGGTGATGTGATTATGTACCGGAGAATAGTCACAACCATTCCTGAGCAGATGTGATTATGTACCGGAGAAAATTCACGACCATTCCTGAGCAAGTGATGTGATTATCTTCCGGAGAATATTCAAGTGCCATTCCTAAACAGGTGATGTGATTATCTACTGGAGAATATTCACGACCATTCCTGAGCAGGTGATGTGATTATCTACCGGAGAATAATCACAACCATTCCTGAGCAGGTGATGTGATTATCTACTGGAGAATTTTTAAATGCCATTCCTAAGTAGATGATGTGATTATCTATCGGAGAATATTCAAGTGCCATTCCTGAGTAGGTGATGTGATTATCTACCAAAAAATTTTCACAGCCATTCCTGAGCAGGTGATGAGATTATCTAGGAAAGAATATTTACGGCCATTGCTGAGTAGGTGATGTGATTATTTATACAGATGGCCCTGTGTTGAGAGGTGAAGGAGTGCATGGGGGTTCACAGCAAAATTGAATAAACTCTACCCTTCGTGTGAAAAAAAAATAAAAAGCCTGGAATATGATATGATAACATCTCATTTGAGAATAGAGGTGGGTGGCCGTCACTAAAGCCTATCGCTGGCTCCAGAACCAGCTGTACACATATTTTGTGACTGTAATTAACATATAAAGTATTTTGAGAAAAATGCAGACTGACATGCTCCATGCAGAACGGTAAGCACTGCTTCAGATGTCCTGGGTAGTTGGCATCCTTTTCTTTGGGTATTCAGGTGTACTGGGAAATAAACAGGCAGATAGACTGGCTGGATCTGCAACCCCTGATGGTAACCTGATGCACGACTAGCTAGATGCTGTCAAAGCCCTTTGGCAGTGAGTGAATTGAGCAGAGGCACAATTAAACTGACAGGGTCTGAATAGACTGGTGCAGCGGGGAGTTTGAAGTTTGAACAACGGATCAACATCATGGCACATGGGTGGTAACCCACAAGTGCTCCGTTCTTCTTCTAACTCAACTCTGAGTCCGAAGAAGCTAAGCACAGTGCACAGACTCTGTAACACCGGCGAGGATCCTGAAATACTTTGGGTAGATTTTTTAACTCAAAATTTTGCCCGGGCAGCGCCGTTAGGCTACTCTTTTTGATTTCCAACCGCCAAGAGATTTTCTACGTGCGCAACAATATACACGGGCGTCCAATCTCACTCTACCCAGAGACCAGGGGGTATCACTAGAATTCCAAATCTACGTGAAAAGATCCCAGCCCTCACCGGCATTGAACCAGGAACTTCCAGCACTCGAGGCGGACACCATGCCTCAAGACCATGCAGAATGACCTGGGGATGTTACCACCACTCAAACCTCAGGGGAAAGGCAAGAGGAAAATACTATTAGACTGCTAACAGCACTATCAGAACTGGAACTCTGTGTTGGCTACTGAAGATTAGGACAGAGCAGTTATGGACAATTTCAGAGTACTGTTATGTTGATTGTTAACTCAACAGGAAGAAAGCACAGCTATGATTGTCGTCACAGACAGTACCAAGCTAAAATGGAAAATTACAATAACCAGAAAAATACCCCAAAACATCAATGACTTTTCTCACCAAGGATAATTAATAACAGATGATAGCATATGACTATACAGACAGAATACATAGAATAATAAACAATGATGTAGTATAATATTTATACAAGTTTTACATGAATCTACACAATTATAACTATAACATTCTTCTTCAGCAAATCAAGCCCTTGAGGTCGACTGCCACAGATATCACCCACTTTCTTTCAGCTCTGGTTGGCCTTATCTTTCCTGTTGGTGACACCAAGTATTATCTATGACATTATCTATTTTAAGTTTATTATTTGGGTGCTACATTGATGTTGTTTACGAAGAAGTGCTTGTTATACAGTTATGTGCCAGTTTAATATAATATTAAAAAGATTTTACCTCAAAGCTATGCCTTGATCTTCTATCAGCACACCATAATCTCTAGATATGGTTTTGTTGAAATCCAAGAGCAGGGGATAGTGAAGTCCTTCCAGCCCACCTTTCTGGAGATACAATATATTCATTAACTTTTTGATACAAACTAGAGTGGCAAGTATGCTCCCTCTGCTGGCATGGACTAGCAGTGAGAGGTTTAAATCCCAAATAAGGTAAATAATACAATTCACCTGAGCTCCCAGGTAAACCAAACATAAAATACGTACAAGGAAATGTACTGGCAAGTCAAGATTGCAAGCATGATTTTGATCATACAATCCACTGAGTGCTGATTCTTCATCTGCTGTCTTCTATCTCGTATGCTGTCTTCTATCCCCCAGTGGAGCATAGGCAAACCAGCTCAAAACTCATCATCATATCCTTTGCTATTGCAGGCAGCTCACCCTGTGTCTTCCTCATCTTTTGAACTTCACTTTGTAGCTCTCTTCTGATGTGTTTTTTAGGCCATGTTCATTTCCTTGCTCTTGTCGCTGCCACTGCAAAGACATTGTAGTTATACTGTTCTCCCAGTGTGTGTCCTATCCAAAGCCATTTCTTGTCTTCATGGAATTTGCTTAGTTCTCTCCCAAAGCTCCACATCGGGGATTCTATCACACCATTTAATTTCCTCTAGTCTGAGCAGGCACTTATTATTAAATATTTGTATTCTGAGTGCTGATTAGTCTATCAAAATATGAAACCACCATCTTTAGCCCAATGTGCTTTGAGGCATGGTAATGGATGCTTTACTTACTTCCCACCTTTCTAGATGACTTTGTTATACTGTGCTACAGGAAAGCGTGGGAATCAGTTCACAGCAACAGCGAGACTAGCAAGACCTGCCCGCGTTAAGAAGTCTTCCATGATTAGAGCATGGAAGCATGGGATTTCCCAGACACATAATGCTTAACCTGTCTGCAATCGTGTTCTCCTTTATCACTAATCTCTTCCTGATTTTTTCCCTCCTTGCAACACAATCCATGGTATCCTGTTCATATTACAATGAATTTTTAAAAATGATAAACCAAATCTTGTTATAAAGCATGTAGATAATTCTATCGGTAAACTTCATATTAAATACATCAAGTAAAAGTTGCATACGAAAAAAAGCAAGTACAATGCAACCTTTTGAAGCAAATTCAGGTGTAGAACAGGAATGTGTGCTATCTTCCCTGCTTTTTATAACATACATCGACAATATATGCAAAAAAGCAGAGAGTGAAGAAAAAGATGATATCTCAAAATTGTTATTTGCAAGGCACCAAGAATTAATAGCTGAAAAAGAAGAGAGTTATACAGAACCATATAAACCAAGTCAATACTAAGTGTTATAAATATAATGTGAGAATATGCATTGATAAGACAGAGACAATGGTAATAGGTAGACAAGAAAAAACCATATCAATTAAAGTAAATAACACAGAAATAAAACAAGCAAATAAAAATATCTAGGGTCATTTTTCACCTCAGATGGAAGAACGGATACAGAAATCAACATACGATGTGCGAAAGCAAATCAAATTATGGGACCATGAACACTGTTTCTGACGCATGGAAAGATACCTCTGACAACCAAGGCAAATCTTTTTTGGCCAATATTGTGCTATCAGTGCCAAACATGGACCCTTACTACAACTAATGAGTAGAAGATCATAGCAACAGAGATGAGATGTCTTAGGAGAGCTGCCCATGTGACAAGAAGAGATAAAATTAGGAAAAAAGAAATTAGATGACTAGGACTGAAACCAGTCATACAATTCATTAAAGAACAACAAATGAGATGGTTTGGCCACCTGATGAGAATGCCCTAGTACCAACTGCCACATAGAGCCATGCTGAAGAAATATAATGAACACAGAGCAAGGGAAAGACCATGCAAAATATGGAGCAATATCATCAGGAGCAACCCAACAGAAATAAACACTAACTTGGCACAAGACATTGGAAAAAGTGCACAAACGATCCTTACATCCCCCCCCCCCCCATAACACCTCGCTGAGGTAAATGGTGGAAGAGGAGAAAATGCAGAAGATGAAGAAAAAGAAGAAGAAGGTAAATTTCAAAAATACTTCTAGAAATAATCCTCATCCCAAAATGGGTCGCAATTTTTTATTATTTTAAAGCTCCTACGGGTTGAACAAGGTTTCTAGGACTTGTGCCATTGTGATTCTCATCCGAGTGGTAGCACTTTGTGTCCCCGGCTGTTTATCGCTCTTCGTTTAGCCCTGGTGGGGTTCAACGTCAGTCAGTCAAACAAACTTCTCACAATAAAGAAACACGCTATACCTGATTCTTCAGATCTCACAAAATGCATAATACAATTCGCTGACATTTTTCTGCATCATGCTAACAATTTTCCAGAATCTTCTCTCGTTACATTCTCTGTCTTTTTGCCATTAATCTATAAAGTTGTTATAACATTTTCTATTTTTTTTTTGGTAATCCTTTCATAATTAAGTAAAAAGTGTCTGCTGTCTCTTTCTGCTGGTGACAAATTGTCTGTCTTGGGATTCTTCAACTATATTAAGATTGCTTAAGGCGACTATCTTTGAGAATTCCATTTAACATTTCTATTTTATATACGTGTGCGTGTGTATGAATGCATGACTGTGTGTGCGCTGTGTAGTTGTTCACCCATTCTGGACTTTGGTCTTGATCCAGAACCCGAGTTTTGTGTGTACATTTGTTTTACAGATCTGGCTTTTCTGTATGCAGACTGTTCATTTTTTGCATCTTAGGCAGATGTACTCTTAAAAAAAAAACACTTCTAATTAGTTGCCTCCTACAACATGCTTTTTAGTGGAGCAGTGAGTCTATTCTTTGTTTTCCAAAATGGAGTCGTGAAACCCACACAGAGAAACCTGAAATCACACTGACAACCTTCAGAGTGGAAGGCAAATGACTTAATGACATCACCATAGAAACCCGGCAGACCTGAGTTTGTACTGATGAAATGTAAAACAAAATGAATGTAATAGATTATGCAATGCTTAGCATTAATACAAAAGAATCACACATGGCTTCCAACTGACATGACAGAGTTAAAACCTATTCGCTAATCAATACAAGCTGTGTAATGACTTAAGCCTAGATGCCTGTGAGTTAACACTCTGGAGACAAAAGCTTTTTTAAAATTTTAGTGCCAAAAAGACGAAGCCTTCAGGAGAGGATTCTCAGTTTATACACACACAAAATTATAAAAACTAAAGCATTTAATTAACATATACAAAACTATATATATATATTCGTGTGGGTAATTGAATGAGCTAACAGAATATTTATGAATCAAACTAAAATCGCAACACTTATTTAAATTAACCATTCTGATTTGCATAATTTATGCAAGCATTTTTGTTTAAACTTTGGAACAAACATGACTAACCTAAAAAATGTGGGTGAATTTTTTGATGGATGAAACTTGGATAAGTCCTAAAACTGGTGTTTTGGGAAGTAAGGCCCTTGGAGGCCCTTCAGACACTTCTGGCACATGGTTCTACTCATTTTCCTGCCTACAGATATGTTTCAGTTGCTATGACACAACATTCCTTTTCGCCACTGTTGGGCACAGGTAACCCCAGAAAAAATGTATGTAAAATTACTGAACACATCAAACTTTCTTGAAAGCCGTCAGTGAACAGCCCACATGTGCAAGAAATGCGAGAAGCAATCTGATTGGCTGGTACGAAAACCTGCCAGCTAGTCTTAAGGCTTGTATTACACAGGGCCAACTGATCGGACCTATTGTCCTTTTGGCTACTTTGTGCCGGGCCAATATTTTGGTCGTGTCACCTCCAAAGGGTTAATGTAAATTGTTTCAAATGTGTACCTTTTTTGGGGTATTAATCCAAGCCAAGTGACTGAAATGTGAATCTGTTGAGACTCCAATGACTTCAGTATTTATAGCTCTAAATGCTTGAATTTTTTCATTAAAGGCCACAATTTCTGTTGGGCAGACAAATGTACTGCAGAGAACAAAATAACCATGTATTAATTTAATTAACATTCCACAGTTTAACAGTAGCACACTACATATAACAACCTGTCAACAATGTTACTTATCTCTTATTCTACCTTTCAGCTCCCAATGGAGTTCAGGCCCTCAACAAACATATACCAATCACTATAGACTTGCTCAGGATTGGCTGCATTTTGAAGCTAAAGTTGTCTACAGAATGAGGCAGCCAGTCTTCGCTGACTGTTGAAAATGGGGACAGAGCCCTTACGGGAATGCCCTGAGCAATGTTATTTCAATTCTCAACATAATCATCTGAAGGATCCTCAAAAGACTGTGGCATTAACTATATGTCAATGAATGAATAAATCAAGAATTGACATCCCTGCACATAGGACATTCCCACACGTGTTCCACCTTCTTCCTCAGTAGCTAGTGAAGAAGTCAATATGCTAACAGTATCAACTGCAACCTGATTAGAAGTCCACCTGTGTCTTCCCTTTAGTGTTGAATTCTTCCAGACCCTCTGCTCCCCTCTCACCCACCCCTGCTGAATTAGTCTGTCAATGTGTGAATGCTTGGTAATTTCTTTTTTCACTGTCCACTTGATCCCAGAGAGCCTTCCCCATGTTCGCTTTGCCATAAATCAACTCTTCACCCAGAGCAGCTACAGCAGCCAATCTATCAGCCTGCTTGTCACCCGCACACCCGAATATCCTGGATAGAAGATCCATGATATGCTCTGAATCTTATCAAGTGATGCAAGCAACTCTACAAACAGAACAACAATTTCTATTTTCCAAAGCATGCTCTGTGAGTCCATAACAATGACCACATGCCTGGGCCTTTACTGCCTCCACCAACATTCTCATAATCAATGTTGTGATGTTATATGTGAGGCTCTCTGTTTTCAAACAGTGTCCATTCATTGTTGCAATAAAACCCCACCTACTCTTTCTACTTCTCCCTACAGATCCATCTGTGTATAGCGATGTCTCCTGGGAGTGAATTCTCATTATCAGCTCTTGCAGCGATGCCTCTGTTTCACCAGTTATCCATTCCTGGCACCCTGTCCAAGGTAACTATCACTTTGTGCAAGTCTGTTTTGGTGGGTGGCACTGTAACACATTCCTCACCATGGGATATCTTGTCAGTAGCGCAAAAAGATCTGACCGTGATTTCCACCTGTGCCATCCAAGAACTACGTCTGTCCGGCCGATGACCCTTGCTATGTAGAAGGTGTTCCCTGTCTGTTGCAACTTTAAGGTACATTTTGGCCTGTAACACCTTGTATCTTTGAAATACAAACGGCAATGCTTGCCACTGAATGTGCCACATGCATACGATCGCCATCTCCCATGTACATCCCAAAATTACTCGTATGGCTTCATTTTACATGCGTTCCATCTTCTCTATTTGTCTGTTTGATAATATGAGCAGGCCCAAACCATACTCCAAATGAATTACATCAGGATACTGGTCAACAATAATTAATATATGCATGCAGCGAAAAAAGAAATAAATCTGGTTCCATGTATAAGACGGCCCTTATTTTGTTAAACACAAAAGTTAAAAATATATATTTTAAACACACTTTATGTAAAAGATTTTAAACTTAAACAATTTTGTAAAGCGCACTGTCGTAAACATGGAAAAATACAGTAGCTCTCTATATTAAACACATCAAGGAGGTACTCACAAATCAAGAGGGTAAAAGTAAAGAACTAAATATTTGCCCTTGTAGTCTGAAAGTTGTATTTCCTTGAACTGTCCATTTACAACAGCTTGCCCTTTGAAATCAGGTGCTGGATGCTGAACTCTGACTACTGACAATGATGGGCACCCTATAAAGTAGAATGTATGCACAAATACAATGAAAAGACATATGTGTGTACATTGATATGTAAAGTAAAGGACCCCTTTCCACTTCTTCAGGTGTACTGGGCATAAGAACAGCCTTACAGAAGTTAGTTAATCGACCGATCATCCTCACTGCACATTGGACAAAGTTCATAAATGCTCAGATCCCATCTTCAGCATCTTCCTCAGCATGTGGATAGCACCAGTCCTAAATAGGTTTACTATTCTTCTTTGGCTACCTGTTCAGTGTTCATGTCTGAAAACACCTCTTCTGACAAGAATTTCTTGTTTTTGTAGCTGATTCACCATTGTCCCTTGAATCACTCATCCTATCTCCTTGAGAGCACTGAGAACATCAGCCCAGTCCTTTGCTTTTTGTGTGCCTCCAGTAGTCCTGCCAGCAAGTTAACCCTCGTGTTCCTTCTCTCTTACTCCAGAGTTTCCTAGCACAAATATGAAACTGATTCCTGTCAAATGAAATTTCCTCAGAAACCTCAACCACTGTCTTCAAACCCATCCTGTCTCGATCTTCAAAAGCCAGAAAATCCTTATAACTCTCAAGTTACAATACATAACGTATTCAATATCTAATAACCAAAAGTAATTACCGAGCATAAATATCCTTCTTCTTCTTTTTTGTTGTTGTTGACTTCATGGTACTAGGTTTTAGCCCAGTGTCGTGGTTTTCTGTATTTATCTTGCGCTTCATGTGTGGCTCGGGTGATAGATTTGTTCTTTTTTTTTGGTGCAGGTTTCAGCTACACCATTTAATCACCTCTTTCTGGCAGGTGTTCTATGTAAAATCTCATATGACACTCCCAAAAGCACTCCGTCCCCATCTTTAGCAGCAAGCAAAGAGTTCCAATAACACCCGTAACTGCCTGATTGTATATCAGCCTCGCCTTTCCCTTGAGTGTTGAGCATCGGCCAGATCCCCTGGTATTTTTGTGTGTATGTGCATTTGTATACCAATTATAACGCAGATAGATGGAACAGGATATTGTTTAAATTGCTTCTACTATTTGTTATATATTATTTACTCAATTGATATGCCCATTTTGTAACTTCAGCAAAAATACGATCTATTTCATTTGTGACAAGCAAAATAAGATAACAAGGTCTAACTTTCCTCTACACTTCATAACAAGTGGTGCTAAAACCAAAACACTCACCAACAGAAAATTTGCGAACAAACATTGATGAGAACAACTGTGCTGCACATGCCTGCTTGTGTGGTGCAGAACTGCATCTCAATACATTTAATGCATGCAGTGTGGCTGGCTGAACCTTGGATAATAAACAAATGCAGATAAGAAACAAACATATCATCATATCAGTAATTAATGCAAATATATATCTGCCCTTTCCCTCCCATATCTTTCAAAGAATGAGGAGCTATGCAGTAAAAATGTGTACTCTTTAGCTAACACAACCAACTGCAGCTTTTGTGAGTATGTTTGCCTTAGTTCTTCAGTCCTTACTCTCTCAGTTAGACTGTAGTGGATGCTGCCTCCTTCCAGAGCCTCCACTTGGAGGCAGAGTCTGGCCATAGCTGGCTCTTGTCGCTGATATAATATGAACATAATATTTGGAAATGTTCATTTCTGAGACACTGCTAAGGCTATTGAAACAATCAATTAACAGAGACTGATAGACATACATACATTAAACAGGCATCTGAGTTTAAATATCTTGGAACAACATTCACCAAAGATGGCAAATTGGACGAAGAAATTGACATTAGATGCAGTAAAGTTGACCAAGTATTGGAACAGCTAGCCCCCACTCGCGCCCTTTTTACAGCATAAGGCTATTCCCCCCCCCCCCCCCCCCCAAAGTCATCTCATACAAAGTATATTATTCCCACGCTATGATACCAGTGCCAGACGTGGTCACTCACAACAAAACGTAAAAAGAAAATTAGTAACCATGGAAATGAGGTGTCTGAGAAAGACTGCAGAAGTGACCAGAAGAGATAAAATCATGAATTAGGTCATACGAGATTAAGTCGGCACAGAACCAATTCTAAATTACATACAAAGCAAATGGTTTGCTCATTGCTCACTTGGAGAGTGCCTTCTGAGGCCATACCATACAAGGCATATACCAAAAGAGGAAATGGATGTAGAGAAAGAGGTAAACAACAAGATTGGAAGATAACATCACAGAAACACTACAGCATTATCATGTGCCTATGGCCAAAACAGCCAGAAGAGCATGAAGCAGGACCTTATATCTCCTTCGATACCCAAAGTGGTAAAAGAGGACATAAAGAAGAAGACACATAAAACATACAGAAATGAAGAGGTAAACTTGAACCATTTACAATTGTGACATACACAGCAGCTTAAGTGAAGAATGCATCCATTTTAAAAGTTATATGTTGTCTATAGAGAAATAAGTTAGTACATGTTATTCTCTCTGCATGATGTTGGCTTCAACAACAACAAAATTAATCATGTCTACAGTGCAGTCCATTTCAGTTTTAAAACAGCATTAACAACTATTTATGGACAGCAAGAATGAGGAAGGACTAGTAAATCTTGGAGTGGACATAACAGGATCAGACATGACAGTCAGTTTCAATTTCAAGGATGCAAATGCGAAAGTGAGAAGAAAGTAATTTTTCTAAGTTCTGTAATCTAATTTTTTTTATTATTAATATGGACTATTTTAGATAAGCAATAATGTAGTCATCGTTTTCAGTGTTTCCGCATAGATTTGTGATTGTTTTCTGTTAACCCATAGCTTTTTTATTGTTTTCTGTGTTAACACATCAATTTTTTTTTTTCTGTGATTACCCATAGATTTTTGATTATTTTCTGTGTTTACTCACATATTTTTGTTTTCTGTGTTTCCCCATATAAGTTTGATTGTTTTCTGTGTTTTCTCAATAATTTTTTATTGTTTTCTGTTTTTACTTCAGAATAGTTTACAAATTGGTAACCTGCACATCTGTTTTAGTTTCATCTGTTGTGTATCACATAATTTATCAACAGCTTAAAATTGCACTCCACATCTTATTGTTGTTGGTACCCTGTAAACAACACATGCTGAAGATCAGTTAAGGAAAAGGATTTGTGGGGGGAGGGGGGGGGGGGGTTGAGCAAAACAAGAGACTGCACAGGAGCATCATATATCCTTTAAATGTATGCTTTTATCCATTTACTGCCTCTGACCACAGAGGTTGAGGAATTGATCACTTACTACCAACTACATTTACCGAAGATGGAAAATTGGATAAAGAAATTAACATTAGATGCAGTAAAGCAAACCAAGTATTGGGACAGCTAGCCCCCCTCTTACAGCATAAGACAATCCCAATCAGCACAAAGAGACATCTTATTCAAAGCATATTTATTCCAACTCTGTGCTACCAGTGCCAGACATGGTCACTCACAACAAACCATAAAAGAAAATTAGTAACCACGGAAATGAGATGTCTGAGAAGGGCTGTAGGAGTGACCATAAGAGATAAAATCAGGAATGAGATCATAAGAGAAAAAGTCGACACAGAACCAATTCTGGATTACATACGAAGACAGCAAGTGAAATGGTTTGCCCACTTAGAGAGAATGCCTTGTGACACCATACCATACAAAGCATACATGGAATTAGAAGGACGTAAAGCGCGAGGTAGACCAAGAACAACGTGAAAGGATAACATCAGAGAAACTCTACAACAGCATGATGTGCCTATGGTCGAGGCGGCCAGAATAGCTAGAAACAGAACCTTATATCCCCCTCGACACCCACAGCGGTAAAAGAGGAAGTGAAGAAGAAGAGAAGAAGACTACCAACTGTCACTGTCAACACAATGGGTCACCAGATGGTTATATGGGTGGGACTGTGTGGAATCACTTCACTATGCCAGCGTGTTTTCCACAAAATAATAACTTAGTATGTAACGATGGCTTTTTTTTTTTCCTGGTGGTGACGCACGAGTGTGCAGCACCGGTACTGGTAGTACATTCATTTACTTAGACACTGTTTCCGTTTTCTCAAGATTTTAGGCACGGGCCATAGGTAGGGTAGGCTTTGCGGCGCTACACTCTTCTGCAAACACTTTGTGGTAGTGGCACTTTTTTTTAAACATTCTGTTATGAGCACTGGCACACAAGAAAGAAGCCCTCGATATAACAAAACATCATAATAATAACTAATAATGGATGCTAACCAGTCGTCTGGCCAAAGTCAAACTGCGTGTCAGAGAAGCCATGCTTGCCATTGAATGTCAATGTTTTTGCAAAATGCTAAAAACTGTGAACGGAAAACAAGTAAACAAAATACAGCCGGTAACATACACAGTACAGCAATAATTTGAACAACGGTATCGTATTCCTTCAATCTGAATTATAACAGGCATTAATTCGTTCTCACATTTTCTAATGCTTGTACTTTTTGTTTATTTTGGGGAAATAAATGCAGCAAACCTAATGTTAACAACATTACACATGGAGTGCTGATTGATCTACTACTATAAATATGTTCTATCTTTCTACTTCTTTCTGTAAGTGCCAATCAATACATTGTCTAATTGTTTTTACTTATCACAAGTGCGTGAGTCTATCACACGCCTATGACATAAACAAGATGTTTTCTTTATTATTTTTTTTCTCTATATCAATTGTGACCGATTGTAAGGGTATAGACCGTTACTGAATGTAAATGCTATAGTTGATACAGTAATCTTATTCTTGCAAATCACTCTAGTTTTGTGATATTAAAATAGGTCGACGTTAATGAAAGGATATATTTTAATTAATGGTCAACTGTTGGTAAATTTGACGTTGGTCTTCCCATTTGCACACCGCTACACACTAGCTCGCTTCTGATTGGACGAGCTACTGACCACCTCAATTCTAATAGGTCGCCCTCGAGCGATCCTACTTTCACACAAGGTCACCGGGATATTCCGCACTCGCGCTCATACCGTGTGTTGTATATTTCACCATGCCAAAGCTTTTAACACTTCTAAAACATTTATATACTGGGTCTAACACACAACCCCCTAGAGAGTGACAAAACCTGTGTCACAGACTATCTCTTTCTCGGAAATAAGAACGTGTATACCAGACAACAACAGACTGCAACACCCATAACCTCGACCACGGTAGACTAGTCCAAACAACTTATCAATGGAGTTAACATACAACCGGTGGTGTGCAAATGGGGAGACCATCGTATAAAGAACCGAAAAGTGTGTCACTACACACATTTTATTGACATGGTGCATTGTGTTAATTTACAGTTTAGCGGTGTTTTTTTTTTTAAACTGATGTGTGAAAATTGTCGCGCGCACACGAAGAAAACGTGGGGGGGGGGGGGACAAATATAAGATAACACAAATTACTTTTTTTTATTGTACTAATTATTATCATAATTATTGCACCAGTTAAACAAGGCTCACAGCCCGTGTTCCCGCTCCCAGCCACTAGACAATTGTGATGGATGTTTGGGGTGCGGGGCTGTGGAGACTCAGAATTTTTTTTAAGCTCAATTGGGCAATTTGGGTGGGTGCCAGGTGCTGTCCTGTGAAGTAAAGGATTCCTGAGTGATGCTGACCACATCACCCACCAAGTGCCGACGGCCCTATATACCCAATACGCCTAAAGGCGTGCAAAAGGATCCTTTACTTTTTAATTGCGGAATTATCCTAATAATAAGAGGATTATTCCGTGCTGAATGACAAATATTATACGCTTGAAATTATATGAAATTTATAAACAAATGCTCCACATGCAAGTAAAATGTTGATTATAAAACATATTTTTTCAGCAACGGAAGTACAGTACAGGTCCCATGTGCTATACTACAGTGTTGTCCCTACCGGCATACGACTGCTCTTATCATTTTTATTCGTTATTCTCGTGTGGGATTCAATTTTTAGTTATTTAATAACCCCACCCTGAATTTTTCCGGGGGCCCTAAATATACCAGGCCTTAAATATGACCTAACAGCTGAAAGGGGTTTCCAGGACCTCTCTACTGGTGATCCTCATCCGCATGGTGGCACTTTGTGTCACCGGGTGTTTATCGCTTGTGTGATGTCCTGGTGGGGTACAACTTACCTACCTACCTACCATACGACTGGAGGTTATAACTGGCTGGTGTAGACTTTACTGGTTCCCTGATAATAACTTCTCTGGATGTTGAACAGGGTATGTGTGGTCTGCCGTCCAGACTAAGATTTGTTAATCTTAGGATGTTATGGTAACCCTTTAGGTAGCATCCTGAAAGACTTCAGGTAACTGTGTAGCCCTCGGAGGCCCCAATATAATCTTAGGTTGAACCTCATCTGAGTACTGACACTTTGCGTCACTGGGTGTTAGTTGCTTCGTGTGAAGGGATTCAGCTTCAGCTTCACTCAGTCCGTTAAATGCAGCAGTACTGGAAAAAAACAGTTTGGGGAGAGGGGAAGGGAGAGGGGAGGGAGCGGGGGGGGGTGGATTCGAGAGAAGCAGAAGGGTAATGAAGATGGTTTAAAGAAGCAGGAAGAAAAAGAAGAATGCGCTCACGCCTTTTTTTTTTTTTAAGTTTAAATTAGACAAAAAAAACAAAAACATTTCATCAGCAATGTTGGTTTGAAAAAAAAAAACAGAAGAGCTGAACAAGATACAACTATGTCAGCAGTTCTCAACCTGCCGGTCGTGACCCTTTCACAGAGGTCGCCTAAGACTATTGAAAAACACCTTTTCATTGAAGTTATGAAGGAAACTAATTGTTTTGGGGTCGCCACAACATGAGGGTTCTGTATTAAAGGGTTGCGGCATTAGGAAGGTTTAGAGACACTGGACTATATGACACGAGTATATTACAGTTCAGTATAAACTATATGAGTTGAATGGGTAGTATTAATAGAAACATTACTGCTACAAGATTGATTTTTTTTTAAAGATATATTAGGAAAACAGAAAATTTAAAAAAAAAAAAGCAATGTCTGTATAAATGCACAATAGAACGAATAGTTTGCGTAGCTTCTAAACGCTCACGCTGAAAAACCTAGTCCTTTAATTAGGGCTGTACCGAATAGTGATTTTTACTATTCGGCCGAATACGAATAGTGCGACCAACTAACTATTCGGTCGAATACGAATAGTATATCATCATCATCAGGTGCCTTGCCGACTGGCGTGGGCGATTATGCACCGTCGCAATCTGTGATCTCCTGCAGCATCTATTAGTTTATGTGCTGACACACCTCCATGCCATGCAAAAAGACTGTCAAGAATCTTCTATCGTTGTCTTCCAAGTACTTATATGTTTCTATTTGTTTGATTGTCATATTATCGACTTGGATGTGGCCGTAGTTTATATTCTTTCCATGTCTAGTTAGTATTCGTACAGAATAGTAAACACTTAAAAACGTTTTATGTTTTGCATCCTTCAGTCAGTCTGTGGTAACTAATAACTAGGAATGAAAGAATCCTAAGTATTATAAAAAGTTACTAAACTTGGAAATTGTCACTGGCAGCTTAGTTAATGCAGGAAAGCTGTATTGGCTTTCAACAAAACCAAGCTATGTTATTTCAGTGATTACTGCCCTTCATGTTCATGCAGAGCATAAACTGACTGACGTTCAACCCCAACAGTACCACACGACGAGCGGTAAATACCCGGGGACACAAAGTGGATGAGAGTCACCCGGGCTCAAGTCCCAGAAACCCCGTTTAACCCGTAGGTTATATATAGGACCCCCGACAAGATCCTGGGTGGGACTTTTAAACAATAACAGAATTGCATCCTATGAAAGAGTGGATTACCATAACACAGGTAGTAAAGTGACTAGACTTTAGTTTTGGATGTACATGTAAGTGAGTTATCTCGAGAATGGACATCACAGCACTCGGGGCATTCCCATAAACGTCCCTTCTCCATCTTTAGCAGCAAACGCAGAGTTCCAGTTCTAATGGAACGTAGTCTGGTCGTAGTCAAGTTATATGTCCGTTTTGGCTTTCCTCTGAGTGTATTGAGCCGACCAGTCCCAGGTGCATCTTTCTTTTTAGGGCATAATAATCTAGTTTCTCTTCTGACTTTGTTACTTGTTCCCAACCAAAGAGCATTGACCACATCTGCATTGTCATGTATTATTAATTCACCATATGTAATTGAAATATTTTTTAAATTGCGCTTTCTCTTTTTTCATGTGATTCTCATTTGTAATGAGGATCTTTCAGCATGGGTCTCAAACAGGAATGTACGCTTTAGGTTTTCCTCGGTGCCCTAATGTTGGTGTTTCAGGATCGTCCCTGTAAGCCAGATTCTCTATCTCTTACCCTCCCTCCCTCCCCATCTCTCTCACGCACACTAGCAAAATAAGCGGGATCTTGCCCCCCCCCCCCCCCCAAAAAAAAAAAAATTCATGTTTGATTTAGTTTATTTAAAAATTACTTTTATATTTAACCAGGGATTCTAAATGCGTGGTGATAGTGACCACATTACCCTCCTTGTGTCGAGTGGTTGGTATAAATACAAGTATAGCATCATATGCCACTGGCATTTGAAAAAACTTCACGTACTTTACTGGCAGGAAATCTTAAGAACTGTAATAGTATTTATTTTCTACACAGATTTTCTATCTGGCCTCTGAAGCACACCTATGTGTTGTTGTTGTCCCCAGCCATGACCTTCTGCCACTGGAAGAACAAATGGCGAGAAACAGATAATGACAGCGTTAGTCTTCACTCTGTGCAAACTTACTGAATGTGTCACAAAACAGCCACTCTGTGGGTACATTAACATATTCTTCTTCTTTCTCAGTTTTGCTCTTCTCCTCCTCCTTTTGTTTTTCTCCATTTCCTTTCTATTACTCTTCCTATATTTCCCATTATTCTCCTTCTGCTTATTCTTCTTAATTCCATATTTCAAGCCCTTGAGATTCATGCTTGTAGATATTACCTGACTTCATTTGTCACTGTGATTCACTTTTTATTTGCAGATGTATTTGTAGGTCTGCCTGTGTCTCCGCTGTCTTCTCGGTCTGCCCCCTGATCTACTTCCAGTAAACTCTTTCAAATACGCAGTTTATATTAACATATAGAGGAGCGAAGAGCGATTTTATTTTCAAACAGTCGGTGTAAAAGAACAGTGTTAATAGATTTTCCGACACATTTTATTCATCGACTCTTCATTCCCACCATAAAAAGGCAATTAATATAGAACACATTAACGTAATGACTGCCATTTATTATATACCTATGTCTTTCCTAACTTAACGCAATGGCTGTCGTTTATTATATGTCTATGTCTTTCCTACAAAACAGCTTAATAAGATATTGGCTGTCATTTATTATATATTTATGTCTTTCCTACAAAATAGCTTAACATAATGGCTGTTATTTATTATATATATTGATGTCTTTCCAAAAAAAAAAAAAAAAACAGCTTCAACGTAATTAATTGTGCGTCATGGGTATTTCATGACAGACCTTACAACTCCGATAAGTGATTTTAGGTAATATTTTTTTGTAATTATATCCTTGTCCGATTGTATCGTATGCTGATGAATGTTTTTTGGCTGCAGTTATGGTTTTTTTCTTCTTTATGTTTTTTTTTAAATTTAAACTGACTAGTTTACTTCTTGTTTTAATTGATTGCTTTCCCGTTATAACTAAACGTAACGACTGTCAAATATACTATATATAACTTTCTTACAGAACAGTTTTACAAAATGACATTCAATTTCCACTTTATCTTCATCTAAATAGCAATATATTTAATCGAAGATAAAAGTGGAAATTGAATGTCATTTTGTAAAACTGTTCTGTATGAAAGTTTTCATTTCAATTTTACCACGTCATGCGTGTTTGTTTGTTTGTTTTAGTATCCAGAAGCCATGAGTTGTTAACGCTTAGGCTCGGTATTATGGATATCGCAACCTTTCGGTCTTGATTCCATTTTAAATACCGTAAATCTGGGAGAAATGTGGCTTTTCTGCCCACCCCCGATAATGAACCCGGACCACAAGGAGTTCGTCACCCGCTCACCGCGCAATCCGGTTTAGCCAACTACGCTAGAGAGACGGGCATCCCCACGTCATGCATAAAATGTGGTTACATAGTAACTCTAAATTTTCTTTATATTAAACACACAATGAACACAAAATAGTCAGTCACACTCCGTTCGTCAAATTTCATATTTATTTAGCACAAATAATTAGATGTATTATTTATTAAATGTCAAATTCAATCAAGACTCCATATACATATTCGGTTCAGTAAAGCTCACATACTCATATATACCTATGCTTACAATACAAGTGCGTTCAAAAACTGCCATCTTTCTACACATTTAGTAGATGCAAACAAAACAATCACACTATTTCAATCTTAAATTCATTAGTGTTTAATATATTCATACAAATCAACCACATTCAATGACTCTCAATTTCTAATAAATCTAAATCGGTCATAGGAAACAGCTCTGTTCCGGTATTATTCCAGCTATTCTGAAAGCAAAAGTCTCTTTGATACACACATTTGTCCTCATCTTCAATCTGAGGTCTATATTGTTCATTATCCTCTTCCTGGTCTTTGTTACTCAGGCGACGAATACAGCTGGGAGACGCAAACATCGCTGGCGTGGATGGTAGAGCTAAGGATGCTGGATTGCTAAAATCTGTAATGAAGTGTTTTGTGATCCCTGGATATTCAAAATCCAGTGATGAACTGTCATTTGAACTGTGATCACATGCAGCATCTGCGCATCCATCAGCGAACACCTTGGAAATTGGCTTACACACCTGCATGTAGGTAAATGAAAACATAATTATATATTTTATAGGCATATGTTTCATTAATAACTGACAATTTAATCTGTTAAGGCTGGTTGTTGTTTTTTTTTTTTTTTCAACGTTCGCCGTCTGTACACTCAGGTGGGAAGTGTTGGTTGTTTATCCATTTCTGGAGCTTAGTCTAGTTCCAGAACGTTTTTTTTTTCTCTAGAGTTTCATGTGTACATCTCTTTTACAGATCTGGCTTGTTTGTATGGAGACTGTAAGTTCCTTGCCTCTCGGGCAGACGTACATCTGACTTCGAGGGAAAAACCCATAATTAGTCCGTTTTAACGACATGTATGAACTGCAAATTCGCTTCAACTATAGTGTTTAGAAAGTCTTAATGCCAACATGAAAACACTTTTATTATTTATTATTATTTTTACCCATGGTTGCGCTAATAGACTGAAAGGGTTAGGACATATTGAAAGAAGCAGACAAAGAAGACGATGTAGAGTTAATATCCAGACAGACCTGCAAACACTTGGTGTCACCAATTGGAAACAGAAGGCCAACCAGAGAGATGAAAGGAGGTGAGTGATCTCTGCAGCAGTGGATCTCAAGGGCACTAGCTTGCTGTTTAGTTGATAATATTATTTTTTTTTCATCAAAGTAGACTCTGCTTTGATTATTCGTCTGATTCTAATACAGCAACTTGTTTAATTACTTCAATCTTTTTTTCATAGGCCTTTCAAAAAAAAAAAAAAACGTTTATACTTTACTTATTTTCTTGTTTGTGTCATTATATGTTACCTCAGACTCGAAGCCAATTCTTTATTCTGTTCCATCATGTGCATTTTTTTTTTCGTTTTTTGTTTTATGTAGTAAGCTTACTAGTCAACGTTTGTCATATAGTTTGCTTGCTCCCTCAGAGCATTTGTCTCTTCTTCTTCTTTCTCTTTTTCTTCTTCTAGTTCTTTTTCTTCTCCTCCTCTCCTCTTCTTTTTCTTCTTGTCAATGGTTTTCAGACGAGAAGCCCACAGAGCTCTATGAAGTACGTGGTTCCACTGCTTCATACAACATGGTTTACACAGTAGTGCCAACTGACCATACTTGGGATCTCTCGACTGCATGTAGAAAGCATGTCTGTTGGAAATGTTCAGTATTCTGTAGCCTATTCACATGTAAAGTACTGAATCCCCAGTACTTAATTTCTTGTACAAATGGCTGCAGAGTTGGTTGTATCTAGTGCCCAGCACGCAATCTAACCATAACGACCTGTTTCTTTCGTGTGAGGAGGTTGAAAGAGGGAGGGAAATAGAGAGAGAGAGAGAGAGAGAGAGAGAGAGAGAGAGAGAGAGAGAGAGAGAGATTGCACCACTATACAGGAGATTTTCTGAAGGGGGATAACTTATTTTACTATCGCAAAGGCAAATATCATCATGTAAATTTAAACATTCTGTTAGCAGATCGCCAGATGTAGAGCAAGCGATCTGGCACCGCAATGACGATGCATAATGTTTATCCGAAAGTACTTTAATTTCGATATTGACATTTTACATAAACTCGAAAACTAACATCAACAATATTGCTAAACACCAATATCAGAGGTATTAAACATGTCGGTATATATTTTGAATGTCTCGGGAATATACCTTTCATTTTACATACATTATGCAAGGTTCGTCTTCTCCTTCATGCAATTCTTCGTTTTTTTTTTTTTTTTTTGAAGCCCCACAATGGCTGTTGCCAGGGCCGCAATATAGCCTAACGGTTGAACGCGGTTTCTGGGACCTCTCCACGGGCGATCCTCATTCTCATGGTAGCACTTTGTGTCACCGAGTGTTTATCGCTCAGTGTGATGCCCTGGTGTGGTAGAACTTACTTACTTTACTTACTTATAACTTTTATGTTATATTAACTAAGAATATTTCACTTGCTGAACACTAAAACTATTTTTTTTATTGGCATTTAAACAATAACATGACGCTTGCATTAAAGTAAGTTTACTATTACCCGTTGCATAGTGGCAGGAATGTCCTGTGGTACAACTTGCATTGGCACCTGTGTATGTATGTATGCTGTCTGAAATACAGGAAAACAAAATGATTATGAGAAATGTATATACGTTACATAGCCTGCTGGCTTCGCAAACAGCAGACCTTTTAGTAAATAACACAGGAGCCAATATCATCTTCCTCTCAAACATACACGTGTGCGCGCGAACACACACACACAACTATCCTATATTTTCACTCATTCTACACCTTTTCATCTACCAATCGTTTGTGTTTTACACTTTTTGATCACTTACTCCAACAATCACAATTACCGAATCCTTTACACTCTATCACCACTTACCCCTACATTCTCAATTTCTGTAGTTCGTTTCAGAAATCGTGCCTTCACACTTTACCTAAGGTCTCGAAAACTCCAGTACAGATCAACATGAATTGTATGTGGCCTCAGATTTCCCACGTCCTTTTGGTTTTGTAATTTACAATTGCACATGTGCTACTGTTTTCTTATAGCTGCTAAATTTATTCTATCTTTGTTTGACAAATAGTTTGTGTAGATCTTTAAAAAAAAAATAGAATATACAGTAACTGACAACCGGGAGATCGTTTGGAAATTAATCAACTGAGACTAAAACCCTTATGAAACGCATGCAATTTGATGTTTTCAAAAGATTTCGTTACACAGTTAATTGTAAGCATGGTGATTGTTTACTCTGAATTGGTGTTTATCCCCCCCCCCCCCCCCCCCCTGATATACACAAGATACAACAAAATGAAAGCAATGTTTTCTTTTTCTTACATTTAAAAAACAATTCTTGCAATGACACAATTAGTAACAGGTTCTATGCAAAATTTCAACTTACACCGAAGGTTCACTGGGTTACAGATTTTTTAAGTTGGGCACAACTTCAGGAACGGACTATAGTTCTTTCACGCTTTATCATCAAATATTGCAACGTTCACAACTGCCATTTCCTCCACACGTTATCACTACTCACCCCAACCTTCTTTCTCATATTTTAAGTATCGGTACAAGCCAAGGAGAAACAAAGAACTACGTCCTAAAAGTACGTCCAGGATTCGATATATATATATATATATATATATATATATATATATATATATATATATATATATATATATATATATGTGTGTGTGTGTGCAGGTGTTGGACGTTCAAAGGTTGGAACGTATGCCATTGTTAAAGGACATGGAGTCTCCCTCTCTCTCTCTCTCTCTCCGTGTAAGCCTGTGAATTTATGTCTCTCTCTCTGTGTCTGCCTCTCCGTGTTTGTTTCTTCTCTATCTATCTATCTATCTATCTATCTATCTATCTATCTATCTATCTATCTATCTATCTATCTCTCTCTCTATCTATCTATCTATCTATCTATCTATCTATCTATCTATCTATCTATCTATCTATCTATCTATCTATCTTCTATCTATCTATCTATCTATCTATCTATCTATCTATCTATCTATCTATCTATCTATCTATCTATCCCTCATACAAACAAGGAAACTTGAACGCCATAAATCCTGGACACCTTTTTATGTCAAGGTAACAGTAAAACGCACACAGCGCTCGATTGTTCAGCCGGGCAGACAAAGGAACTATACTTAGGTCGGCGTGCTAATAGGTCGCGGCACATTCACCGCGTCGGAATACGTGACAAAGAATAACTTTGCGTGAACTTTTTGCACCACATTCCAACAGCCAGAACGTGTAGAGAAGGCCGGGATTAGAGGCTGAAGACGGAGACAGGAAGTGCAGGACATTCACAGGCAATGAAAATGCTTTACATCCGGTCTCCCCTGTATAATTACATAAACATTCATTGGGGAGGCTGCGTGGTCTCGAGGCATGGCGTCCGCTTCGGGTGCGACAGCTCCCGGGTTCAGTCCCCGGTGGAGGCTATGGTTTTTTTTTTTTCACGTGGAATTTTAGTAATTTCCTTTGGTCTCTGGGTAGTAAGATCGGACGCCCGTGTGTATTGTTGCGCACTTGAAAAATCCATTGGTAGTGGGAAATTGAAAAGAGTAGCCTAATGGCGCTGCCTTAGCAAAATATAGAGTTTAAAAGCTACTCAAAGTATTTCAGGATCCTCGCCGGTGATACGGAGTTCGCGCACTGTGCTGAGATTCTAAGGACTTATTCTTGAGTCAGAAATAAAACGGAGCACTCATGGGTTACCCCTTGATGTTGATCCGTCGTTTAAACCAAACCAAACATTCATCATGTAGAATATATTTTACGCTACAAGAAAGAGACTGACTGATATCTTGTTCTTCTAACAGTGAGGGAGCTATGTTTCGCAAATCAGCCCCGACTTTTACTGACCGACATTAGGAAGTTCGGGGTTGTAATGGAGTTTCACAATACCGCCATGCTGGGATTCGAAGACAGCTGCAGACGATTTGTTAACAGCCTGTAAAAAGTAGGGAAAACAGGAGTGATTGCAGGGTGATCGCGTCGTGGATTTTTTTTTTTCTTTTTAAACATTGGTCTTGGCTGGCAGATCGACCCTGCCTAAGCAGGTGTACGAGTCAATGTTATGGGAAGTAAAGACGGTCGGTGAAATGTCGACCACATCATCTGACTTATGCAGATTAGTCTTCTTCCTTTAACCTTCTCTTCCTTTCTATGTTATCATGAGTGCATATCAGTACCTCTGACATTGTTGGGGGGGGGGGCAAAATGGCATTATAGCCTGCTGACCAGTGACGTTCTCTAAGTTTTGGTGATGCAAATTCACTATTTCTGGACCGAGGTCTAAGTGTTCCGTCATCCTGCTAATGAGCTGAGTGCTTGGTACGACACTATGAGCTGCGGATATCATGTGGAATGTGTTTGTGTATGTGTGTGTTTTTGATGCACTACATTGATATGTGGCCAAATACATTCAGAATGGCCTGTGCTTTTGTGTGTGTGTGTGCAATGCCAGCTTTCGTGATTGACCGTTTGTGCCAACAGAAGCTGCAGTTCTGATGTGGGACCATTGATGTCGGCAAATCCGACAGCTTCCCTATGTACTTTTACTTTGGTATGCAAGCTTCAGGAGTTTACTGGGACCGACAAGCGTTTGTGTGTGTTGTTGCTAATTTTTAAATGGGACAGCAATAGGCGCGGTGTACTGGCTAGAAGCTCGCTTGCGGGTCGGGTGGCTTTGGGACCTGACTTTTTTCCCCTTCAGAAATGACCTTGGCTCCCAGGCCGACCCAGCCTTGAGTGGGTACCAGGTGGAGTCTTGTGAAGTAAAGGCGTCCACATCACAGATCGTACTGATTAATCTATAAAATATAGGTCTAGCCCTATACGGAACAATTCCTTTACTTTACAGCGATCGTCAGCAAAGAAGACTGTGTGCGGTCTCCACTGTCACAGGGACGGAGCAGTCACGGGGAGACCAGGCCCGACCCCGACTAACGACCTGTAGACCAAGCTACAGTGAAGTTAGAACCTCGACTCACGACCTGTAGACCAGGCTACAATAAACTTGAAACCTCGACTCGCGACCTGTAGACCAGGCTACAGTGAAGTTGGAACCTTGACTCACGAATTGTAGACCTGGTTACAGTGAAGTTGGAACCTCGACTCGCGACCTGGCTACAGTGAAGTTGTAACCTCGACTCGCGACCTGTAGACCAGGCTACAATAAACTTGAAACCTCGACTCGCGACCTGTAGACCAGGCTACAGTGAAGTTGGAATCTCAACTAACGACATGTAGACCAGGCTACAGTAAAGTTGGAACCGCTACCTACGACCTGTAAATTTACATCTCCTGATGTTCCTTTGTCTTAGAAGGTTTCCCAACTTTTAATATTTATTTGTGCGAAGGTTGGGTGTGTGCTTGTGTGTGTGTTTTAGAGAGAGAAATAGGGCATGGAGCAGAGGTAGAAACTGAGAAACACGGAGGGGTAGATATAGAAATGGACGCACACACCGAGAGAGAGAGAGAGAGAGAGAGAGAAAGAGAGAGAGAGAGAGAGAGAGAAAGAGAGGGAGAGAGGGAGAGAGAAATGTGGGGGCTGAGGTAGATACAGAGAAAGTCAAAGAGACAGAGAGGTAGAAGTGGACGCACATACACACACGTCGCGAGGTGGGGCACTAGGTTAAAAACAGGGGATGACAGATGGCACAGAGACAGAGGGAGGCAGAGAGCGACACACAAGCACATTCACACAAACACACACACAACCACGTACAGTGTAAGATCGATGTTAGGCAGATGTAGAAATAGAGAAAGACAGAGAGAAGCAGAGTTAGAGACACAGGCACAGACACACACAGAGACTGAAAGAGAGAGAGAGAGAGAGAGAGAGAGAGAGAGAGAGAGAGAGAGAGAGAGAGATCAAATATTTCACAAGCTTAAGAACTCAGTTCAACAAAATCATCTTGATGTTAAGGTATATGATTACTGACTTTATAACCATTCGTTCACTCTTTGCCACGTTTCTTTGTTCTGTACAGTTGCACGTTTATCTAGCTGCAACGTGTTGGCGGGCTTACAACTGTTGCCACATGAAATCTTATACACCGCTTATAACTATAGTGTATTTCTAGCAATGTTTATAGTTATGTCACGTAACGAGATCTAAGTCAATACAAACAAATACGTAACGGCAGTCATAACACCAGATGTGCAACAGATTGTAAAAAAATGTAGTTGCATATCCTTTACGACTTTTCAGAACCAACCGCAACATTTTTTTTACTGTTGTGTTTTTTCTAGGTAAATCATCTCCAGTAATTTGTTATTTGCTTACTAAACGGTCGACTCTCGATACCACTATCAAAATCAACGCTAGGCGGTCTGCTGTCAATTCGCTTGCAGCGGGGATCGAACTCAGCACCCCGACATTACGAAGCACATTAAGATTTAGCCTAATCCACAGACGCCGACGTGTAGCATATCAGAAAGATATATAAAGCAAAGAATTCACTTCAGAAGATAAAAAGTAGCTTACGTAATAAGTCACTTTCCCTGAATGACAGAGAAGGCTATTCTGGCGTCGATTGTTGGTGATGGCACCTCTAGTGGTAGCCTTATGCATTTATTATGTGCACATGTTTCTGGATTTTGCAAGGTCAAATTGTTATTTGACTAAGTTTTTTTTTTAATGGGTCATAGTTCTTTAAAGTCGCAGGGAACATCGTCTGCATTAAGTCTTGGGGATAGCCAGGGACTTGGCTAGAAAGAGGTAGATGGCACAGGCAGAAGTCATTATCTGCAATGTCGATGCTCTTACCGCCCATGAAAACAATACTACACAGGGTGATAGATCGAGGATGTTGGAAATGTATAGCTGGTGTAACAGAGACAGCCAGTAACAGCTGATCAATGAACACTCACGCCCAGATGACATTTTTATAAGCACAGATGTCTCTGTGATTGGGGGTTTAATTTGTGGTGGGGTTTTATTGCAAAGGTGAATGTATACTGTTTGAAAACAGTAAGCCTTTGGTATAACATCACATCTAGTATGAAAATGGATGTAGAGGCAGTTTATGCAGCCATAAGATAGGCTGAGAGCAGCACTGCCCAACATGCTGTAAATGTAACGGGCCATACCTCGAAAGACTAATTCAGCGTGGGATAAGCCAGGTTCTGGACGATATTCAACACTGAAAGAAAAACATAAGCAGGCGATTTGGCAGCAGACCGTTTTGCGTTGGTGTCAACAGTAGTACCGACAGCTGACAGTTCAGGGAGCAATGACAAACTACTGAATGTAAATGTGCCTCGAAAAACAGCCAAAATTTTGCTGGGGTAGGTTCTGCAACAGCCTGTAAAGGATACAAAGCTAACCATTAAATAAATATATTTTAAAAAAATTACTTGAGCCCTTGGGTCAGCCTATCCTAATATGATACTAGGAAATGGCCTCAGAAGTATAGGCGGTTGGCGTGATCGAAGCACACACCTACCATAGCTCCGGCAACAATCCCTCAGGAATCTTAGTAAAAATTGAAACAAATCGGGCAGAATTTGAGTGAGAATATAAGTCTTGTATCGTATACCCGATGCATATGAAGTATTAGGCAGGAAAGTTGTTTGAGTACTGAAATGTTTTCTTCTTTTTGGTCTACAGGCCATGTAACTACGTGTTTTGAAAGAATACCATGCTACATAACAAGAAAAATAATTCGACAAAAATCACGTCGCTACTCTCCATTCTCGTTAGCCCACGGGCTTACCCGTTTCCCCCATCCAACACACACAAAAATCATTTAGTTACTAATTTGTTATTTTGACATACACCATCCGCTAACAAATTGCGGCAATTTAATGGCAGCTGATACATCATGAGAACAATACAGTGTTGGTGGGAGGTCAGATAAACGTGTTAGCAAAGATAATTAACAGAAGATGAAATATGAAACAAGTTTAACATAAAATATTGCACCAAATATAACCCCGTTCGTAAACTTAATCTTCTTTACTTCTTTTTTTTTTACCGCTACGGGTTCGAGAGTGACAAAAGGCTCCGTTTCTTATTCTTTTCAATACTTTAAAAAAAAAGTGACTTACTGAAAATTGTAATACTATAAATGGTGGTCCTAAAGGTCGTTCATTATATCTAGCTCGGTCTCCTACGAGATGCACCTGGCAAAAATGGAGAAGAACATCATCCGATACAAGAGGACACAACAGCAATATGAGTGAGAATGAGAACGAACAGGACGGAGGGAAACACAGGAAGGAAAATACCAGAAGACAAGGATAAAAGGAACACAAGGGGACAAAGGCAAGAAGAAGCGGTCTGTCGTTAAAGACAGGAACATTGAGCCAGACAACTGGTGCATATACCAGAATCTTTGCTACGTGAGTGGCGCAAATAAACCAGACCACAAATATAACCGGAGCCTGTTGGCGGCTTGCTGCCAACAGCAGGCTGAACGTGGTTGTGATTTTGTTTGTTTGAACGGAATCGCAGCTCTTCTGGTTGCCTCAACCATAAACACATAGAGCTGTTGTAGAGTTTCTCTGAATTGCATCCTGTTCTTGGTCTAACTCATGTTCTATGCCTTTCAGCTCTTTTGGTATTAGCCTTTTATAGAATGGCGTATCAGTGCTTTCTCTCTGAGTGGGCAAACTATCAGATTTACTGTCTTTTTATGTAATTTAAAACTGGTTCGGTCAGAATTTTTAATAATGACGCTATTTTTAATTTTATCTTTTCTAGTCGTCGGCTCTGTGGCTAAGTCGATGCGAACACTTCGCTTCGTAATGCCGGGATGCCAGGTTCGATCCCAGCTGCGGGCAATGCGCCTTGCGTTGGTTTCGACAGTGGTATCAAGAAAGCCGACCGTCCAGAAAGCAATGGCAAACTACTGGACGTAAATTTGCCTAGAGAAACCACACAACAGCCAGGGGCTGTTAGGGTTGGTTCTGCAACGTCCTCTAGAGGATACGCAACAACCTTAAGTCACTTCTGCAGCCCTTCTCATACAACTGAATTCCATTGTTAGCACCTTTTAACTTCGTTAGGCTTCAATAAGTGACATTTATAAATGCTTTAAGTTCCATCGTATACGAAAGAGGGGAGCTGTCGTGCTGTAGCGGCTAGACGCTCGCCTGCGGATCGGAAGGTCGTGGTTTCGAGACCCTCGGGGCCAAACTTTTTTTTTCAAAAATGACCTTGACTTCCAGGTCAATCAAGCCTGAAATGGGTATCAGGTAAAGTCTTGGGAAGTAAAGGCGGCCGCCATGATGTTGGCCGCATCACCCACTAAGTGCCTATCGGTCATTAGGACAGAGGTGTAACCCTATCTGCCTTATACGCCTGAAGGCGTCGAAAAGGGTTCTTTACTTTTCTTTCTTCTACATATAAAGGTGGGGAGTTTATTCGGTTGAACGAAATGGCTTTGATTTGCTCATGTTGGATTCGTATCCAAAAATCAGTGCTTGAAGTAACTGGCAGCCATCTATAGTTTTTTCCGAAAAAAAAAAAAACGACCAGCCCAGAAAATAAGCCTTTGCACGATTTTTCTTGATGCTTTTAATGTAACCCCCCCCCCCCCCCCCTCCCCCAGCTATATTTAAGATCGTCAGCTAGACTGAGAGACTTGTTGCTGAATGGCCAGTCGGAGCACAGACTTCACTGGTGCTGGTAATTTTAGTTTCAGCTTTATAGCAAACGGGTCACCCCATTTTTGCTCCGCTTCTGTGCCAACGAAAAACACACAGAATGTTTATCACAGTCCCTTGTGGAAAGACTGACAAACTGCTGTCTCAGCAAATCTAGCATACTCGCATTAAAAGCATATGGTAGCCATCCAAAGTGCTAACACAAACAGTCCAACATTAGAAAGGCAGTTCATCATTGATGGTAGCAGAAGTCACCAAAAGATCAGCAGTTGCACACCGCGATCAATTTTAATCAAATAATGGGCCCACCAATATTGCGACAACCGGAATCGTGCTATTTTCTGAATCTACAAATCACACCACCACGTTGGTCAGTCGAAAAACATTCCAAATGAAATCCGCAGCTCACAGTGTCACGCCATGCACTCAACTCAGAAGCTGGGCAACGAAACTATATACTTCCAGTCTTAAAATGGAGCAAAAAAGCAACGGCCACAGTCTGGCAGAAGCAAAAATTTATGCCTCGGCTCAAAACAGTGGCAGTGCCTAGTGTCCATTTGGACCTGAAGCATTATGTGAGGGTTAATAAACTGTCACCCCAGCAGTACCCTACTATTAGCTGGGGAAGGGATTTAGGACATTACATCCACCAGCAAGCGTCGCCCCAACAACGACCTGACACTGGTGCGGACTTGATAACGAATGTGGTTGAGATTTGAAGAGTAATGAATATGTTCCAGAATAAAGGGACGTGCCAGTATTGAATTTTTCTACACGAATAAATGTAGATGTTAGTCTCCCCCCCCCCTCCCACACACAGTGTAAAACGGCATCCACAGAAGAACAAAACTTATTGAATTTTTCTAAGCAAAATGTAATATAAGGATTCGAGGAAACACGGTATCGGCCTGTAATCCTGGAGGCATAGTTTTGTTGTGGAAATCTTCCACCTATTTAACTACTTCTTACTTTAACTTTCGTTTCTGTGCTCAGTGTTGTTCTAATTCAAGCACCGATGGAACTATGCGATGTATTTAAAGTAAGCTGAGTAACGTACAGGACGTGGCAAAAGCAACCCCATAATTTTTTAGATCATTGATTTGCTAAACAATTTGCGTAGCTTGCCACTAATCGTTTGGCTCTCTATACCATTGTTGACATCAACACATAGCGGCCTTGTGCCAGATCACCCGCAGCCGGAATCGAGCCCTGTATCTCTAAATTATGAAGCGCGTTCATAACGCCTAAGCGATAAACGCCGACTTTTACATTTCAGGCTTTCGATAACACTTGAACATCATATCAATACATGAACAATTAAATTTTCCGCCGGCTTGAGCTTGTTGAAACATTAGGCATTCGAACCTATTGCTAAAATATTCCAGGAAAGTAAAGGTGACCGTTGTGATGTTGACTACAACACATGCCGAGTGCCGTTTGGTCAATTAAATATAGGTCCAGAACTATCTGCACAATACGCCCGATGTCATGGAAAGGGGACATTTACTTTACTGATATTTCGGAAGTCTCTGCATTCGCCATGCTCGCTAATACAAAACCTTTTAGTGTGTGAGAGTTTAGAGAGATGATCGATATATTTGGTGAAAGAGGGAGGGGGTGAGTAAGTGTATGTATATACGTGTGAACGTGTGTATGTGAATGGCAGATTGAAAGGCAGTGAAAGAGAAAGGGAGTTGTGTGATAATGTGAACTGAACACTGTGTGTGCGTGTGTATGCGTACGATCGCGCGTGTGTATACTAGTAAATTGGAGAATTTAGATAGATAATGGACATCACTGATAGTGGAGAGGGCTATAGAAGGGTGTCCGGAAGACAGCCTGTATATTTGTGTAAAAGAAAGGTACAAAAAAATATGATAATAGAGGAAAGGGGAGAGACTGACAGAGGGATAAGCTTAGATAGATTAGGAAAGTATTGAATGATACGATTAGAGACATTCTATGTGAAAGACCACTGTCACTGCCAGATTATGATGAGAATAAGTCTACAATGAGATTTGTGAGTTCGAGAATGAGATTGAAGAGTTCGAGAATGAGATTGGAGAGTTCGAGAATGAGATTGAAGAGTTCGAGAATGAGATTGGTGACTTCGAGAATGAGATTGAGTTCGAGAATGAGATTGGTGAGTTGGTGAATGAGATTGGAGAGTTCGAGAATGGGATTGGTGAGTTCGAGAATGAGATTGGATAGTTCGAGAATGAGATTGGTGAGTTCAAGAATGAGATTGGTGAGTTCGAGAATGAGATTGGAGAGTTCGAAAATGAGATTGGTGAGTTCGAGAATAAGATTGGAGAGTTCAAGAATGAGATTGCTGAGTTTGAGAATATGATTGGAGAGTTCGAGAATGAGATTGGAGAGTTTGAGAATGAGATCGGTGAGTTCGTTGACGCCTGTGCTCCGTTTTGGAATTGACGATGAAAAATAAATATTTAAAAAAAAACAGAGGGAAATGTGGAGGAGGAGAAAGCCGGAGAAGAAAAAGAAAAAGAAGAAGAAGAAGAAGACGGAAGCAGAAGAAGAAGAAAAAGATGAAGTGGCGGATTAGGAGGAGAAGAGACAATGAATTTGGATACTTACCTCTGTCATTTTATGGAAGTTTAAAGCAGGTCTTTGGAAGTTACGGCGTCGCTTCTTCCTGCATCGTCGGTGATGAAGAATGCAAGGCTGGGAGTGACATCTGGGAAGAAGACTGTTGTCACAATCACTGCTCTTGTCTCTGACATCAGATGATGCAGAACTGATGGAGGGAGCTCCAGATATCTGATCTTCACATGAAAGACTACGGTTTTCCAGAATTCGGACACGACTCTCCCTGGGACTGTCTTGATAAATGGAGCTGAATGACGTGTCGCTGGCTACAGAGGCAGGTCGTGGTTTGGGAGAACCAGATGATGTGTTGGTAGAGTTAGTATAACAACCACTAGACGAAGTTTGGATTGAGCTGGAGTAACATATTTGCGAAGATGCTTGGATAGCATTAGTATAACAACCACAGCCATTGCTGCAATGGGAAGAAATCACTGGTAATAGCTTGAAACTCGTTGTCTTATGTGGCAACCAACTGCTAGATTCACATGCTCTGGTTGTGACAATATTTTTACTACTGTGTGGTGGTATCACGGCTACAGGTTTCCATACTTTCCTACTGTATTCCCCAACTGATGCAGGTACGGCCGTTAGACATTCAGGTGGGCCGGATAAAGATCTACACCTTTTCTTGTTTGGTGGTGCTGCTGGAGCTCCTGAAGCTTTTTCGCAAGATCTGCAAGATTGTTCAAGTCTTTCATGTCGACAGAAAGTGAGGTATGATACCTGGGATTTAACAGCTGAAGACGGTGAAAATGTGATTAGGTCTTGTGTCCCTCGCTCATTTGGGAGTCGTCGCTCTGCTTCTAGTGATAGTGTCCACACATTTGTGCCTGGCAAATTATTAAATAACTTGCTGAATTATAAAATCAATACAAAGTCCAAAACATTCATTCACACAATAAAATACGAGGGTTGGTTCTTACTGATAAATAAAACTAATGCACAGTCTAAAACGAATATGCACCCGTAACTACCACGGTGGGAGCCAGGGGCCAACTTTAAAATAGCCTAACGGGATTATTCAAATATGTAGAGTAATACGGTAATGTAACTGAACTGTAGCCCTATCTATCTATCTTCTTTCACCCCATCAGGACATCACACAAGCGATAAACACCCGATGACACAATGTGCCACCATCTGGGTGAGGAACATCCGTGGAGAGGTCCCAGAAACCGCGTTCAACCATTAGACCATATTTATGCCCGGGCTATATTGCAGCGGGGTAGATGCTCGCCGCGGATCGGAAGGTCGTAGGTTCGCTCCCTGGCGGAACTAAACTATTTTCAAAAATGACCTTGGCTCCTAGGTAGACCCAGCCTTGAGTACCAGGTGCAGTCCCGGGAAGTAGAGGCGGCCGGCGTGATGCTGATCACATCACCCATCTTGTGCCGATTGGTCTATAAAAATCTAAGTCTAGCCCTATACGCCTAAAGGCGTGGAAAAATGTCCTTTACCTTTTTACTCATATTGCGGCCCCTAGCAGAAGCCAGGGTAGGGCTTCAAAAAAAGAAAAATTGCATCCCACAAAGGGATGACGAAACATGCAAACTGACTGAATGACTTTCTACCCCAGCAGGACATCAAACAAGCGATAAACACCCGATGACATAATGTGCCACCATGTGGGTGAGGATCACCGTGCAGAAGTCCCAGAAACCGCGTTCAGCCTTTAGGCCATATCTATGGCCAGGCTATATTGCGACCCCTGGCAAGAGCCAGAGCAGGGCTTCAAATAACGAAAAATTCCATCCTAAAAAGGTTAGAAGCTAAGAAAACACTATGCAAACTCAACTGTGGCCCAATAGATAAGCCACCAAGAAGAACCAAAGTAGCACACGATTGTCGGTACATTTGCTCAATATTTCATTTGATTGATAAACCATTTGTATTATTTTTTTTTATTTTACAAACAGTGGTCCATACGTGAAGATAGCACAAAAACAACAAATACAAAGTTGCGTGATCTACACACATCTACTTAGATACCTTTCACTGACAGGGAGGCTTGCTGTTGGGTAGTCACCCCTTCTAAGTTTGTTATCTCCTGAAATGTTAAAAGTAGATGTCATTTATGTGGGGGGGGGGGGGGAAGTTAACCTAAAGGAATTGTAAATTAGGATAACAAAATGAATATCAAGAAGAACTATCTTATAAAGATTTATAGACACAAGATAATCAAACCATTTAGTATTCACAATAAATTTGTCTTTTGGACCATCACCCTTAGCTACTGTTGCTGCTTCTTCTTCTTTTCTCCTCCTCTTCTTCTTCGACCTCTTCTTCTTCATTCTTCTTCTTTGTTCTATTCGTGTTCTTCTGTCTTCTTCTTCTCCAACTTGTCCTCCTGTATTGTTGTGTTCGTCGTTCTTGTCGTCGTCCCATATACTTGATTCTCGAGATTATTCTAGTTTTGCCTATGTCAGCAGGGCTATTCTGCGTTGCGATACATCCAGCTTTTTCTAGCGCTGTTTTGGCTACCATGTAAACCTTTCGCTTTGTAGGTCGAACTGAACATTCACATTCCATAACACCCGACGGCTCCATCTATTTTCAGTAACCCACAAGGAAGACAGCTGACTCCTGTGATTTTACCATCACATTATCGTGATTCCAAGTTAGCAAACAGCTCTCCCTCTCCCACCCACAGACATCCTCCTGGGCACTCACGGGAACTGTACACCGTAGGTGATGGGATTATCAAGGGTAATTATGCGCCTTCTTTTGGAATTTGTGGGCGGCTGTCATTCGATGTAACCGAAGCCTTTGCCGTGAAAATAGCAAGAAGGATTGAAATGATGTTTAATGACCTGCGTAAGTTGCAGAATTTGAGCTGTGACTTGGAACAATGAAAAGCAAAACACGCCGCGCCTGTCTTTTATTTCGGTATCTGTCTGTTCGTCTGCCTACCTGTGCATGTCTATCGAATTTTTGTTTAGTTGTATATGTCACCGCCAGTTTATGAGGGCTTTGTTTTTGCTTTGCTTTTCTTGTTTTTATTTTTTTTTTTTTAAATTTTATTATATAGTGTCGCTATACTGTAGCATACAATATATTAAGTACTGCGGTATGTACCAAGCGGCTATAGTGTGTGTATGTGCATGTGTGGAAGGGGTGTGACGGAGAAAGAAAGACATCTAAGGATAACAGAGAGAGGGTCAGATAGTGGATGGATAACAAACACACACATGTGTGTATAATACAGACGAACGGAGGGGGCAGCAATACAGAGTGTTGGATATACGAAGAGCGACCGACAGAAAGATAATTTTGCATAACACACACATAAACACACACATAGAGTAAGAGTTGGAGTCACAAAAAATAGAACGAGATATATACATACTGAGAGCTATGGATGACAGGAAAGAAAGAGTGTAATAATGGGAGTTGTGGGTGACAAACACGGAGAAAGAGTTGAGGATGGCATATGGAACATGAGGCAGTTGAATAAAACAATTAGAAAACATCTACACTTGTGTTTAGACAAATCGTGCTGTCAAGATTTACCAGCAAGACAAACCTACAGACTCTCGTAAAAACACTCACCGACACGTGGTTACCACTGATGGTTGGCGGAAACTCCTCCAGTCTCTGCTTTTGCAGTTTTTCAGTGATAAGAGCGAGTCCACTATGGGCCAGCATAATAATACACATCCGGGACCCTGGGGTGGCGCAGGTGTGAGCTTTCTTGATATCCAAATCAGACGAGTCAAGCCTGGTTTACAGTTACAGTAATGTGTAACTTATTCATCTTGGGCAGGGGAACAGCAGAGAATTCGAAACTGCGGCTTAGGACAAAACTTACTCTTTGGATGAAGAGCTACTGTAGCCTAGAGAGTCGAAGAAAAGAAGAATGTGTTATGGTACGTAAGAGTCAGAAATATTCGAGTATTCAAGCCAGGCGCGTCGATCAAGATTCAAACACGGGAGGTGGGTTGGGGAGGGGGGGGGGAGGGGTTCATTCTGTTTTTGATTTTTCTTAATGTTATCACAGTCGACCCACTGCCGACTCTAATTATAGACACTTTGACTTCAGCATAGTTGGACCAGGTCCGGCTGTATATAGAATTAGAAAAGGCCGTGGTTGGACAAAGTATTCGGTGGTCCACAGTGACTTCTGCTAGACCCACCCGTTGAAGAACACTGGTATTTATAGCTCCAGAAGGGCGAAGTCGACGTCTCTGCACACTGGGTGGATATTCCCATGTGTGGCGTGCTCAGTCCTTCGATGCAGCAGCATCTCCAGGAAACTTCTACTAATTTTTTTTCATAAGAAGTTTGTGAAATGTCTACTATCTAGGCCTCGAAGGCGGCACAGACATGCTTGACCGTGCTTTACTCCTATGTCACCCAATCGTGTTAGTGGCAGATATTGGTCAGTGTCCACTAGCCCAATCCGTACGATGCTAATGATATCTGCTCTGTCCATGCTTCTTCCTACATGCCTTTTGCTGGTGCATTGCTTGCCAAAACTAGATATTACATGCGCGCAATATCACCTTTTTTTTTAAACCGAATGCGGAATGAAACGCACAAGGCTTATCTTTATTTGGATGTGGCGAGAATTTTAGATGCGCGTAAGGCGTCTTTACTGCTGTGGCAGCAAAAACATAATAATATTACGAAATACTTAGCCTAATAATAACAATGTCCTCGGGTGAGATAAGAAGTTAATAATGAGAATAAATGATGCAAATATACATAACTTGGCTAATATTTGCCTTCTAGTAAAATTGTGGTTATATTGTAAGCTTGTTTGTTTCTGTATCTGTTTCTTGTACACAGGAATTCCAGAGAAATTAGACTAAAAAGCTCAACAAAATGGGTAAGCAGAAAAACGTGCACAAACAACACAACGTAACGTTTCGGACGGGCAGTCTTTTTCAAACATAAGTGAACTACACAAACGTAACAACGAGGATAGGAGAGTATGTAGATCTCTAAGGGGTGACGTGAGCAAAGTTTAAAAAAATATGATGTGGAAATTAAAAAAGAATAAACGATGGTTAAAAAAAATATAGTCACAATAAAATAAACAGTAGTATTGTTATTATATAATATAATACTGGGAATAAAAGAAATACAAATGTTAATTATTCAGAAATGATACTGATAAGAGATAGAATAAAGTAATAATATGAAATAAAAGAAAACAAAACAAAAATAATTAACATAAAAAATGGGATAAGAGTAGAACTATTTAGATAAAGGTGTGTTGGATATTGATACCACCTGGACTAATAACGCCTAGGATCAGGCAGTTTTCCAAAGCGAGGCTTAGCTGTGTATTATATTAGCTGTGTATTAGCTTGACTGCAGTCACCCCCATATTTTCACAATTCTTGTACACAGATTTGCGCACAATTTGTAACATAATAACAAGTGCAAATATGTAAGATTATAAAGCTTTTAAGAAAAGATTTCTTTGTAAATTTTGTTAAAGTGGATAAACGGCGTATACCTATATAGGCTTTATTAATATTAAAGACAACATTCGTCGTCTCAATATGAGACGCAAAGTTTCCTTATTTTAAAGCCCCCAACCGACTGTAATCGAAAGCCCTAATATAACGGAAAGGTTTAACGTGGTTTCTCTGACTTCTCACTGGGTGAACCACATCCCTATGGTGGCACTTTGTGTCACCGGGTGTTTATAGCTTGTTGGATGTCCTGGTGGTGTTGAATCTCATTCAATTACAATTCATTATTATAAATTGTAAAGTAACAGAAGGGTAGTAGTAGTAGTAAATTTTACCCCACTAGGACATCACACAAGCGATAAACACCCGATGACAAAGTGTGCTATTACGTTCATTTTATTTTATTTTGAGTTGCTATGTGAATGTACGGCATGGAAGTCTTTGTAAAATGTTATGAATGGATGTGGTAAAAAGCATATTTATGACCCCAAAAATTGAGTGATCTGGTACGTTACAAACCAAGTGTCCGATATATTCTCTAGTCACCGAAAAAAAAATTATAAAATAATTACATTTAAGAATAAATATACCCTCAGTATTTAACGTCCTCTTCACTGCGAGAGTTCAACAATGTATATACGTATGAATAATAGACTAGACAAAAATGTATGTATATACAACTCATATACATATATATACAAATACAACTCACCGACGGATTCTTGAGAACACACAATATATGAACAACTCTACAAGAAAAGTTAAAACTGCCGAACTAGGCACTACTTCGCAAAGAATTTCTCTATTATAACAGCCCACAATCTCCTTGATCTCTTTGAATCCATTGCTCAATAAACGTATAAATCACCTTCTAGCCCAATTGTAGCCAGAGAGCTTTCAAACAAGCTGTCTGCTGCATAAATTATGATAAGTTGATAGCTGTACGTATGTATGACTCATCTCTGATCAATGCAAGCTGTGTCAATTGGAAAACACTATACGTTCCAGTGCTTTTGGCAGTAAGCTTTCTTGCGCTTGTTCACGTTTATAATAACCGTGTGTCTGATCGAATTTTTGAAACTCGCTGTTAGTTTTACTAAATGGTTCCGAGTTTTTTCCAAGAGGCCAACCATGCTATTTTTTTATGGCTTTAGTTAATTCCTTGTTTAAGTAAAAAAAAATAATAAACTGTATCAGTTCCAGTAATATGTTACTATATAAACCCCCCCCCCTCTCTCTCTCTCTTTCTCTCTCTTTCTCTCCCTCTCTCTGATTATTTATAAGAATTGTGTATTACACAATGGAACCGACCAATCAAATCTTGTTTTTTAAATGTTTGTTGTATTCTAGACACATCGTTACATCCCGAGATATTGTGTTTGTTTTTGACCTGTGCTTGGTTAATATAATTTTATGTAACCTATGGTGCCATTTCAATGGTATAAGATAAATTATGTCCATATTCCGTAGTTATGGATCTCAGGCTGGCCAATGAAGACACTTTTTGGAGGGGGGGGGGGGGGGGGAGAGTTTTTGCCTAGTTGGACATGTTCTTAGTACAATTCTTTCCACAGCGAGGCGCACACGCTATGTAAAGGTGACAGGTTCGATTCCCGGCACAATAACTACAGCTTTCTTTTTTATATTGTCCGGGGAAAATGTGTAGTTAAAAATCTACCCAAAATGTATTTTTAGGATTCTCGCTGGTGCAACGGAGTTCGGGCTCTGCGCGAAGATTCTTCACTCAGGCTAGAGTTAGAAGTAGAACGGAGCTTTTATTGGTTTACACCCGTGTGCCATGATGTTGATCCGTCGACTAATCTAAACTACATAAAATCATGTTATTGTCTATTAGCACTCATTAGATCCTTTGAAGCTGATGTATTATTCTATAGCGAAGCGTTATCAATTTATACGTATATGCGTTAGCAGGTAATGATTACAGTGGAGGTACCATGTGATATTTTCCTTGTCGTCGCTTCGCTGTTGAGAGTATGCATGTACAGCTAGCATCGTATTACTATTAACTGATGGCTTTCATACATTACAGTTTCCGCCTGAGTAGTGTAAGCAAGCAGCTGGCGTTCTTTTCGCTATGTTTAGGACATAAAACTGATGGCGTGTTTGCAATAAACAATAAACAGTACTAATAAATAGTAGAAGAATGGATTTTTATTTTTCAATGGGGACTGTGAGCGACGACTACATCCTTTGCATGCCTGCCTCATCAAGGATTATTACCATCAAATGTTTTGATCTGAAGAAATTAAAATACAAACCTTGCGTATCCTTTACATGACATTGCAGAACAAATCCCATCATTTTTTGACTCTTGTGATTTCTCTAGGCAAGTTGACATCCAGTAGTTTGCCATTGCTTTCTGTACGGTTGGCTTCTAGATACAACTGTCGAAACCAACGCATGGCGCAAGGCCCTCAGCTGGGATCAAACCCGGCACCCCGGCATTAGGAAGCGCGTTCCCAACGCTTAAGCCACAGACGCCGACACACATTAGTTCTCCTTAAAAGAAGTTGAAGTAAATGGCAGAGTGGGTGGGCATAACAACAGGGCAGGGCGTAAGCAGTTAGAAAATGTAAATTATATAAGTATAAATCAACAAACGCCTAACGCGTTAATTGGTCTCAGTATGTTAAAGATCTAATTTCATTCTGGTCAGTCCTAAAAAAACATTCACGCTCAATTACAACGTGTGAGATGAGGCGTATAATAAATGCGACCGGAAAGAAACAAGAAGAGATTGTCACCAAAGAAAGAGTAAGAACAACGGTGGGCAATATGGTTTGGTCATCGGGTCACAATGGAACAAAATCAGCCAGCAGTTAAAGCGTACTTTTTGTGAACAGCAGGCAACAAGGCAAGAGGTCGATCAAGAAAGAAATTTGTGGAGAAAGTTAAATCGACACTTCTTCTTCGTCTTCAGCATTCCGATCGCTTGAAGTTTATTGCTGCAGATATCACCCACCCCCATTCATCTCTCTGGTTAGCCTTCTCTTTCCAGTTGGTAACACCAAGTGTTTGCAAGTCTGTGTGGATATTATCTCTCCATTGTCTTTTTGTTCACCCTCGTGGTCTACGACCATTCATCGCCCTGATGTATACAGTTTTTTTCTTCTCTGTCATCTGACATTCTTTCATTATGCCCCAGCCATTTCAGTCTGTTAGCTCTCATGATGCCAATGATCAGTGGTGATTTAAATAGATTATGAATTTCGTTGTTGCTTCTCACTCTCCATTTCACCGCTGTTTGCATCTTTGATGGGTCCAAAGATTCGTCGTATGACTCTGTTTTCGAAAACCTGTCAAATCTATTTTAGTTGTGCTCCTAGTTCCAGAGCCATATAACTCGACTGGTCTTATCAACGTTTTATATATTTTGATCTTGGTGTTGCGAGACAGACACTTTGACTTTAGCAGATGTTGAAGGGCATAGTATACTTTATTTCCATATTGTATTCTAGATTGTATTTCTTCTCTCAGCATGTTGGAGCAGTTAAAGTTTGCACCCAAGTACTTATGCGTTTCCGTTTGTTTGATTTTCATATGATCAAATCGACACTACACAAACGTTTTATGCCATTAGTATTAGCTAGGCAACTACTAGCACAAGAAAAGACACTATATCCTCTCCTCTTCATAGCTCCCGAGAACCTGGAGCTTAGGTTCTCTGAGCTCCCCCCCCCCCTCTCATAAAGAGATTTTAAGAGGGGCACTGGGGCCCCCTCAGTGCGACTTTCAAAAATAAACTCTAGCGACTAGAGGAGTCGCTATTGCGTTGGCGGCTAGACGCCAGCCTGAGGATTGGAAGATCATGGGTTCGCGTCCTGACGGAGCCAGATTACCTTTCTTCAAAAATGACCTTGACTCATAGGTCGACCCAGCCTGGAGTCGGTACCAGGTGCAGTCGAGTGAAGTAAAGGCGGCCGGCGTGATGCTGCCCACATCCCCCACCATGTGCTGATTGGTCTATAAAAACATAGGCCTAACTCTATATTTCACATTACGCCTAAAGGCGTTGAAAAAGGGCTCCCCCCCCCCCCCCACCCCCCTCCAGTCACTACATTTGGCTTGAGCATTTCCTTATTACCTGTCCTGCTAGAGTTCGTCTTATCTTGAAATAACAAAAGATAGCAAGCCTAGTCTAGAAATAAACAGTGGTTCACCAGAGAAAAACTGTCTGTGGTGATTTGAGAAAAACAAAACAAACAAACACCACACGTTTTATTGCCAATATTCTGGTGTTTTCAACTTTCCTGTCTAGGGTACCCTTGATATCCAGTGTCCAGCATCTTGCTGGCTGGTCGACCTATGCCTCTTCTTCACGGAACCACCCATTACTGTTCTTTGACTGACTGACTGACTTTCTACCCCACTAGGACATCACTCAAGCGATAAACACCCGATGACACAAAGTGCCACCACGTAGACGAGGATCGTCGTGGAGAGGTCCCAGAAACCGCGTTCAGACAATTGGCCATATTTATGGCCTGCCTATATTGCGGCCCCTGGCAAAAGCAAGGGTGGGGCTTCAAAAAACAAAAAATTTCATCCTAAAAAGGACGAAAACTGAATTATATAATCACTGTTTTTTCCAAACCATTGTGGTATTTAGTGTGGTATGTACATTAAATTTCGCAATTATAACCCACGTGTGCACAAGCATTAGCAATACAGAAACAAAATCACAATCAAAACATTACATTTGTGGTACCATAATATAACCGTGCTATATAGTTAAACGAGGTTTCCGGGATTTGTACCTTTTTCATTCTCATCCTTGTGGTGTGTATCCTACAGGCTGTTACTCTGTTGTTGTGTTTTATCCAGAAACCACGAGTTGTTAACCCTTTGGCTCGATACTATGGATGTCGCAACCCTTCGGCCTTGATTCCATGATAGAAACCGTAAATCTGGGAGAAATGTGGCTTTTCTGCCTACCTCCATGTGTGAACCCGGACCCCCTAGGAGTTTGTCATCTGGTCGCCGCGCAGTCAGGTTTAACTAACAGAGCTACTGAGCTGGGTGTTAGTCTTTTTAAAAAAATGTATAGTAATTTTTTTCTATTTGATTCAGAATTGCTGCATATATTTAGCTTCTATTTGCTTTGATTTATTAAACTCGCTTTAATGGAATTAAATAAATTCATAAACGGTAAATATAAATGCAGAATGGTTAGATTCTCAAAGAGAGACCCCTGCGAAGTTCGTTTCTTTTCCATTTCTGTAGCTGCGCTTCTTTGGTTGTTAACGAAATTACATTGATTTCTATATCAGCAAAAAATAAAATAAATTTTTACTACGTTTTTAACAACCTTTACGCTTTTCTCATTCCGACTTTCATGCCCCACTTTCTATTTGCATTTACCATTATTTGACTCGCTTCTAGGGGTCAGGTATGAGTGACTGGGACAATACATGAATAATATATTACAATTATAAATATTTCCCTATTCATTGCACCCTCTACATACTCAAATGGTATGTGGAAAGTTATCAATGGACAAAAAGTGAATCCAGCCAGATAGAAGCTTCATAAGTTTCGTATTCATTTGCTACTGCTTCCGCAGCCTTTATGTCGTCTGCAGATAGCGGGAAAACGTCTCAGTTATTATGCTAATTCAGTTAAGAAAAACATAACTTGACAAAATTTATTTGACTAAAACGATCGTTTATACCAGTGTTCTTCAACTGGTGGGTCGTGCAGAAGTCAAGGTGGACCTCCAAATATTTGGTCCAACAATGCTGAAGTCAGTGTGTTTTTCTTGCAACACTGAGATGAATAGGAATAAACTCACAGGGAGCAAGTACAGCAGGGATCTACCAGTCATCAGTAGAAGTTATCCTCGTCGACAAGTGTTTCGGCCCACGATTCTCCTAGACACTTTCGGAGGTGGGCCCACCTGAGTTCATGAAGCTCAGGGCTGGTACCCTGCTGCACGAAATTACCGGATGGTGTTTTTCTTTCGGATAGGGACAAGACGACTTGGTGGTTTCGCAGAAGCTACTTTGAGATAAGAAGCCGCCGCGGTAGCCTAATTAAAGCAGTCAGCATACCTGGACGACCGAGCGACAAGCTTATGATTGGTTTACCGGACACATGTTGGACTTTATTAGCAGGTGGCAGAGGATCACTGGCAGACAATTCGGACACGATGGACTATCAAGGGTGAGAAACCCTTTTCCACTAGAAACCCGGACCAGCTCACCGAGGCCCGTCCCCTACGTTGTTCCGTTGCGTCCAAAGCCAACTCGAGGCCCTTTCGGCTGCCTCGCCCAGTTTTTTAAGTGTTCGTTTCCGTTCATTACCGCGCAATCCTAGTTCTTTAACCACATTGTACAATAAAGTGGAGACGAGACCCACTTAGACGGCAAAGACACGTACCGTGTACGCCTCGTTTCTCCTCAGACCGGCTGCTAAATCACTGTATTTCTCGAGCTTGTACAGGTGATTTTCGTCCAAACGCGACTCATACAGGACGGTCAACTCAATCAGAATGAGCTGCCGTTTCCCGCAGAGTGGAGAACTATGTCAGGTCGCAGACCGGTCTCCCGGATTAACTCGAGGTACCGTTCATGGCCTGGCAGATCAACCGCCAGTAACCAGTCCCTCGCAGAGTCTAGCACAGATGGAGCGAATGCGTTTCGGTTGACCTTACCTTTTTGAATCTGTCCAGCCTTGAGGAAACGAATGGGGACGATGGTAGAACTGGCTCTAGCGTTAGCCCTCATTCTAGCCTGGTCAACAACGACTGCTAACTCTTTTAGCACCTTGTTGTGCCTCCAGGTATATCGGCCCTGACCTAGGGCTTTCCTGCACGCGGACAGGACGTGTTCAAGCGTCTGCTTTACACAACGGGCAAGTCGGATCTTTAGTCGCAGACCACTTAACCATGTTAACACCGGACGGTAATACATCGTACTCCGAACGAACGATAAAGCTCAGTCGCAACGGGGTCATTCGCCAGATTTCACCCCATGTGACTATTCTTGGCAATGCGCTCTCCAGGCGACTGCTGGGCTGCTTTTTGGAAACGAACCTCGTTTTCGTTGTCTCTCACCTGTTGTATCACCATGTCTCGGCGTTCTTTGGCTGAGGCCTTTGACCACCAATTATGCTTTCCGTGCCCTAGGCCTCGACGGTCGGTTTGAGTGTATCCCATTATCTCCTTCAATTTTAGTGCGTTCTGCTCAGATTCAATCGCATCGAGGACTTTTCACTTCTGCCCAGTCTTGAGAGCGGGCTGGACAGCGATGACATTTGGGTCTGAAGACTCGCGCAAGAGCATGGCGAGTCTTACTTTGCCAACTTTAAACTCTTCGGTTATCGATTTGAACGGGAGTACCAGCTTAGCCTGCTTGCAATACAGAGCCACGTCGGTCAGACAAGGAGGTGCACCAATCCACTTTCTCAAGGCTGTGTTGATTTTCCTCTCCATGGTTTCTACTGCAGTCATCGTCACCTCGTAGACTGACAGTGGCCAGAGGAGCTTCGGAATCAACATGAATTGGAGACACCATATCTTGAACTTCCCGACCAGCCTACAACGCTCGATCGCGAGCAGGCCTGTAGCCAGTGACTCGTGTATTCGCCGGACCTCCGCTCTATCAGATAACTTCGAATCGTAAACAAGGCTCTTCACCGGTTCCTCCAGAACCGTGGGGATCTTGTTCCTTGCCACCGTAAAACTGGTTGCTCTTAAGGATTGACAGACTCCTCGACTTCTGCGGTTTGAACTGCATACCGCTCCATTGGACCACCGCGTCCAATCTTTTCAGGATCGTGCGGGCAGACTCCTCGCTACCCGTTATAATAGTCGTGTCATCCATAAAGGCACGCAATGGAGGCATCCAGTGATCCCCTACTTGAAGGCCCTGTCCGTAGCCGGCCGCCCCGTCTAACATGATCACGTGCAATTCGGTTCTCTCATGCTTGGCTATCTGGATAGCCTCCCAAATCATGGTTGCGTGTTCAAGGCACCCAGGAACGCCCGGAATGCCACCCTTCTGAACACTCGTATCTATGTACTTGTTAGCCATCAGATACTGTGTGAGCCGGCGAGCCATGACGGAGAAGAATATCTTACCCTCTCTACATTCAACAGCGAGATGGGCCTGAATTGGGAAAGACTCTTCGAGTCCTGCTCTTTGGGAATGTAGACCCCATTCGCCTTTTGCCATTCTGGACATATGTGTTTGCGGATCCACGCTTGTCTCAACAAGACGTGAAGCATTTTTAGGATTTTCGGGCAACGCTTGTAAAGAACGTACGGAACACCATTCGGACCTGGGGCAGACTTGCCGCTGGCCTTTTTCACAACTTCCTCAACCTCAGACCAAAGGGGAGGTATTATTTTAAATGGTACTCAGGCTGCTTGAGGCCGCTAAGGATCTCTGGATTGTCATCGAGAGGCTCTCTCCTCTTTTTGTCAGAGTACATCTTGCGTAGATGTGACTCAAGTTCTTCCTGACTGACAACCAGAGTCCCAGACTTCGGTTGCTAGAATAGACCTCGGGCAAACTGATACGGGTCCCTAAAGAATTTATCTCGCTCCATTTTGGTTCTCCGTCTGTTGGCACAGAAACGCTCGGCGCGACAGAGGGCACTGTGTCTGTTCTTTAAATGCAACCAGACTTCATACAGCCCCTCCCGTTCGCTACCTGTAGCGGCTTTGAACCGTTTTCTGAGGGCATTCTTGTCTGCCCGACACTTCAGAATGTCCCTCTGCCTCCTGCTAGTATTCTGCTTGGCACCCGGCTGTGCCTTCTGCACTGTCCCGAACTCGCGGGAGCAGTGTTCATATATAACATCACCAAATTTTGTAAGCTTGTCGCCTAACGACTTCTTGTTTAAATCATGTTTAAGTATCTCACATAATGTAGCCTCCAACTTACACCACACCACCTTATCGCTCGCAGGTGGAAACCTAATCTTGGAACGCACTTCCTCAGAAATCATCAAAGGTGCTCCTCCGCAGTCGACGTCATGGGCCTCTCCGGGCGAGTGGGGTTCACCCAGCCCGTCGTTCCCTGACGACTCAGAAACTACCACAGGAGTAGTAGTTTTGCGACGGCGTTTACTGCGTGGTGCACCCTCGCATTTCATTCTTCCGGCATGCGTTCTCAGACCATGCAACCCCGTGAAGCTCTTTCCACATGTACAGAGCCAGCCCGGACGTTGGGCGAGTATCTGAGTCCGGGGGCTAGCATTGTCGTCACCGAGAGTATCAATTTGATTGGGCCCTTCATTCCCCCCCCCCCCTTTTCGGAGGGCCCTGGGGGCATATTTTTATATTGGTTAACGCAATCGGAGGTATTATACTGTGTTAGGGGTGATCAACCCGGTCCACAGTCGACATCTGTCTCCAGATGTCAGTTTATCCCCCCGGCGATACCGGGGGATCCAGTCTTTCCATAGGTGTCACAAGGTCTTTCCCGAGAGTCACCATTCTTTCATGGTAGTCTTGTGGGCTAGCCACGTACAATAGGAATAAACTCACAGGGAGCAAGTACAGCAGAGATCTACCAGTCATCAGTAGAAGTTATCCTCGTCGACAAATTTTTCGGCCCACGATTCTCCTAGACACTTTCGGAGGTGGGCCCACCTGAGTTCATGAAGCTTAGGGCTGGTACCCTGCTGCACGAAATTACCGCATGGTGTTTTTCTTTCGGATAGATAGATCAAAATATATAAAACGTTGAAAAGACTAGTCGTTTTACGAGATATAGCCCTGAAACTCGGAGCACAACTAAAAGAAATGAAGCACATTTTTGAAAAGTCTTACGACGAATGTTTGGACCCATGCAAATAGCGGAAAATAGAGCATGAGAAGCAACAACGAAATTCTTAATCTGTTTACATTACCACTGATCACTGGCATCATGCGAGCGAATAGACTGAAATGGCTGGGGCATAATCAGGGTATGTCAGATGACAGACACATAAAAACTTTATACACAAGAAAGTTGGATGGTCGTAGCCCACGAGGCAGACCAAAAAGACGATGGAGAGAAAATTTTCAGACAGATCTGAAAACACTCGGTGTCACCACCTGGAAAGCGAAGGCCAACCAAAGAGATGAGTGGAGGCGGGTGATATCTGCAGCAATGAACATCAAGGGCTCGGAATGCTGAAGAAGAAAAAGAAGAAGAAGAAGAAGAAGAAGAAGAAGAAGAAGAAGAAGAAGAAGAAGAAGAAGAAGAAGAAGAAGAAGAAGAAGAAGAAGAAGAAGAAGAAGAAGAAGAAGAAGAAGAAGAAGAAGAAGAAGAAGAAGAAGAAGAAGAAGAAGAAGAAGAAGAAGAAGGAGGAGGAGGAGAAGAAGAAAAAGGAAGAAGGAGGAGGAAGAAGAAAAAGAAGAAGATGGTGCAAACGTGTACATTGTGTATTCTCTTTCAGTAGTTTAGTATATAACAGTGATTCCCAAACTTTTCTTGGTCGCTGCGCCTTTTTTTCAATTGAAATTTTTCCACAGCTCCCTAACCTAAGTAAAAGTATGACAATTCGTGTCTTTATAAAATAAATTATAAATCTTTTTAAAAATTTTGCTGCGCTCTTGTGAAGAGGTCGCGGTTCCCTGCATGTATTCAAAGATAAGAAACATCACAACAGGAGGAAGTAGAAGAAAAAGAAAAAGAAAAAGAAAAAGAAGGAGGAGGAGATGTGTGATTATTCGTGACTTTTGGATTTGGAACAGGCTCTCCAGATTCAACACATGCAATTCGTTCCGTTCAGTTTTTGCCCTTCGGGATGCTACCCAAGGTCTGACCACCCTGAAGTTACAAGATCTCAGCATAAATGACTGTCCAACAGGGCTAATTCCGTATAACAATTTTAATCTGATAAGAAGTTATAATTGGGGCACCTGTAACAGGTAGTAACACCATAAGTACTCTGTTCTTCTAACTCAAGCCTGAGTCCGAAGAAGCTCAGCACAATGCATAGGCTCTACAGCACTGGCTTCGGAGGACTGCGCACGCATAGGTATGAACAATGTGCAGTGACGTCGATTGTGATAACAAAACATAAAATAACATTTTGTAGGGAGTCGGCATTCCCAAACCCAAGTTCAAGGTGTCTCCTTCGTGCCAAAGAACTGCATGGCTGTGAGTGAACAGTCGTTAACGAAGGCAGTCAGGTCGTTGTAGGGGCGACGCCTGCTGGTGGATTTAATGTCCTAAGTCTCTTCCCCAGCTCATAGTGAGGGCACTGCTGGGGTGACCATTTATTAACCCTCACATAATGCTTCAGGTCAAAATGGACGCTATGCACGGCACTTTTTTTTTTAGCCGTGGCAAATGTTTTGTTTTTTCTTCTGCCAGGCGGTGGCCGTTGCATTTTTGCTCCATTTGTAGACTGGAAGGATATAGTTTCGTCGCCCAGCTTCTGAGTTGAGTGCATGGCTTGACACTGTGAGCTACGCGTATTTTTCGTTGGGACAGGAGCGGAGCAACTATGGGGTGACCTGTTTGCTATGAAGCTGAAACTAGGATTACCAGGTTACCTGAAATACCTTAAACCGGAACCTGTAGCACTCGAGGCGGACACCATGCCTGGAGACCACGCAGCCCCATAGCAGTTATGGAAAGTATGTATAATGGTGACCATCAGGCGGCACCGTATGGGACGGCGTAAGCCGCGAAAAAAAAATACAGTTTGAACATTTAAAAGGCGACATTTCGAAGACTAAGAAAATCTAACACATGGTTCTGAGCTACCCGATTGCAATACCTTTCAATTCTCCACTTCTCACCTTTCAACACGATCATTCATTAGCAAAAGAAACAACATAAGCGAATACTATTTTATTGCGATCGTTGTTAAAATAGGATTTCCCTATAATCAAGTTGAGAGGTTACAGACGTATAGTTCAGAGGAAATTCCTAATAGTTCCAGATAGCACCTCGTATAATAAGCCTCTATTTGACACGTACTACTTAACGTATAAGACATGTCTGGCTGTTTACCCTGGCCTGTTGAACTAGGAAGTACTTCAGCCTACCAATTTCCGCTCAAGATTTGATTTCAACATCATGTAACATAATAGCCAGGAAATATCGGCAATGGCATTATTGAAGAATGTCTCAACACAACGAGGCCAAAAAAAGAGTCGCTGTGTTCAAATTTAGCACACGCGCGCTGCTATCAATAAATGTCAGCCTTGGGGATATTTCAGACTAAAAAAGTGGATCAACTGTTGTTTCCTAACTGGCGTAATAATAATTCTTACCCCGAGAATATGGGTGACTACAGTCGCGAGAAATTCTCATACAAACCACATTCATTCTCACCCTATGCTACCAGTGCCAGACATGGTCACTCACAACAAAACATAAAAGAAAATTAGTAACAATGGAAATGAGGTGTATGAGAAAGGCTAGAGGAGCGACCAGAAGAGATAACATCGGCAATGATGTCATACGAAATAAAGTCGGCACAGAACCAATTATAAATTACATACACAGACAGCAAATCAAATGGTTTGCCCACGTGGAGAGAATGCCTTCTGATGCTATACCATTCAATGCATTTCCCAAAAGAGGAGAGAAACATAGAGCAAGAGGTAGACCAAGAACAAAATGAAAGGATCACATTAAAGGAACTCTACATTACCGCGAAGTGTCTATGGTCGAAGAAGTCAGAAAAGCACGAAGCAGGACCTTATATCTCCCTCGACTCCCGAATGAGTAAAAGAGGACGTAAAGAAGCAGAAGTCGCGCTAATTTCTCTATCTGGAGAATCGCTTCGTTCATAGATTAGGCCTGTTAAGTCGAACAGGAATCAGTGTTAGTATGCTCATCTTGTTTTGTCTCCTCTGAACTGTCAACCGAAAGTTCGACACTCCTGTGGCTAAAAAAAAAAAAGTTCGTCTACTTCTGGACTTTAGTATTGTTCCAGAATTTGAGCTTTGCGTGCACATGTGTTTTGCAGATCTCTCTTGTTTGTATGCAGACTGTTGGTTTCATGCCTCTCTGACAGATACACTCCAAATTCGAAAAGAACATCCCTAATTTATCGACTTTGACGACATGCTTCTAAAGCTGGCGGCAGTAAAACTGTTCTTCATTTCCCCACCTACAATGGGACTGCGGGATCCACACGGAGGAGATCCACTCTTTAACCCCTAAAGCAGTTATAATAATAAGGGCATCAGTAGCAACAGTAATGTGAAGTTATGGACCCTTTTCACTCCAGGTGTTCATCGGGCATATAATGCTAGACTGATTTTTATTAGACTTTTCGGCACTCGTTAAGTGATGTGGTTGGCATCACGCCGGTCGCCTTTACTTCGCAGGACACTGCCTGGATTTCATTTCAGACTCAGCTGACCTGGAAGGGAAGGTCAATTCTGCAGACAGAAAAAAAAATCCACACTTGAAGCGGGTTTGAAACCAAGACATATGGGCCGGTAGTTGGGTGCTTAACAACGATGCTACATATTTTCCCGGATTTAGGATTTTACCGCTGCCTTTAGACATGCAGTATAGTTTACTTAAGTAACCTATATCACTAAAGCAACATACCTCACCTTATTAACATACCTCATTAAATTAGCATTATCTTACTTAAGTTACATTTCTCACTTTAGTAAACTAATATACTAATACCTCACTTCAGTAACATATTAATTAAGTAACATACCTCACTACAGTAACATATCATAGTTCAGTAACACACCTCACTTCAGTAACATATATTACTTAAGTAACACACCTCACTTCAGTAACATACCTTAGCTGAGCACCAACATCCTCACTTAAGTAACATATAGCGCTTTAATAAAATACAAGCAGTTGCTCCGACTTGATTTAATACAAGCAGCAGTAGGTAAACCTGACTTGCTCTTTCCTAAACCGTGGGACAGACGAATGAGAAAACAGTTTACCCAGCGGTTGGGTAAGTTCAAAGCCACATACATACACGTGCAGCAGACGTAGGGTGATAAGAATGAGTTTTCTGGCTAACTGAAAGGAACGTGCCAGTTAGGTTACAGCTGGTAAATCGCGTGAAATGATTGTATACCACTAACTGCTTTTAACGGCTCTAACTGACAGGAATGATGGGGTTTTTGTAGCAGGTCTGACACTATAGAATTTACAAGGGACGCGTTTTTTAATTAACATTTATATTTTTAGGTGCAGTTATATTAATCGATGCAGTTCTATTTTGTATTTTAGCCAAGGGTGCCTCTCCCCCCACCCAGATATATTAGGTGGATGTACTGTATTTATTCAAGCAAAACATGAATTACAATTAACAACAGGGTAGAGAACCAGCGGTCTGACTCGGAGGAAGGAAGCATCCAGCCCAGAGACGGCGCAAATACTAAAATTTTAGTCACGAAAGTGACGGAAACGAACCAGACCACAAATATAGGCGGAGACTGTTAGCAGTTTCGGCTAGCTAGCAGCAGCCTGAAAGTGGTCGAAATTCTTTTTTTTTTTTTTTTTTTCTAAAAAAAAAGGAATCTGAATCGGAATCACAATTTTTTTCGGTACTTTTTTTTTAGCTGACCACAAACAGAAGAAATCCACAGGTCACGGGCAGTAAAAGATTTCAGGGTGTGGTAGATTAAGTGTATAGTTTTGGTTAGGTTAGGGTTAGGCTAACGCCCGAAAATCTTGGCTCTGGAAGAAACGCGCTAAAGTACAGAAAACACGGAAAACCCGCTCTGACCACCCTCTAAAATATTGGACTGTCCGGTGATGTCAGTTATGGTCGGCTAAAAAAAGCACACAATTTACGTATTATAACGTGTCGGTAAAATAAAACAAATTACGGCACATTTTGGCACAATTTAATATATATATATACACACATATATATATATATATATATATATATATATATATATATATATATATATATATATATATATATATGTATACATATATACACACACATATATAAATATGTATATACAAACACAAACATATTTATATATCATCATTATGTAGCAGGTCCTTTGCAGAACGTCGCTCTCATCACGGTCTTCCTGAAAAAAACTCGGCTTCCGCCAGCTCTCCCGCCTCATGTACTTTCATCCTCAAGGAGTCACTTATATCCTGTGCCCATCTTCGTGTTGGTCTGTCCCTGTCCCTCCTTCCATGGTACCATGCCTTCTGCTATAATTTTTTTCCAATTTGTCGTGGCGCTTGATATGACAATATATATATATATATATATATATATATATATATATATATATATATATATATATATATATATATAGCGTATACAAGCGCAAAGGCGCTAGAACCTACTGGTCTCTTGAGTCTCAAACCGAAAATTGTGTAAGGTGGCTGAGCACATTTTATGTTAAACATTTTGAGAAATTCTCTTTAAAGGTATTTGTTAACACTCTTCATATTAGTTTTCAGTGTTTATATATATGTATATATATATATATATATATATATATATATATATATATATATATATATATATATATATGCCCGTCTCTCTAGCGTAGTTGGCTAAACTGGATTGCGCGGTGACCGGGTGACGAACTCCTTGTGGTCCGGGTTCACTCCCGGGGATAGGCAGAAAAGTCAAATTTCTTCCAGATTTACGGTATTTACAATGGAATTAAGGGCGAAAGGTTGCGATATCCTTAATACCGAGCCAAAGGTTTAACAACTCTTGGCTTCTGGTTTCTAAAACACACACACACACACACACACACACACACACACACACATATATATATATATATATGTATATATATATATATATATATATATATATATATATATATATATGCGTAAAGTCATAGTTCACTTTTGACATGTCACAGAAAAATAGCAAACCATGACTTTACGGACACACGGTATATACATACGTGTGTGCGTGCGCGCGCGTTTGTGTGTGTGTGTGTGTGTGTGTGTGTGTGTGCATTATTATTATTATGTTGTATAATAAAACAGTAGAACCTCGCTTAAAGAGCACCTCTCATAATGAGTAATTCGCATAACGAGCAAAACAAATTGTAAATAAATGACTTGCTTAAAGAGCGACGTTTCTTAAAACGAGTGGCAAGGAGGGGGGGGGGGAAGTCCCGAATTGTGCGCATGTTACATCAGTCTGTGTTTAGCACTCGTTCCAGTAGCATCGTAGTGTCGCTTGTGATCGCACATTTTCTAAAACTTGAGTTATATTGTGATATATGTGCATGAATCCTCCAGGCCTACAAGATGACCTCTCTGGAGAATTTAAGTTCATCAAGATCTAATTTCTGCCTCCTAACACTACTACGTTACTCCAGCCCATAGACCAGCAAGTTATTTCTAACTTTAAGAAGCTCTACATTAAAGCACTCTTGAAGCATTGTTTTCAGGTGACTGAAGGGACCAACCTCACTCTCAAATAGTTTTGGAAAAATCACTTCCACATCGTTGCCTGCCTCAAGAGGATCGACAAGGCGGGGAAGGGGTTACCAAGAGAACCCAAACTTCTGCTTAGAAGAAGTTCTGGCCGGAGAGCATTGTCTATTTGTGACTTTGAGGGGTTCGAGACAGTACGTGTGGAACCTGCAGTCAATGAAATTGTGTCTTTGGCCACTATCATGGGATTGAAGGTGGATAACAGTGATATCGAAAAACTTGTGGAAGAGCACAGCCAAGAGCTGACAACCCAAAAGCTTATGGAGTTGAATTGTGTTTCACAGCAAGAAGTTTTGGAGGAAAGTTTGTTAGAGGAGAAGGAGAAGGTAACATAAAACCAACAATCTTTTGGCGAAATAAGAGAAATGCTGAAAGCATGGCAAACTGTTGCATCTTACACCGAATAGCATCACCCTAGCAAGAAAGTGGCTACGTGTGTTGCAAATTTATTTAATGATAATTCTGTCGCATTTTCGCAAATTTTGAAGCGTCGGCAAAAACAAATGTCTCTGTCCATCTTTCTTGTAAGAAAAAAAAAGATAATTAGCTATGTATCATAATTATTTCGACTTTTTTTTCTGCAAATCGAATTCGCATTCCAGGTGGGTTCGTTCTGTGTTTGAAGAAAAGATGAAGATGGTTCACTCTCCTCAACAAAACGAAGATAATTTTCTTTCCAAAAAAAAAAAAAAAACGTCATACATAGCATTTTGTGAGTATTTTTTTTTGGACATGGAATGCATTATCGTAATTAACATTTAATTTTTAACGAGTACGATTCTGGAACGAATTATGCTTGTTATGCGAGGTTCCACTGTATTATATTCTTTAGCTACGATTAGGCCACTTGTCTAGTTCGACATACACCCAGGTACATAACATTTCGCAAGCATAATAAATATTTAACACTTCCTAACAGCTTATTTCGGAAATGTAAATAGAAAGCAAGATAAAGACAGTAAAAATCACAGGTCTACCCTTCACTCCACTCAAACGCTTTGTTCGCCCACGTTTTACAGCTAACCGGAAGCGTGCCTTGCTCCATCTAGGGAAGGCCCTGCTTTAGCCACGCTGTCAGCCAGACATACATAGATCTAAAGACTTGAAAAGGTGCACAATGAAGCCACTAGCGTTGTTTTGGTGTAAATGGAAAACATCTCTTAAATAGCGCAATTGACTTTCCAACGATGCACCATAGTCACTACATGAGCCTTATATGAAGGGCTAGCGCATACCTAAAGATAAGTGCAGGTCTGCAGCACTATTTGCGTCACCTGCTCTTGCGCGAAAGGGATAACAGCCTGGAAAGGGTAAATCATGACCTGGTTTGGTACTCAACTGCACTCCCTCCTGTGTTGTTGCTCTTGATACTTGTTTTCGAGAAGCTGAATCATGTTGCCGTCAATATAGAGGTCCATGTAATTTTCAGTGACAATTAAAATGAGACAGATGTGCTATCCACACAAACGGGACCAGTGTACGACGCCCCAAGTGCATGGGCATTCACTACATGCTGTGCAGGCAGAACAGCTCAGGAGACCTAAGGTCTTTTCTTTGACCACTAGGAACAGGATTATGGAGGCGACCCGAGCTTTCATGTTGATGGAATCACCGGGCTATTCCCACGTGTGTGTAGTGGGTGAATTTACGGAGTGATCTGGTGGGTCAAGGCAGGCTACGTACTTAGGCAATGGATCTACTTCCTATCGAGTCGCCTCTATTAATTATTGTTACGGAATGAGACCAGATCAGGATGAATCGAGCTAAACAACAGGGCGATCTGTTCTAAGACGGTTAAAGCATACACGGTGTTAAATCTCACAATTAAATCAATAAGATTTTTTTATGCTGTTAGAGGCAGTCTAAAAGAAAGAGGATTATCTTCGTCGCACTGGGTATTTTCCCATATGGCTCGGTCTCTCCCTACAGAAAGGCTAGTCATCCGAAAAAGCTATAAACAAAGCACTATTTTATTTATTTCACTAACTATAATACCGATCCCTTACGATTTCTGAAACAAATCAATTCCGAGGGATGTAATTCGAATTACGACCCACACACCTTCAGATCACGAGGTAAACAGATTAACCACTGGTCCACATAGTCTAAAGCTAAAGAACAGGACAGAAAAAAAATCATTTCTTCAACGAAGATTAAAGAAGACACTAGGCCTAGGAGTAATATGCGATGAGGAAACTACCTCTTCCACTAGAAATTCTTTTTTAGCAAAAGTGAACTAATCACACAAAACCTTCAGACTTGTAGGAGATGGCTAAGGGTGTCTGGACTACTGGGTGATGATAAAAAAGAAGAAGAAAAAGACGATGAAGAAAAAGAGAAAGAAGAAGAAGAAGAAGAAGAAGAAGAAGAAGAAGAAGAAGAAGAAGAAGAAGAAGAAGAAGAAGAAGAAGAAGAAGAAGAAGAAGAAGAAAAAGAAAAAGAAGAAGAAAAAGAAGAAGAAAAAGAAGAAGAAGAAGAAGAAGAAGGAGGAGGAGGATTATGAGCAGAAGAAGAAAAAGAAGAAGAAGAAGAAGAAGAAGAAGAAGAAGAAGAAGAAGAAGAAGAAGAAGAAGAAGAAGAAGAAGAAGAAGGATGAGGAGCATGAGGACGAGGATTAGGATTAGGAGGAGGAGGAGGAGAAGAAGAAGAAGAAGAAGAAGAAGAAGAAAAAGAAGAAGAAGAAGAAGAAGAAGAAGAAGAAGAAGAAGAAGAAGAAGAAGAAAAAGAAGAAGAAGAAGAAGAAGAAGAAGAAGAAGAAGAAGAAGAAGAAGAAGTAGGATGAGGAGCATGAGGACGAGGATTAGGAGGAGAAGGAGAAGAAGAAGAAGAAGAAGAAGAAGAAGAAGAAGAAGAAGAAGAAGAAGAAGAAGAAGAAGAAGAAGAAGAAGAAGAAGAAGAAGAAGAAGAAGTAGGAGGAGGAGCATGAGGACGAGGATTAGGAGGAGGAGGAGGAGAAGAAGAAGAAGAAGAAGAAGAAGAAGAAGAAGAAGAAGAAGAAGAAGAAGAAGAAGAAGAAGAAGAAGAAGAAGAAGAAGAAGAAGAAGAAGAAGAAGTAGGAGGAGGAGCTTGAGGGCGAGGATTAGGAGGAGGAGGAGGAGAAGAAGAAGAAGAAGAAGAAGAAGAAGAAGAAGAAGAAGAAGAAGAAGAAGAAGAAGAAGTAGGAGGAGGAGCATGAGGACGAGGATTAGGAGGAGGAGGAGGAGAAGAAGAAGAAGAAGAAGAAGAAGAAGAAGAAGAAGAAGAAGAAGAAGAAGAAGAAGAAGAAGAAGAAGAAGAAGAAGAAGTAGGAGGAGGAGCTTGAGGGCGAGGATTAGGAGGAGAAGAAGAAGAAGAAGAAGAAGAAGAAGAAGAAGAAGAAGAAGAAGAAGAAGAAGAAGAAGAAGAAGAAGAAGAAGAAGAAGAAGAAGAAGAAGAAGAAGAAGAAGAAGAAGAAGAAGAAAGAAGATGCTAAGGAGGAGTTGGCGGCGGAGAAGAAGAAGAAGAAGAAAGTTGACTTTTTTAAAGATTGATTTGCTTGTCATTCCAGGTACATGTATCATGCAATTGCCAACTATTTGTATGCCAGCCGTACATAACAGCCAGTTTACTTACCAGAATAAGGAAGAAAGACCTTGTGTCGTTATTTAGGCCACCTGCAACATATATATTCAATGTCTGGGACGAACTCTGTGCAAAATATAAACTCCTGGTCATTAATTGGGTCTCTGTAAAATAGACGTTGGAAAGTCCAAAATATGTGCCAGAGAAACTGTAAACACTGCTGTTTTATAGCTATCATTCGTCTCAGGTCTGGTAATAATAAAAAACGTGCTTTATCACCAGTTCCCGCGTTCAAAGTTTGTCTGGAAGAGCACACATATGTGTGGAGTACAAAACAGAGGCGGAGAAGCGATGATCTAACGAGGTAGGAAGAAGAGATGTAAAAAAAAAGGGGGGGGGGGGATAGCTTTAGGTAAGCAATGAAAAGAGTAAGTATTTCCAGCTGATGATCTTATGCTGAAACATGCACAGCTTGTCTAGTGTGGATGCTTCAAGATGTTTAGGGGGGAAGTGTAAATGTCGGAGTTGATGGAAGCGCGCATGTGCGACCGGCTGTGAGAAAAGTAGATAAAGAGTTGTGAGAGGAAGTGCGGTAATAAGACACTGAACCCTAGCGTCGGTTACACGCTGTGGTTGGTAGAGTTTGATTAATGACATCGGAATTATTATTATTTTTTTTTAAATATTTTTTTATTTTGACAGCAGATTCAGATCTCCTGTCTTTTAGCAGTAAGTAAAAACACCTAGCACTATCATAAAAACTTTTTTTTTGGGGGGGGAGGGGTGCGGGGGGGGGAGGGGGGGGGGTTTGAAGGCAAGCTAGCGAGAATTTGACAGCGATACAAGTGAGAGGCTGTGTTAAGGAGACGGACGAAAAGCAGACAGAGTGGACAACTAGATCGGAGGACAGAGTGTGCCAAAGATCCATTGCAGCCAAACTTCATTGTGGCTGCTAGGGTTTGACCAAAGGCAGATGAGCTGTCCTGAAAAGGACACGAGAGACCCGCAACACCAGGGTACTACCAATATCTGGCAACCCTAACCCACCTACTGAATATACAGTAATGAGTCTGTTTACATGCCTTGATAGGATAACCATGCAGTCCTGTTCTCACTCGGAAAATTCCTACACCTGATCCGTCGTCCCTCCTTCTGTAGCCAATGGAGAGTTTTCATACTGAGCATACCAGTTGCAATCTAACAAAAAGTTCGCTTCATTTTTACTTTGCACCTGAAAATAAATTATGTAGTGGGAAAGACGGAAGTATAAGAATTTGATTTTTAAGAGCAAGCCTCTTTTCCATTGCAACATACGCCTGTAAGACCTGGACACTTACTAAACAAGCTGAATAGCGCATAAATGCCTTTGAATACAAATGTTTAAGAGAAGTTTTGGGGTTGATTGTACGAAATTTATCACATTCAATTGTCCCGAGCATTCTGTGTGTGTTGTCCATCAAGATGATGACAACCACTCTTTTTCATCAAGTATGAGTACGAAGATGACTGATGAGGCCGATGCAGGTCCGAAAAGTTCTTGGACAGTGAGGACTGGGAATAAGCTTTGTGCCAGGGAGGAGATCTCCTGCAATCGCCTTTCTGTCCATCTTTTTCTTAATCAGTTTTGCTGTTCTGTTTGCTTCACGTGTAGCTGCGCCCTTGTGTAGAGCTGCACGCCATGCATTTCGGTCTTGAGAGGCAGCCTGCCAATTGGAATCATTCATCCCAAATGCTTTGAGTGAAGATTTCAAGGTGTCCTCAAAGCGTTTCTTTTGCCCGCCTTGGCAACCTTTCCCATTTTGTAGCTCACCATAGAAGAGTTTTTTTTTTTTTTTTTTTTGGGGGGGGGGGGGGAGAGTCTGTGATCTGGCATGCGTGTCACATGACCAGCCCAACGAATTTGATACTGCATCAGTAGAGTGTGGATGCTGGGCATGGCAGCTTTCTCAAGGACTACGGTATCAGGTACTTTGTCTTGCCATCTTATCTGCATTAGTTTTCTAAGGCAGACTGTGTGAAATTGTTGCTGTAGCTAGAGTTTGACTGTTCTGCTTTTCTATGTTTCTAAATCTGAATAATCCACAGGTCATATACATAGATGTGTGTGTGTGTGTGTGTGTGTGTGTGTGTGTGTGTGTGTACACGTGCACTGCATATTATTACAAGTCCCCCTTCAAACAAGGGGACTTCAAATTAAAACCTTTATGTATATGTATGGGTGTTTGTCTGTCTGTCTTCAGACTCATCTGGTGTTTTGTCAGTATGCAGTCTTTTGCACTTAGCTGGTATTTGAGTAGATTTGCACTCAGGGTATTCCCATAAGCACTCCGTCCCTATCTTCAGCAGCATGCGCAGAGTTCCAATACCAATGGTGACAGTAACATTTTGGTTAAACCCTCGTCACTCCTCACTGTATCAATCTCACCGCGTGTATGCAGCGGAAAGCTGCAGTGACCGCCTCCACCTCCATTCTTAATCTGGATGTTGTATCACATGCTAGACTCTCCTGCATCAAACGTCGACCATTAACATTTGGTAAGAAACCTCAGGCACTTCTTTTGCCTCTTGACACTGAGCCGTCTGAATAAATAATCACTTCTGCACACTGGTACCTATTGTTCGTCAGTTTTTGGACCCGAATGAGTCAAAAGAATCGAACTCAAAGGCAACCAGGACTAACAGTGTACAGACTGTGTTGTGGTATAAATTGTATTGGCAGTGTTTCTAAATTATTTTTTTTTTAAACTGGGAAAGGAAAAAGAGGGGGTGAGGGGGGGGGGGGTGTTGAGTGCATGTCATTCAATAGGAATCCACCATTCTTTCTTTTCTTCTTCTTCTTCTTCTTCTGCTGCTGCTGCTGCTGCTGCTGTTGCTGCTGCTGCGAAAATCATAATTCATGAAGCAGTTACCAGGCCCATCCCTGGATAATTCTTCGGAGCCTTACGAATACAGAGATAGAGAAAACGGTAATAGAAAAGAAAATCACTCGCATGTGTTGTATTGTATGGTTTTGACTGAGTTTGCTTGGTATGTATGCCAGTTCACTTATTTAATCTTTGGTCAGTGCCATGTAGTGCTACTGCTGCTGTTCTTGTTGACGTTGTTGCTGCTGCTGCGACTTCTGCTGCGACTGCTGCTGCTGTTGCTGTTACTGCTGCGTTAGTACTTAAATGAACCGATGACACATTGCGTTATTGTGTACCGCTTCACTGCAATACCTGTGCATTTCGACCCAACATATACGATGTCAGCAAACCCTTAACGTGTTGCAGTTTATTGCTTGTTAATAGGCAGCGGCCTATTCTCCCCCCCCCCACCCTTTTTTTTCTCCAAATGGGGCTCCGTAACTCACACAAAGAATCTAATCTATTCGACGTCCAACCCCCCCCCCCCCCCCCCCCCACCGTCCACTCCTTTTTTCCGCCTTTTTTCTACACCACAAAACATTATACTTTTAATTCGCTGCCTGATTGCAAACAAAATATGTACCTAGTGCAATATTACCTCACATAAACCTTTAAAAACCTTTACAGAGAATATATAAAACAGGCGTTGGGCGAGTGACATTGTGGCTTGCATTCCTTTTCGTCATGAAAAGCAGTGAACTTATTTATAGGCGGGGAATGTAGCGGGTTAACTCTTGACAGCACTTGAAATTGCAACAACTGTCATTCTTTTTTCCTTTGCTGATTCTTATTTCCTCTTAAGATACCAGACTGAAGTTTGACACATGTTTCTGGTTTAAACGAGCGAGATAGTTGTAACTCTTTCTGTTCTTACTGACGGGAGTAAAACGTAAATTATCCTTTACACGCCAGTGGCGCCCAGAACATATGATATTAGAGTCGTAGTTTTGTAAACCGCTTGGCACTCGGTTGGTCATGTGATAAAAAATCACTCCGGCCCTTTGACCATGACATTATCTGGTATCTATGGTAGGCAGGGTGAGCTTGTGTAGGGACCAATTTCTGTTTTTAATGGGGGGAGAGAGAGGGGGGGGGGGGGGAGAACGACATATCAAGAACTTGCCAGCATCACGTCCTGCTCGAGATTTGCCACCGCATATTGCTGTGTAGTAGGGTTGTCATGTTATTTTCTTTCATGTTACGTTATTTTCAAAGCTTTAAGCATTTTATATTCCATGTTTTGTGCGGGCAGAATTGTCAGTGAGAAAGACCCATTTCGCTCAGTGTCGGCTGCCACGAGAGAGAGGGAGCTGAGGGCTTTCGTCACGTCAAGCCTCGAACGAACGGTAACCGGTTTCGCGCACGGTGTATCGAAGGAACGCGCATGCTTACACCCCTAGAACATACAGCAGCCCTTGGGAACGGGCGACATGTGAATAAGAGTCGACACGAAATCTCACTCGGGGTGATGCGGTAAAGTTCGTGATGTGTACCGAAACGCCTCAATTCTTGTTTTTCGTCTTCTCCTCCACCATACACCATATCGAGGTGTTGGGGGAGATGTAAGGATAGTTTGTGGGCTATTTTCCAATGCATTGTAAAAGTAGGTGTTCATTTCTGTTACGTTGCTCCTGATGATGATGCTCAATGACTTGTGTGGTCTTCCACTTGCTCTGTATTCATTATATTTCGTCAGCGTGTTCTTTAATTAATTGTATGAGTGGATTCAGTCCTAGTCTACTTCTAATCTCTTCATTCCTGATTTTATTTCATATTGTCACACAGGCAGCTGTCCTAAGACATCTCATCTCTGTTGTTACGATCTTTCGCTCATTATTTATAGTAAGGGTCTATGTTTGGACCTGGTAGCACACTGTCGTCCCCCTTTCCCAAAAAAAGTTCTTAAGAGATTTGCTTTGGTTGACAAAGGTATCTTTCTATGCGTCAAAAGCTTTGTTGATTTTCCCAGAACTTTATTTGCTTTCGCACATCGTGTGTTGATTTCTCTATCCATTCTTCCACCCTGCATATTTAAATTCGACCTTTTTTTAAATAAATATTTTATGTGTTGTGTACTTTAATTGATATGGTTTCTTCTTGTCTGCCTATTACCGTTGCTTCAATGCGAATTCGAAATCATGACGGGGAGCGTCTAGGGACATGAGGAAGAAAATGTCGTGTTTTAAGGAAACAAATGCAAAACAATCATATACAGATGCTCTGGAGATTCCCTGGATGGAGACGGAGAGAGAGAGAGAGAGAGAGAGAGAGAGAGAGAGAGAGAGAGAGAGATATGCTGAAAGAAAACAAAAAGAGCCACGTGAAATATTTCGGCCACACGTAAAGACAACCTTTCTTTTTAAACCATACTGTTAAGACTGATCATAGGCAAGAGAGGAAGATATAGACGATGATACAAACTGGATGACAACATCAAGAAATGGAAGAAATGCAGACAGAGTGTACACTCAAGACAAGAGACATTGTGTGGGATCTATTACAGGCAACGTTTACTGTTGGAGGGGAGGAGAAGCAGTGGGAGACCGATACAAAAGATGCTGGACAGTTTGACATCATGAGATGGAGGATCATCTGTGTCAGAGTTGACTGAAAGTACACGAGACAGAAGGTTGTGGATATACATGACTACCAACGCCACATCGCAGAGACTTTAAGAAGAACTGTAGGTCGTCCACCTACGCATTGCCAAAGTGTTTCGTAATGCTAAGGTGTGGGATTCGATCCTAGCTGCAACCGATTTGGCAACATGAAGACTTGTAGTTTTTTTTTTCGAGCCGACCGTGAAGTACAATGGCAAAGTACTAAATGTGAAATTTGCCTATAAAAATCCCAATAGCTAAGAAATTCTGGGGACTGTTATATAACGTCCTGTAAAGAATACACAACTCGCTGTTTTTTTTTTTAACTGTAAAAAAAAATGTGTAAATCTACTTTTGTCCTACTGCTTATGCAGAGAGGAGTTTGATGTAGTTTTATGTCTTTTGATAGTAGCGTAGCTTGTGTTAATGTCATACTGCGTTCCTGTATTATCTCTATTATGCCTTCTGCTCGTGTTTTATAATTTGATTCTTTGATATTCTATGAAACACTCAGATACCAATGTTTTCAGTTTTTTTTTTTTTATTGATGGCTCTGTCTCTTCGGGTTTTCCCCCGCCGCATTTCTTATGCATCTCCTTTCAAATGCTGTAATTTTGTTGATTTGCGTCTCTTAGCGTGAGCATATGCGTTTGAAGAATTGAACAATTAAACCCTTTAAAGGCACCGGGGATTCGCCGGTGTGTTGGGAAATGAACAGGCGGACAGAGTGGCTGGCTCTGCACAACTTGGTGGAATACTGATACATGATAAGTGTGACAATACGCTCGGTGACTTCAGAAGGTCTTTCCTTAACCTACTTTTATTCCTTTGTGTTTCGAAGTATACAGAGATAAATGGATTTGGGTACATCCTTAGTCTAAGTAGACGACCACATCAAACCTTTAATTCTCCTAGACCGTTGGTCATATCAAACACTACAACTTTTTCCCAGATGTTAAGTGTTAAGGTACAGAGATAAGACTGACCAAGCAGACTTACTGACTGGAGATTTGCACACCATTTGTTGGTGTCAGATAGTTATTCCCCCTGCCAGATCTTCAGGAACAGATAACAAGGGCTAATTGCCATTATCTCCCCCTGAGGTTACCTAAACTGGAGTGCCGGTCCGACGGTCACTATTGACATGGTGAGCAGAAAGTGTTAACAGAAGAATTGACACCGTCTGATTTTATTGTGATGGCAGGTGAAGTAGGCCGGAGGTGTGACTTGTCCTATTTGCTCTGGTCAGATGAATTGACCAGGACATCCTAGCGTGGGAATTTAAACAATAGTTGTACAGCCCTGACTGACAGCGAATAAACTTACCCACAAGGGAGGAACTGTGATATCCGTGAATGAGAATGATTTTAGGCGTAATGTAGGAGGAGCTTGATAAAAGTTATAAAGTGGTGAACTTAAGGTCTGGTAAATGAGATCCTGTCTAGCACATGCCATCTGTTGGGCTTAACCTAAGCTTAAGACAGAACTTTTGGCATCGTGGTTTCATTTTTTCAGGTAAGATCGAAATTAGGTTCAAATCTATATTTTATGATAGAGATCTGTCTTTTTGCTCAAGTGTGTGTCTTCATCACTTTGTAATACTCCTAGGCGGACATTTCTTCATTCTCGTAGGGCACTGTCACATTGCTTTATATCCTATTTGATAGTGGCATGAATGTTTTTCGTGTACATGTGTTTCAATGTTGTAAAACCTAAATGTTGTTGTTGCCATTGAAATTTAATGAACTATCAGGTTTTTGAAATCACAAGCGTGAAGATAACTTTGGCAATCTTTTCACGTGTGGTTAATGTGAATCTGTATTACATACAGCTAACACACTGAAATGTGTTTAACTCTCAGGAGGCTAATGCGGAGATTGATCCCGGAGAGTAAATCCACGAGATTTGTTATTTGATTCGCCCCAGAACTATTGTTAGCATTCTGGGCGCGTCGATTGTTCCAAGCATAGATTCCAGAACTGGTTCTGTCTGACTGATTGTCAATTTGAGTCTGTACGAGAGATGGCACCTGACGTAGAAGACTTGACTATCATTACAGGACGTTTAGAGGAAGGCAGAAGATGTAACAGTTGGAATGTGAGACATAAGCCCTTCCAAATTGGACAGGAGTGAATTTGAGCATGAGGGAGAGATGAAATGTTTTATTTAAATAAACATGCTTGATGTTATTATAATATACATGCTTAGTGTACATCTAGAGCAGATACTACAAATATGCGCTTGTTTCTTCATTCTCCAGTTCCCACATTGGGCAGGGACTAGTAGGCATCCATTATTTGCCGACCGTCGAGTGTAACGACCTGCAGAAAGCAGTGAGGACGACAAACTGGAAAAGATAGGCAGGGTCTCAAGCCGAGAACTGTCCAAAGGTTGTTACTTTCCAATACCTTTATGATTTCATCATTCACATAACCTAAACTCTACTAGCCTAAACAAGTTCATTTTAATTTCGATTTATTCAAATAAATCATGGTTGATTTTGTTGAACCATAGTTGAGTAAATTGTGTACTTAGGTTCAAGTGTCTTTGTGCATATTAGTTTACTTCAGCTAACAAATATTTAAATCACTTGATGGGGGCTTTTAAGTGATGCCAGGAGAGGAGAATAGTCGCAGGGGTTAACTGTGTATCGAGATAATATCACAGTGGGTGTATCCTGATATCTATCTATCCCTTCTCCTACTCCTGTGGATACAAGTACAGCAACTTTCATTTCATGGAACGAGCCACTCGCTGTTTTCTTGGCTATCCAGGACTGTCTAGGATCAACATAGCTTAGATAATAGTCCAGTTTCTCACGTGGGTGGGCATTGTTAAGGATCAAACCCACACCCTCACTATATCAGTGTATTTACCCACGTGGGCGCGCGACAATAAGGCAGACGTGGTTAGTGCCTTGTGGGAGAGTGTGTACAGTTCGGAGGAGCCGATGGATCACCACAGTCTGGTGAGATTGATGCAGCGGGAAGTGACGAGACGTTCTGTCAGATGCTCGAGGCTCAGAGGAAAGGCAAGACGGGCGTTTAATCAGAATGCTACTGGCACCATTAGTATCGGAACTCTTCGCTGGCTGCTGAAGATGGGGACAGAGCGCTAATGGGAATGCCCCGAGGGCTGTGATGTCGGTTCTTGAATCAAATCAAACCCATTAACGGCTTGCTGGACATGTCCTAGAATCAGTTATAACTGTACAATTATTAATTCAATTTATAAGAGAATAGGAATAAAAGAAGAAAGGATCGCAGAAAGGATGAGAGATGAGCTTCTGAGAAGAAACGCACTAAATATAAATGATAAAAACAACGGTCCTGAAACTTATGCTATAATTGTGGAAGACTTTCCTTAACGCTGGCAGGTCTTGCGGGTCTCAGACTCGCCACCGCCGTGGGCTGTGAGTCCCATGCTTCCTCCTATCGTCTGGAAAGATTGAGTGCTGCTTCGAGATACCAGCTAAGTGATTTTGTGTATTTGTGTAGTATTGTTTGATTTGAATGTGCGGATGAAGGCTCCATAGCCGCAATGTTGACGTTTTGTTTGTATTTGTTATATTGTGAAGCTTGCTAATATACTTTTCGTTCATTTTATATCTTTTCTGGAAAGATGGAGGGATATCATTAGAATACAATCAAATTAACAAATGACCTAGTAGGTAATATATTCCAGAAGCCACAAACACGAGAAGACACAAAGAGTTAAGGAAAAGAAGCGGAAATGGAGATTTGTTTTAATAAAAAAAAAAAACTAGACTCAGGTAAATCTGGTTCAAGGCAAGCACATGGAGATTCCAGCGCCAGGTTTTGAGGGGGAGGGTGGAGGTCAAAGTAAGAACGCCAATGCTGGGATGCTTTTAAAAATGCAATCACATGAAAGCCGAGAAGCGTGGGAAAATAACAGTTTCAGGAGAAAGGAATTAGCACAAAGGAAGCTGGCGTATGCCATATGGGTAAACTAACTGTTTCCGCATAAACAAAGTGCATTAACATTTCCTGTTTTCAGGTTTCAATAAAAAGGCGAAATAAAAAGTGTGCGAGGTGAACGTCTTGAGTTAATATAATGACTGACACAGACTGATCGCGCATTAAAAATGAGTAAGAGAAATAAATGGAACCTCAGGTCAGGGTCACATTAGACCCACTCTAGACTGCCAGTTACTTTATAACCGTTGTGTGATGTCCCAGTAGAACTGCATTATATGGCTATAGGGGAGCTGTCGTTGTGTAGCGGCTAGACGCTCGTCTCAGGCCCGATTTTACAAACCGGATGTTTCCAAAAACCACTTTGTTTCCCAGGTCGACCCAGCCTAAAGTGGGTACTAGCAGGGCCGGATCGATCATTAGGCACAATAAGCACGTGACTTAAAGCATCACGAAAGGGTGGGCACCACAGATATTTTTAATAGCCTTGAAGATGCCTTCATTTTTTCGGTTGAAGTATATTTATTTTAAAATCCTATCAGAACAACAAGGCAGGCCGGATGCCGTAAAGTATTGAAGGAGATGCTTTACATGAGATTATTTAAGGATCTGATCAGACTTTGCGATTTAAAACAAAGCACACATAGAAAACTTATTAAAAATTAAGTAGAATCATACAAAACTAGGTAAAACGTTCTGGAAACTAAAGGCGGCCGATGTGATGTTGACCACATCACCCACCCAGTGCTGATGGGGCAATAAAATATAGATCTAGCACTCTATGCCCAGTACGCGACTGGCGTGGATGATGATCCTTTTACTTACTTTATGCGCCTGTAGGGTTAAAAGGGATTCCGAAATTTGTAACTGTTTGATTCTCATTCTTCATATGTTAATCCCGTAGACTTAACTCCTGGGGGAAGAAGAAAAATAAAGGGGGGGGGGGTGGCGGGGGAGGATACTGGATGTCCGCAAGGACTAGGCATTTTTTGTGTGTGGAATATTAGGTACATGGAGCTACACTTAACGTTTTATTCAGTCATTGAATGTTTTAGTTCTTCTTCTACAGCATTCCGAGTCTTTGAGGTTCATTGCTGCAGATATCACCCGCCTGCATTCAGCTTTCTGGTTGGCTTTCTCTTTCCAGTTGGTGACACCAAGTGTTTGCACGTCTGTCTGGACATTATTTCTCCATATTCTTCTTTGTCTGCCTCATGGTCTACGACCATTCATCTCCCTTGTGTATAAAGTTTTCAATACTCTTTCATCTGATATTCT